>CM037638.1:6278462-6307693 GCA_015227895.2 Colaptes auratus
CCTGTGGTGTGTCCATTCTGTGTCCATTGTGTGCCCGTGGCGTGTCCATGGCACGTGCACGGTGTGTCGGTGGTGTGTGTGTGGTGCCTGGATGGCCCTCCCAGTACCTGTGCTCAGCTTGTGCCTGGCATGTGCCCGGTGTGGGCAGGACACTGCTGGCAGGTTCCCAGTGCGTCCCCTCCCAGCGAGTCTGCTGCTCAGCTCCCCGTGTTGGGGTGAGGGAGTAGAGTTTCCTGCAGCTCAGAGCTCTCCTTCCTCGCTCCTCCTCTGTGAGCGCACCTCTGCAGGCCTTTGTGAAGCCCCGGCAGCTGGAGGGGAAAGCTGCACCCGGGGTGGACAGCGAGATGGTCACTGACAGCATGTTACTCTCAGGCCCTGTGTGAAGGTGCTGCATGGTGGTGAGCAGGAGTCACTGGGTGAGATGGACAGCAAGAGATGCAGCTCTTTCTGACGTGGCCTCATGCACCCAATAGCCTGGAAGCAGCTTGTCTGGCCATCTGGAGGCAGGACGGGGTGCACTCCAGCGCTGGCTCTGTGCTTGCTTTCAAGGTGTGATCGAGGTTGCTGCCACCAAGAGCCCATCACGTGCCCAAGGGTGTCTCCATGTGTCTGAGGAGCTTTCAGCATTTCACTGGCAAGAAGATCAGCAAGCTGGGCATGCAGCTGGGCCCACAGAATCATGGAATCACAGAACTGTCAGGGTTGGAAGGGACCTCAAGGATCAGCCAGTTCCAACCCCCCTGCCATGAGCAGGGACACCTCACACTACAGCAGGTTGCTCACAGCCACAGCCAGCAGCAAGCCTACTTACTCTTTCAGGTCAGGTAATATTGGTTGTGTTCAGAATATCTTTCCTTTTCATGCTTTTGCTATTTTCCTTATCATCCTCCTGAATGGTTCTCTTCCTGTTCTAAGAGACAGTTATTATCTGCAGCCTCCAGTACCAGCCAATCTGAGATCCCTCAGGTCAGCCCTTATAGAGTCACAGAATGGTCTGGGCCAGAAGGGACCTCCAAAGCCCATTCAGTCTGACCTCCCCACAGTCAGCAGGGGCATCCCCAACTAGATCAGGCTGCCCAGGACCTCATCAAACTTCACCTTGAATACCTCCAGGGATGGGGCCGCAACCACCTCCCTGGGCGGCCTGCTCCAGTGTTCCACCACCCTCACGGTACAGAACTTGTTCCTAACACCCAGTCTAAATCTGCTCTGCTCTAGTGTGAAGCCATTGTCCCTTGTCCTGTCCCTGCAGGCCTTTGCAATCTGTCTCTCTCCATCCTTCTTGTAGCCCCCTTCAGGTATTGGCAGGCTGCTATTAGGTCTCCCTGGAGCCTTCTCTTCTCCAGGCTGAACACCCCCAGCTCCCTCAGCCTCTCCTCATGGCAGAGCTGCTCCAACCCCTGATCATTTTTGTGGCCTCCTCTTGACCCTCTCCATCAGCTCCATGTCCTTCCTGTATTGAGGGCTCCCCCTGCACACAGTACTCCAGGTGAGGTCTCACCAGAGCAGAGCCAATGTCAGAATCACCTCTCTGGCTCTGCTGGCAATGCTGCTTTGGATGCAGCCCAGGCTGCCATTGGCCTTCTGCTGCAAGCTCACACTGCCTGCTCCTGTCCAGCTTCTTGTCATCAGAATCCTTCCTGAGTTTTAGGCTGCAAGGCCTGAAAAATCAAACTCCCCCTTTGGCTGTGTTTTGTCCCTCAGAAACTGCTGCAAGAAACTGTCTGGAACCCAGAGGAGGTTGCAAGCACAGCCATAGGCACAGATCTCTCTATTTTCCCCCAGGTGCTCTGATATAAAACCTGGAGAAAGGTCTTGCTCCTCACTGGCACCATCACCCCCCATGGCTTCTTCCTGGCAACAAGCAGGCAGGATCTTCTTCTCCCTACCAGAGGAATGGTGCCAGGGAGAGGGCACCCTGCCAGGGATTCCCTGCATAGAAACATGATCTCACAGCCAGTCTGTGGACACCACAGACTGTGACCACTCAGCAGGCCAACAGCATCCTGGCTTGGATCAGTAAGGGTGTGGCCAGCAGGACTAGAGAATCACAGAATGTTAGGGGCTGGAAGGGACCTCAAAAGCTCATCCAGCCCACCCCCCTGCCAGAACAGGAGCACCCAGGGCAGATCACATGGGAACACATCCAGGCAGGTCTTGAATGTCTCCAGAGAGGGAGACTCCACAACTCCCCTGGGCAGCCTGTTCCAGGGTGCTGTCACCCTCACAGGGAAATAATTTTTCCTCCTCTTTCCATGGCACTTCCTCTGCCTCAGCTTCCACCAGTGCCCCTTCTGCTGTCCTGGGCATCACCCAGCAGAGCCTGGCTCCAGCCTCTGGGCACTCACCCTGCACATCTTTATCAACAGCAATGAGGTCACCCTCAGGCTCCTCCTCTCAAGCTCCAGAGCCCTCAGCTCCCTCAGGCTCTCCTCCTAAGGAAGATGTTCCACTCCCTTCATCATCTTTGTGGCTCTGTGCTGGACTCTTTCAAGCAGTTCCCTGAGGTCCTTCTTGAGCTGAGGGGCCCAGAACTGGATACAATATTCCAGATGTGGCCTCACCAGAGCAGAGGTGCAGGAGAACCTCTCTGGACCTACTGACCACAGCCCTTCCAATCCACCCCAGGATGCCTTTGGCCTTCTTGGCCACCAGAGCACATTGCTGGCTCATGGTCAACCTCCCATCCACCAGGAACCCCAGGTCCCTTTCCTCTTCACTGCTCTCCACACCTCAGTCCCCAACCTATCCTGCTCCATGGGGTTATTCTTTCACAGGTGCCAGACTCTACAGTTGCCCTTGGTGAACTTCATTAAATTTCTCCCTGCCCATGGGCAGAGGGGTAATGTTTCCTTGTACATAGGTGAGGCCACACCTCAAATAGTGGTTTCAGTTTTGGGACCCACTTTACAAGAAGGACATTAAGGTGTTGGAGCAGGTCCAGAGAATGGCAAAGCAGCTGGGGAAAGGTCATAGAATCATAGAATCAATAAGGTTGGAAAAGACCTCAGAGATCATCAAGTCCAACCTGTCACCCAACACCTCATAACTAAACCATGGCACCATGTGCCACATCCAATCCCCTCTTGAACACCTCCAGGGATGGTGACTCCACCACCTCCCTGGACAGCACATTCCAGTGGCCAATTACTCTTTCTGGGAAGAACTTTCTCCTCACCTCCAGCCTAAAATTCCCCTGGCACAGCTTGAGACTGTGTCCTCTTGTTCTGGTGCTGGTTGCCTGGGAGAAGAGACCAACCCCCACCTGGCTACAACCTCCCTTCAGGGAGTTGTAGGGAGCAATGAGGTCTCCCCTGAGCCTCCTCTTCTCCAGGCTAAGCAACCCCAGCTCCCTCAGCCTTTCCTCACAGGGCTGTGCTCCAGACCCCTCCCCAGCCTTGTTGCCCTTCTCTGGACACGTTCAAGTGTCTCAATGTCCTTCTTAAATTGAGGTCTACTGCACAGATCTTGTGAGGAGAACTGGGGACTGTTTAGTCTGTAGTCAAGGAGGCTCAGGAGAAATCTTCTTGCTCTCTAACATGCTTGAAAGAAGGTTGGAATAAGGTGGGAGTTGGTCTCTTCTCTCAGGTAACAAATGGTAGGACAAGAGGAAAGGGCCTCAAGTTGTGCTGGGGGAGGCTTTAGGTTGCCCATTAGCAAAAATGTCATCCCTCAAACGATGTCAGCCTGGATAAGGCTGCCCAGGGAAGCAGTGGAGTCCCCCATCCCTAGAGAGATTAAAAAGCCGTGTAGATGTGGTGCTGAGGGATGTGGTTTAGTGTTGGCTTTGGCTCTGCTGGAACTGATGATCTGACCTGATGATCTGAAAGATCTTTTTCAGCTGAAACACTTCTACTCTTCTATGATCCTCTTTCAGTTTACCAGCTTCCACAATGAACTGATGAGTACAAGCAGTACACCACTCATCCCAGCCTGGGGCATGCAGTTGTCATGCCCTGTGGTCAGGCTGCCACTCAGCCGGACAGCCCATTGGAGACCTCACCAAATCCAGCCAGAGAGACCGGAAGGGAGCAGTCTCCAGGGAGGGCTTCCAATACCTGAAGGGATCCTACAGTGTCCAGTTCTGGGCCCTTCAGTTTAGGAAAGATGTTGACTTGCTGGAACATGTCCAGAGAAGGGCAACAAAGCTGGGGAGGGGTCTGGAGCACAGCCCTGTGAGGAGAGGCTGAGGGAGCTGGGTTGCTTAGCCTGCAGAAGAGGAGGCTCAGGGGAGACCTTCTTGCTCTCTACAACTCCCTGAAGGGAGGTTGTAGCCAGGTGGGGCTTGGTCTCTTCTCCCAGGCAACCAGCACCCGAACAAGAGGACACAGTCTCAAGCTGCACCAGGGAGGTTCAGGCTGGATGTTAGGAAGAAATTCTTCATAGAGAGAGAGATTGGCCATTGGAATATGCTGCCCAGGGAGGTGGTGGAGTCACCATCACTGGAGGTGTTTAGGAGGAGACTTGATGGGGTGCTTGGTGCCATGGTTTAATTGATTGATGATGTGGATGACAGGTTGGACACAATGATCTTGAAGGTCTCTCCAACTGGTTTGGTCTATCTATTCTATTCTATTCTATTCTTCTATTCTATTCATTCTATTCTATTCTATTATCTATTCTATTCTATTCTACAGGAAGGCTGCAGAGGGACTTTTCATCAGGGGGTCTAGAGACAGGGCAAGGGGCAATGGTTTGAAGCTGAGTTGGCTTAGACTGGATCTTGGGAAGAAGTTCTTCATTCCAGGGGTGGTGATACTCTGGAATAGGCTGCCCAGGGAGGTTGTGGATGCTTCCTCCCCAGTCAGGGTGTTTAAGGTCAGGTTGGACAAGGCCTTGAGCAGCCTCCTGGTTGAGTTGAGAAGTGTCCCTGGCCATGGTGGGGAAGCTGGAGTAGATGAGGTGCCTTCCAACCTGAGCCATTCTGTGGCCTTGGCTGTGCCAGTTCCTTCCCCGTGGGCAAGGACACAGAGTCACAGGGCAGCTGAGTGGGAAGAAGCCTCTGGGGGTGGCCACTCAAAGCCAGGTCAGCAAGAGCTGGTGGCCCCCTGGCCTGTCCAAACAGGGCCTGCCCCCCCACAGGTGTGGCCAGCAGCTGGGACAGAGTCACAGCAATGCAAGGATGTCACAAAGCGGGTGTGTGACAATGGGCTGGGGAAGGAAGGGGCCCCCAAGAGAGCTGGTTAATACTCACACATTCCCTCCTCCAAGCTCAAGAAAAATTTGATCCCTTGGGAAAAAAAAAAAAAGCAATAATCAAGTAAGGCAGGCAGAGGACCTGCATGGCTGAACGAGGGACTCCTAGTAAAGCTCAAAAAGAAAAAGGGGGTTTACAGTATGTAGGGAAAAGGTCTGGTCCGTTGGGAGGATTACAGAGACAGGGCCAGAGCATGTAGAGATGCAACAAGGAAGGCCAAAGCCCTCTTGGAACTGAGTCTTACCAGGGGGGTGAAAGAGAACAAGAAGAGTTTTATTCAAATCCATCAAGGATAAAAGGAAGAGCAGGCAAAAGGTGGGGCCACTACTGAATGACATGGGAGATGTGGGAACTGATGGTGCAGAGATGGCAGAGGTGCTGACTGCCTTCTTTGACTCAGTCTTTACTCCTAAGATCAGCCCTCAGGAACCTCAGTCTCTAGAACCAAGGGAGCAGAACTGGAGGGAAGAAGACACCCCACTGGTCAGTCAGGACCGGGTCGAGATCTCTTGTGCTAACTGCAGACAGACAAATCCATGGGCCCTGATGGGGTGCCTCCACAAGTGCTGAGAGAGCTGCTGGTGCTGCTGCTGAACCTCTGTCCATCATTCTTGAAGAGTCGTGGAGAACAGGAGAGGTACCTGATGACTGGAAGAAAGCACATGTCACTCCAGTCTGCAAAACAGGCAGGAGGGAGGACCCAGGTAATTACAGACCTGTCAGCCTCACCTCCATCCCTGGAAAGATGATGGAGCAGCTCAGCCTGGAGGTCATCTCTAATCACATGGAAGACAAGAAGGTTATCAGGAGTAGCCAACATGAATTTACCAAGAGGAGATCCTGTCTGACTAATGTGATGGCCTGCTATGAAACCATGACCAAATGGGCAGATGAGGGGAGAGCAGTGGATGTCATCTACCTTGACTTCAGTAAGGCTTCTGATACTGACTCTCATAATACCCTCATAGACATGTGGCACAGATTGTAGCAAACAGGCTTCACAAGAGTTCAGAGGGTTGTCATCAGTGGCACGGAGGCCACTTGGGAGGCCTGTGGCCAGTGGTGCTCCCCAGGGGTCAGTACTGGGTCCAGTTTTGTTCAGTATCTTTATCAACAACCTGGCTGAGGGCACTGAGAGTACCCTCAGCAAGTTCCTTGGTGATACAAAACTGGGGGGAGGCTGACACCTGTCAGGCTGTGCTGCCATCCAACCACATCTGGACAGGCTGAGAGCTGGGTGCAGGCAAACCTCAGGAAGTTCAAGAAGGAGAAGTGCAGGGTCCTGCATCTGGGGAGGAATAACAGCAGGCACCAGGACAGCTTAGGAGCTGTCCTGCTGGAGAGCAGCTCCATGGAGAAAGACCTTGGAGTGCTGGTGGACAGCAAGTTCTGCATGGGACAGCAAGGTGCCCTTGTGGCCAAGAGAGCCAATGGCATCCTGGGGTGCCCCAAGCAAAGTGTGTGCAGCCGGGCTCGGGAGGTTCTTCTCCCCCTCTGCTCTGCCCTGCCGAGACCACACCTGCAATCCTGGGTCCAGTTCTGGGCTCCCAGTTCAAGAGAGACAGAGACCTGCTGGAGAGAGTGCAAGGGAGAGCCAGGAGGATGCTTAGGGGACTTGAGCATCTCCCCTGTGAAGAGGACTGAGAGCCCTGGGGCTGTTTAGTGTGGGGAAGAGAAAGCTGAGAGAGGATCTGATCAATGTCTGTCAATATGTGAGAGGTGGGTGTCAAGTGGAGGGGGCCAAGCTCTTTTGGGTGGTGCACAGGAATAAGCCAAGGAATAATGGATGCAAACTGGACGAGAGAAGGTTCTGTGGTACTGTGACAGTGCAGGTGACACAACAATGTGTGACTGTTCTACAAAAGCTGCTGGCTGGGACATCACAGCTGAGTGCCCCTGGAGCAATGAGCCATCGGGGGGTGACAGTCCCAGAAGAGCCTTGAGCACCACCTGCTGCTAGCAGTCCACAGGAAGCCTCAGGGCTGAGTGCTCCGGGAGGACGGGGCAGGTGAGCAGTGGGCAGGCAGGGAGCCTGGGGTGTAGGGGGGGGCCCTGGGACATGCCCTTCCTTGTCACCACTGTGCAGGAGTTTTTTGAGCTGATGCCTGAGCATCTCTCTCTTCCTAGGTGGGCACAGAAGACAGCCCTTGGGGAATGCAGTGCCTGGGCTGATGGACCCTGAGGAGTTTGTGGACCTCCCGCTCGGGGTCAAGATCCCTGTGCCACCCAGGTCCAAGCCTGTCTTCACCAGAACAAAGCTGGGGGAAAAGGTAAAGGACTTGGGGCTGTTCAGTCTGGAGAGGAGAAGGCTCTGAGGATACCTCCTTGTGGCCTTCCAGTATCTGAAGGGGGCTCCAAGAAAGCTGGGGAGGGACTTTTGAGGGTGTCAGGTAGAGACAGGACATGGGGGAATGGAGCAATACTAGAAGTGGGTGGATTGAGATTGGATGTTAGGAAGTTCTTCCCCATGAGGGTGGTGAGATGCTGGCACAGGTTGCCCAGGTGGCTCTGAGTAACCTGCTATAGTGTGATGTGTTCCCTGGCCATGGCAGGGGGCTTGGAACTGGCTGATCCTTGAGGTCCCTTCCAACCCTGACAATTCTGTGATTCTAATTAGTGGTAGTAATGCTCTCTTTTTTTACATGTCACTGTCATTTAGAGAAGGTCCTTGTGTCTACCTCCTCTCCAGCAGCAGCTGCAGCCTGCAGCCCTTCAGTCAGAAAGGTTGAGGAACTGAAATGAGCTCCTGGATGCATGGTGCCATGAGAAAGAACAGGACTTGCCCCTAGCAGTGCTGCAAGCTGGCCAGAGCTAGATGGAGAAAAGAGTGCTGGTGTCAGCTCTTCCAACTACCTTGACCTTTCCCCAGGGAGAGCTTGGCACCTCTGGGGAGCACAGTCCCATTCTGCAGTGAGAGGGAACTGCCAGAGGAAAAGGCATGGCCCAGGTGCAACGCTGGGTGCACTCTGCCCACCTCTGCCCTGCCAGAGCTCCTCACATTCCTGAGGCAACAGCAGAGCAGGCAGGCACAGGGTTTCTCCTCAACTAGAGTCCCCGAGGCAGAGAGCTCCTTTGGGAGTCTGGGTGGGAAGTAAGCCAGGAGTTAGCCTCTGCCTCAGAGGGCAATCCCACCCTGTGTGCGGCAGGAGCTGGGCAGCTCGCTCAGGCCCTGCTGCTGTCTCCTGCCCCCGTTCATACTGCGGCACATCTCTTCCAGCTCCACCAGCCCCGCGGCTATTTTGACCTGGGAGATCCCTACTGCCGCCTGCTCCGGCCCGAGTACAGCAGTCTGCACGACCCCTACCTGCGGGACTACCACAGCCGGAAGGACAACGTTCAGAGGCTGATGAGGCAGGGACACATAACCAGTGATGGCAAAGTAGGTTTTTGGAGCTCCTGGGGCCTGATACACCAAAGGGCTCCCTCCAGGTGGGGTGCCCCAAGCACGGAGAGAGTGTGAGCAGCTCCCTTCCCGCTCTGGGGTCAGGCTGGTTCAGGGAAGACAAATCAGCCACATGGGTGGTTTCTCTCCTCATCCCTCCACAGGTGGTTTGCACCCTGAGGGAGTTCAATGAATACAGGCAGTATCTGACCAGCCGCAAGCTGGAGGCAGAGAAGGAGTACAAGAGAGAAGAGGTAGGCAGAGCACAGTGTTCACAGGCACCTCTCAGCAGCGTGGTGCCAGGGGCTGGGGCTTGATTTTGCTGTGCCTTGGAGGATGGAGTGAGGGGCTAGGGGGAGGGTGGTCAGGGAGGAAGAGGTGAGAGCTGTGCTGGTGGGTTGGTCCTTGTGGGGCAGGGAAAGAGCCACCCCTCTATCCATCTTGGACCTGAGCTAGCGCAGGGTGGCCCAGGAAGGAAGCACACGTGAAGCCTGAGGGAAACCAGCCCTTTGCTCCTGCCCTCATCTCCTGGCTGAATCAGAGAATTGTCAGGGTTGGAAGGGACCTCAAGGCTCAGCCAGTTCCAACCCCCCTGCCATGGGCAGGGACTCCTCACACTACAGCAGGTTGCTCACAGCCACAGCCAGCCTGGCTGCAAACACCTCCAGGCAGGAGGCTTCCACCACCTCCCTGGGCAACCCAAAGCACTGTCTGGGTGCATGGGAAGGCAGCCTCAGCATGCAGGGGCACCAGCCAAGCGTCCAGGCAACAACAATGTTTTACAACTGCACCTTTCAGGAAAGGATTCGTCAACATCTGGCCAAGTTCAAGGATGCTGCCCAACTGCTGGAAGTTAGTGGCACTGCTTGCCTGCTGCATCCTCAGAAGCCATCTTGCCCACCTACCCCCAGGTGCACCAAGACCTCCCTCATATTCGAGCAATTCAGAAGAGCAAAAGCACTCTGGGAGCAGCAGCAGCAGCAGCTAGTTGCTGGAGAAGAAGTTGCTGCCCAAGGGGGAGAAGCTGCCCACAGGGGAAAGCTGCCCAAGGGGGAGAAGCTGCCCACAGGGGAAAAGCTGCCCAAAGGGGAGAAGCCACCCAAGGGAGAGAAGTTGCCCAAGGGGGAGAAGCTGCCCAAGGGGAAGAAGCCACCCAAGGGGGAGAAACCGCCCAAGGGGGAGAAACTGCCCAAGGGGAAGAAGCCACCCAAGGGGAAGAAGCTGCCCAAGTGGGAGAAGCTGCCCAAGGGGAAGAAGCCACCCAAGGGGAGAAACCACCCAAGGGGAAGAAGCTGCCCAAGGGGGAGAAACCACTCAAAGGGAAGAAGCTGCCCAAGTGGGAGAAGCTGCCCAAGGGGAAGAAGCTGCCCAAGGGAGAGAAACCACCCAAGGGGAAGAAGCTGTCCAAGGGGGAGAAACCACCCAAGGGGAAGAAGCCGCCCAAGGGGGAGAAACCACCCAAGGGGAAGAAGCTGCCCAAGGGAGAGAAGCTGCCCAAGGGGAAGAAGCTGCCCAAGGGAGAGAAACCACCCAAGGGGAAGAAGCTGTCCAAGGGGGAGAAACCACCCAAGGGGAAGAAGCTGTCCAAGGGGGAGAAACCACCCAAGGGGAAGAAGCCGCCCAAGGGGGAGAAACCACCCAAGGGGAAGAAGCTGTCCAAGGGGGAGAAACCACCCAAGGGGAAGAAGCCGCCCAAGGGGGAGAAACCACCCAAGGGGAAGAAGCTGCCCAAGGGAGAGAAGCTGCCCAAGGGAGAGAAGCCACCCAAGGGGAAGAAGCTGCCCAAGTGGGAGAAGCTGCCCAAGGGGAAGAAGCTGCCCAAGTGGGAGAAGCTGCCCAAGGGGAAGAAGCTGCCCAAGGGAGAGAAACCACCCAAGGGGAAGAAGCCGCTCAAGGGGGAGAAGCTGCCCAAGGGGGAGAAACCACCCAAGGGGAAGAAGCTGCCCAAGGGGGAGAAGCTGCCCAAGGGGAGAAACCGCCCAAGGGGGAGAAACCACCCAAGGGGAAGAAGCTGCCCAAGGGGGAGAAGCTGCCCAAGGGGGAGAAACCGCCCAAGGGGAAGAAGCTGCCCAAGGGGGAGAATCTGCCCAATGGAAAGAAGTTACCCAAGGAGGAGAAGCCGCCCAAGGGGGAGAAGTTGCCCAAAGGGAAGAAGCTGCCCAAGGGAGAGAAACCACCCAAGGGGAAGAAGCTGTCCAAGGGGGAGAAACCACCCAAGGGGAAGAAGCTGTCCAAGGGGGAGAAACCACCCAAGGGGAAGAAGCCGCCCAAGGGGGAGAAACCACCCAAGGGGAAGAAGCTGTCCAAGGGGGAGAAACCACCCAAGGGGAAGAAGCCGCCCAAGGGGGAGAAACCACCCAGGGAAAGCTGCCCAAGGGAGAGAAGCTGCCCAAGGGAGAGAAGCCACCCAAGGGGAAGAAGCTGCCCAAGTGGGAGAAGCTGCCCAAGGGGAAGAAGCTGCCCAAGGGGGAGAATCTGCCCAATGGAAAGAAGTTACCCAAGGAGGAGAAGCCGCCCAAGGGGGAGAAGTTGCCCAAAGGGAAGAAGCTGCCCAAGGAGAGAAACCACCCAAGGGGAGAAGCTGTCCAAGGGGGAGAAACCACCCAGGGAAGAAGCTGTCCAAGGGGAGAAACCACCCAGGGAAGAAGCCGCCCAAGGGGAGAAACCACCCAAGGGGAAGAAGCTGCCCAAGGGAGAGAAGCTGCCCAAGGGAGAGAAGCCACCCAAGGGGAAGAAGCTGCCCAAGTGGGAGAAGCTGCCCAAGGGGAAGAAGCTGCCCAAGGGGAGAAGCTGCCCAAGGGGAAGAAGCTGCCCAAGGGAGAGAAACCACCCAAGGGGAAGAAGCCGCTCAAGGGGGAGAAGCTGCCCAAGGGGGAGAAACCACCCAAGGGGAAGAAGCTGCCCAAGGGGGAGAAGCTGCCCAAGGGGGAGAAACCGCCCAAGGGGGAGAAACCACCCAAGGGGAAGAAGCTGCCCAAGGGAGAGAAGCTGCCCAAGGGGAGAAACCACCCAAGGGGAAGAAGCTGCCCAAGGGGGAGAAGCTGCCCAAGGGGGAGAAACCGCCCAAGGGGGAGAAACCACCCAAGGGGAAGAAGCTGCCCAAGGGGGAGAAGCTGCCCAAGGGGGAGAAACCGCCCAAGGGGAAGAAGCTGCCCAAGGGGGAGAATCTGCCCAAGGGGGAGAATCTGCCCAAGGGGGAGAAACCACCCAAGGGGAGAAGCTGCCCAAGGGGAGAAGCTGCCCAAGGGGGAGAAACCGCCCAAGGGGAAGAAGCTGCCCAAGGGGGAGAATCTGCCCAATGGAAAGAAGTTACCCAAGGAGGAGAAGCCGCCCAAGGGGGAGAAGTTGCCCAAAGGGAAGAAGCTGCCCAAGGGAGAGCAGTTGCCCATGGGGAAGAAGCCATCCAAGGGGGAGAAGCTGCCCAAGGGGGAGAAGCTGCCCAAGGAGGAGAAACCACCCAAGGGGAAGAAGCTGCCCAAGGGGGAGAATCTGCCCAATGGAAAGAAGTTACCCAAGGGGGAGAAGCTGCCCAACGGGGAGAAACCGCCCAAGGGGGAGAAACTGCCCAAGGGGGAGAAGCTGCCCAAGGGGGAGAAGCTGCCAAATGGAAAGAAGTTACCCAAGGGGAAGAAGCTGCCCAAGGGAGAGCAGTTGCCCATGAGGAAGAAGCCATCCAAGGGGGAGAAGCTGCCCAAGGGGAAGAAGCTGCTCAAGGGACAGAAGATGCCCAAGGAGAAGATTCCCAAGGAGGAGAAGTTGCCCAAGGGAGAGAAGGTGCCCAAGGGGGAAAACTGGAGGCAGAGGAGAAATCTGAGCAAGGAGCAGTTTCTTCACAGGCTTCCCCTGAACCCCGCCCTGAGGCTTCTTCTCAGTTTGAAGGAGGCTCTAGGTGTCAATACTCGGAAATCCTGGAGCTTCCCAGGTGCAGTCTCTCCAGCAGGCAGCTGCTGCCATCCCAGATGCTTTCCCCAAAGGCAAGCACTGCCGATGTCCTGCATCTGAGCCGTGCCATTGCCAGGGAGATCATCCATAATACCATCTCCAGAGGTCAGCAGTGCCATGAGCTGACTGGGGCTGCCAGTGCCATCCTCTCTGAGGTGCCAGGAGCAGCAAAGGTAGAGAGAGGAATGCAGGCAAAGGCAAGAGCTGCAGCTCTAGCGAGCACTTTGGCCGCAAGGACCACTGTAAGTCAGATTGTGGATTCTGTATTGGAGCACATCTGTCAGCCCGGGCCTCCCCTGCCCCCCGAGCTGGAAGCTGGAAGCTGTAAAACCGCCCCCACGACGAGAGGGAAAGGAGAGCTGCGCCGCTTGAGGACACCCTGCCCCCTCCAGGGGCCCTCAGCTGGGCCCCAGCCCCTCCCGCCGGCCGCTCCCAAGCCCCCCAGGGCCACGGGAGCACGGCGCAGCCTTGTCCGAGGGGACCCCCAGCAGCCCACATGAGGAACGAGGCTGTTGGCTGGGTGGGGGACGGGGTGGGTGGGGGGGCTTGTGGGCTATGTCCTGAGAAAGAAGTTGCGTGGTGTGGCAAGAGAGAGCTGTCAGCGCGGCCGGGGCTGCTCCACCAAGCGGCAGAGAGACTTCGTCCCCTTGTGCTTGGCAATGAAGGGAGACCGCTTGCGCGGACCTGCCTGCGGCGTGGACAACAGGAGGTGGCTGTCTGCCCCGGTGGGGGCTGGGGCTGCCGCCCAAACCCCTCTGGAGCTGCCTGGGAGAGCTCCAGAGCTACACGTACACCGTGCTTATTGTGTACATGTTCCATTCTCTTTTTGCCAATAAATTATGTTGCTTATTGATCAATAGTAGGCTCTCAGTCATTAGCAGCAACAACCACTTCGTGCTGATCTTTGTCCCTCTTACACCCTCTGTCAGGCTGAGACCAGATTTTTCAGGGGGAGGTGAAATGCTTCTAGCTTGAAGCCATCACCTCCCACCCTGTCACTCCATGCCTTTGTAAAAAGTCCCTCTCCAGCTGTCCCGCAGCCCGCTTCAAATACTGGGCTGCAAGAAAGTCTCCCCAGAGCCTTCTTCAGACTCAACAGCCCCAACTCTCTCAGTCTGTCTCCATGGCAGAGCAGCTCCAGCCCTCTGCTCATCCTCGTGGCCCTTCTCTGGACACCTTCCAGCACCTCCAGACCCTTCCTGTCCTAGGGGCTCCAGAACTGGACACAGAGCTCCAGCTGTGGTCTCAGCAGAGTGGAGCAGAGGGGGAGAATCCCCTCCCTGGCCCTGCTGGCCACACTTCTCTTGCTGCAGCCCAGGATCTGCTTGGCTCTCTGGGCTGCAAGTGCTCACTGCTGGCTCCTGTTGAGCTTCTCCTCCACCAGCACCCCCAAGGCCATTTCTTCAGAGCTGCTCTCCAGCCAGATGCTGCCCAGCCTACATCGGTGCCTGGGATTGCCCCAACCCATCCTCTCTTCATTCTAACAATGCTGTCTGTGCTTCAGCAAGTGTCTTCCATGCTTCAGGGAAGATACTTCAGACACAGCTGACTGAAAACCTCTGATTTTACTCAGCGTCCTTTAAACTCTTCTTTTTGAATTCTCATTTGAGCTCTTATCTCTTGGCTAATTTTTCTCATGGCTTGTTACCTTTCCCTCCCAAAGCCTGACCAAGATGAATTTCAGTTCAGATTGGCTGTTCAGAAGGAATAGTTTGTGTTCATTTTTCTGTTTCTGCCTGTCAGTGCCACCGTTTGCCTCAGAGCAGATGCAGCGCAGGAGAGAAATGGGCACCGAGTATGAGAGTCATTGGCTGGCGTGCAGTGACTGCCTCTAGCGGTCATAGCGGAGCACTACCACTGTGTGCCTTCACCGTGTCAGAGTACATTAGAGCTTGGAAGGGACCTCCAGAGCTCAGCCAGTCCAACCCCCCTGACAGAGCAGCATCACCCAGGGCAGTCTGCACAGGATGTATCCAGGTGGGGTTGGAAAGGCTCCAGAGAAGGAGACTCCACAACCTCTCTGGGCAGCCTGCTCCAGGGCTCTGCCACCCTCACTGCAAAGAAGTTTCTCCTCATGCTGAGCTGAAACCTTCTCTGTTCCAGTTTGTATCCATTGTTCCTTGGCTTATTCCTGTGCACCACCCAAAACAGCTTGGCCCCCTCCACTTGATGCCCACCCCTCACATATTGATAGACATTGATCAGATCCCCTCTCAGCCTTCTCTTCTGCAGACTAAACAGCCCCAGGGCTCTCAGTCTCTCTTCACAGGGGAGATGCTCAAGTCCCCTAATCATGGTCCTGGCAGAGCACTTAGCTGATGATGAGATGACGGAAAGGGGATTCCCATGGGGAATCACAGAATCACAGAATGGGCTGGGTTGGAAGGGACTCCCAAAGGTCATCCAGTCCAACTCCCTCTGCAGTCAGCAGGGACATCCCCAACTAGATCAGATTGCCCAGGGTCTCATCAAATTTCACCTTGAATACCTCCAGGGATGGGGCCGCAACCACCTCCCTGGGCAGCCTGCTCCAGTGTTCCACCACCCTCATGGTACAGAACTTGTTCCTAACACCCAATCTAAATCTGCTCTGCTCTAGTGTGAAGCCATTGTCCCTTGTCCTGTCCCTGCAGGCCTTTGCAATCTGTCTCTCTCCATCCTTCCTGTAGCCCCCTTCAGGTACTGGCAGGCTGCTATTAGGTCTCCCTGGAGCCTTCTCTTCTCCAGGCTGAACAGCCCCAGCTCCCTCAGCCTCTCCTCATGGCAGAGCTGCTCCCACCCCCTGATCATTTTTGTGGCCTCCTCTGGACCCTCTCCATCAGCTCCATGTCCTTCCTGTATTGAGGGCTCCAGCCCTGCACACAGTACTCCAGGTGAGGTCTCAGCAGAGCAGAGCCAAGTGTCAGAATCACCTCTCTGGCTCTGCTGGCAATGCTGCTTTGGATGCAGCCCAGGCTGCCACTGGCCTTCTGTGCTGCAAGCTCACACTGCCTGCTCCTGTCCAGCTTCTTGTCCATCAGAATCCTTCCTGAGTTTTAGGCTGCAAGGTCTGATAGATCAAACTCCCCCTTTGGCTGTGTTTTGTCCCTCAGAAACTGCTGCAAGATGATGTCTGAACCCCAGAGGAGGTTGCAAGCACAGCCATAGGCAGAGATCTCTCTATATTTTCCCCCAGGTGCTCTGATATAAAACCTGGAGAAAGGTCTTGCTCCTCACTGGCACCATCACCCCCCATGGCTTCTTCCTGGCAACAAGCAGGCAGGATCTTCTTCTCCCTACCAGAGGAACAGTGCCAGGGAGAGGGCACCCTGCCAGGGATTCCCTGCATAGGAAACATGATCTCCACAGCCAGTCTGTGGACAGCACAGACTGTGACCACTCAGCAGGCCAACAGCATCCTGGCTTGGATCAGTAACAGTGTGGCCTTGGATGGTTTCTCCCCCTTGGACAACTTCTTTTCGTTTGGCAGCTTCTTCCCCTTGGTCCAACTCTCTCTGCACTCAGCAGGGGCATCAGCAACTAGAACAGGTTGCCTAGAGCCCTGTTGAGCCTCCCCCTTGAATATCTCCAGGGAAGGAGCCTCAACCACCTCCCTGGGCAGCCTGTTCCAGTGTTCCATTACTCTCATGGTGCAGAACTTATTCCTAACAGCTGCAGGGGAAGTGAGAGGTAGCTGTGTTTGCCTGTGGTGTCTTGGACACATATCTGAGTTAGTAAGGCCTGGGCAGTGGTTTTCCTTCATGCTCTCCACAATCAATCTGAAGTAGTGTTTTTAACTGATTGGGAGCCTGCTTCAAAGGAAATTAAACTGATAAAGGGAAGAGGCCACACAGAGACAGAAAACATTAGCTGATAAAGTGGTGAGTTACCTCCTGCATCTTCCTACACAGTGAATCGAAGGCACTACTTGCATCTTCTGTCCCTGAAAGACCAGGCCAGATTCACATAAAATGGGCCAGGAGCTGGGAAATGCAAAGTGCAGCCACCCCAGATGGATGGAAAACCGATTCAGGATCACCCTAAACTGTTGTGTTCAGAAAACTGACCTACAGCTAATCCTAAGTTTTGGAGATAGTATCTTCTGCCTCTTATATCACTCTGTCTAGATGCTGAGGGTCTAGTTACAAATAGGCTTGGAGAACAAACAGTGGCATCCATAACTGGTAGAGATCTAAAAGTTAATCAAACAGCCCTTCACAATGAGTAATGCTAATGTTAATCACCTCCAAAATGGATATGAACAGCTGTATATTGATTTGAACTGTGAACCTTTGAATTCATCCTGGAAAGGTGGGAAGGGGAAGCGGGGGGAGGGGGAGATTCGGTCCAGAGAGGGACAGAGCCTCAGTTGTTTTGAATATTCCTGTGTTGTGAAATGAGAGGCACAAACAAGGCCAAATAACAACAGCTAGGCTGTTTGTTACACAAATAAAGTGGATGGATCAGAAGGGGAGAGAGAGAAAATAGAGAGGGAGAGAGAGAAAATAGAGAGGGAGAGAGAGAAGAGAGAGAGAAGAGGAAAGGAATTATATTACCACACCCCTCACCCCAAGACAATTTGAGTCTGTGGAGGAAAGGTGCTGCATGTTGGCTCTCTAGAGAAAGGATGCTGAGGCTTTGGCTGTAGAAGAGATGAGGTCCTCTGGGCAGCTTCTTCAGCTCCATGAGTTGCGGCAGGTGGAACCTAGGGCATGGAGAGAAGGTTCTGCTTCTTCCAGGCTCCATGGTGATGTCTCTGTCATTTTTCCTCTCCTGGTATTCTCCCCGTTTTCCTTCTCAGCAGCATTGTCCTTCTCCTGTGTTTTTCCTCATCTGTGTTTTTTGGTTCCCTGTTTTTCTTCTGCTAAGCTCAAGTCTTTTATACAGTTTTTAGTCCTTAGGTATGTGTGCAAGTATTGTCCCTCAGGACATCAGGGGCCAGGTGGTGAATCCATTGCCTCACCATCCTCCCTTTCCAGGGTACTTGATGGGTGGAGATTGTCTTGTCTCATGCATACTCCTGAAGGTGGCCTAGGTCATTGATTTTATCTTTGTTGAGTCACATCAGGAGAGACAAGCTTTTAGTCTCTCACACAAGGCATAAAATACTTGTTTTGTAATGTGGAGTGAAGTCAGAGGCTCCAAGGCAAAGGCAGGTTCAAAGCCAGGTTGGATGGAGGCTTTGAGGAAGATGTCCTTGTCCATGGCAGGGGGTTGGAACTAGACAATATTTAAGGATCCTTCTAATCCAAACCATTCTGGGATTCTGTGATTGCCATTTTGAGTTGAAGGAAAAGTACCAACACTTCTGGGAAAGTCTTCAGATTCTTGGAATGATGGAAGTAGGCTTGGCAGAATCACAGAACTGTCAGGGCTGGAAGGGACCTCAAGGCTCAGCCAGTTCCAACCCCCCTGCCATGGCCAGGGACACCTCACACTACAGCAGCTTGCTCACAGCCACATCCAGCCTGGCTGCAAAAACCCCCAGGCATCAGGCTGCCACCACCTCCCTGGCAACATCTTCCAGTGTCTCACCACCCTGGAAGGCCACAAGAAGATCTCCTCAGAGCCTTCTCCAAACTGAACAACCCCAACTCTCTCAGTCTGTTTTCACAGCAAAGGAGCTTCAGCCCTCAGATCATCCTTGTGGCCCTTCTCTGGAGGGGCCCCCAGGTCAAAGTTTATTCCACTCCCATTTCCTGTCCATAACCCTATTTAAGAGGGGCAATTTCCTGCCTCTCTTTCTGTCTCCTGCCCTTGGTTCTCCACCACCCTGCTGCTGCTGCTGTGAGCTGCTAACCACATTGCCCAGCCTGCTCCATGGGGTCCCAGACACCTAAGGGGGCTGCATCCAAAGAGAATCCATCTTGCATTGAGATAATCCTTTGCCAGCTCTGCCTGGTTTTGTATAGACTTTTATTTATCCCTTTCCCTATACCTCTGTAACATCCCTTTTACTTAAATACCATTTCTTTTCCGTTCAACTTGCCTTTCTTACTTCCAAATCGATTCAAGGCTGTTCTGTGTTGTTTTACCTCTCTCTTCTCCTCCTGCCTAATTTTCTTTCCCCACCAAGAAAAGGGGAGAGGGCGAGGCGACCTCTGTCCGTTCCACTGGGATTTTGGGCTGAAAGAGGAAAAGCTTAAACAGCTACAGGCTGCACACTAGGATGACCCAGGTGTAGAAATAATAGTTCCCAAAGAAGTTATAATAGTTGCCAAAGAGCCTTTCTTCTCTTGAGTCAAACTCGGGAAGGAGCAGAGAGTCAGAACAAAGCATGCTCAATCTGACTGGCTTTCCCTAAGCTGTCTAGAGACAACCAGTGTGTCTGAAATGTGACACAAGTGGAAGATGATATCCTTAAAGAGACACTGGAGATGCATTTAAGGGCCTGTATCATTTGCTCACAATAGCCTGCTCAGAAACACACTGGGCCAACTCCATTTGCCTTTCTCTCGTGGGGATTTCAATTCTGTCCAATGGAACTAAGTGCAAAAATAAACTGAACAATCTGAGGCCTGATAGATGTCTTTCTACTGACCTCAAAATGAAAACAAAAAAGCTTTTTAGCCTCTTGGTTTTTTTTTTTTTGTTGTTTGTTTGTTTTCTCCCCCACTTTTAATTCCTGACTTTGGATGGCTTCATTTCTGACTGTTCATGCTGAATTCGTTGCAGCCTGTTTGATGACACGTCCTTGGCAAGCCAATGAAAGGTTAATCAGCTTCTAATGTGGCAGAGCAGGAAAGTACCTCTGGACACATCTCAGTAGCAGCATTGACATCAGCCTGCTTGTGGTGGTTTGAGCCTTCACTGGGATTTAAGAGCTCAGATGGGGGCCAAGGCTGAGAATCCCTCCCTCACTTCCCCCCCTCCTCTTTCCCAATAGAGAGGAAAAAAGAAAGAAAGGGAAGGAGCAAATCTACCAAGAAATAATTTGGAGTCAGTTTGGAAGTAGAGAGGTAAAAAAATGTCTTTAAACTATAGGGTTGGTCTCTTCTCCCAGGCAATCAGCACCAGAACAAGAGGACACCATCTCAAGCTGTGCCAGGGTAGGTTTGGACTGGATGTTAGGAAGAAGTTCTTCCCAGAAAGAGTGATTGGCCATTGGAATGGGCTGCCCAGGGAGGTGGTGGAGTCCCCATCACTGGAGGTGTTTAGGAAGAGACTTGATGGATTGCTTGGTGCCATGGTTTAGTTGATTAGATGGTGTTGGATGATAGGTTGGACTTAATTATCTCAAAGGTCTTTTCCATCCTGGTTAATTTCTATTCCATTCCATTCCATTCCATTCCATTCCATTCCATTCCATTCCATTCCATTCCATTCCATTCCATTCCATTCCATTCCATTCCGTTCTGTTCTGTTCTATTCACTTCTGTTTGGATCCTTTGAGATTCTCATATAGCAATTTGTGGTTTCTGGACCCCACAGGACACCAATATATGTCATAGATGCAGAAGCAGATGTTCAGATTCTCAATGCTTTTATTGTTATCGTCCACTTTTCATGGTGTCTGTAAGTCTTGTACACAGTGGTATCATAGAATCATAGAATCAACCAGGTTGGAAGAGACCTCAGAGGTCATCAAGTCCAACCTATTACCTAATACCCAACACCTCCTGACAACTGAACCATGGCTCCAAGGGCCACATCCAAGCTTTTTTTGACCACCTCCAGTGACGCTGACTCCACCACCTCCCTGGGCAGCACATCCCAATGGCCAATCTCTCTTGCTGGGAAGAACTTTCTCCTCACCTCCAGCCTAAACCTCCCCTGGCACAGCTTGAGACTGTGTCCTCTTGTTCTGATGCTGGTTGCCTGGCAGAAGAGACCAACCCCCACATGGCTACAACCTCCCTTCAAGGAGTTGTATAGAGCAATAAGGTCTCCCTTGAGCCTCCTCTTCTCCAGGATCACCAACCCCAGCTCCCTCAGCCTCTCCTCACAGGGCTGTGCTCCAGACCTCTCACCAGACTCTTCGCCCTGGTAAACACAAAGGAAACTGCAGAGAAGCTAAGTGAGTTCTCATCCTAATTTAGTCTTTCTCAAAGCATTTGTAATGAATTTGGAATAATAAAAAAACCCAAAAACATAAATCCTCTCTCCTGTTGGCTTTATGAGTAGTTACATTTGGAAGCTTCCAAGGCAAACATTTGTCAGATCTGTGCTTGTGAAGGCTCTTAGCCTTAGACCCACTTGATAGGAAAAGTGCTGGTGTGTTCTCAGTGCATCTGTGTGCTCTGGCCTCAGGGTGGCATGACTGGTTCAGGAATCACCGCTGTCTGTGCAACTCCCTGATCTCTCAGGAGAGGCAAAGCCATCCTCCCAGCTTCTTTCTTCCTCTACAGAGAAAAGATGGGTTTTATGAGTCAGGTACGATGTTTGTTTGTTTGTTTCTAGAGAAGGCTGTGAAACATTACCTTTGACAAAAAGCAATGGAATGCCAGCCTAGGAAAGCAGCAACAAACCCAGCTGGCTTTGCAGTGCTCCTCAAGGCCAAGAGAGCCAATGGCATCCTGGGGTGCAGCAAGCAAAGTGTGGCCAGCAGGGCTAGGGAGGTTCTCCCCCTCTGCTCTGCCCTGCCGAGACCACAGCTGCAATCCTGTGTCCAGTTCTGGGCTCCCCAGTTCAAGAGAGACAGAGACCTGCTGGAGAGAGTGCAAGGGAGAGCCAGGAGGATGCTTAGGGGACTTGAGCATCTCCCCTGTGAAGAGAGACTGAGAGTCCTGGGGCTGTTTAGTGTGGGGAAGAGAAGGCTGAGAGGGGATCTGATCAATGTCTATCAATATGTGAGGGGTGGGTGTCAAGTGGAGGGGGCCCAGCTCTTCTGGGTGGTGCACAAGAATAAGCCAAGGAATAATGGATGCAAACTTGAACAGAGAAGGTTTCAGCTCACCATGAGGAGAAACATCTTTGCAGTGAGGGTGGCAGAGCCCTGGAGCAGGCTGCCCAGAGAGGTTGTGGAGTCTCCTTCTCTGGAGCCTTTCCAACCCCACCTGGCTGCATTCCTGTGCAGACTACCCTGGGTGATGCTGCTCTGGCAGAGGAGTTGGACTGGCTGATCTCTGGAGGTCCCTTCCAAGCTCTAATGTACTCTGCTAGTGTGATACGGTGATGCTGCTTGAAGCTAGCTCAGTGAAGAGATTGGAGACAGCCAACACTTGCACCTGTTTTGCTCTGCTCTGGCTTGTAGGATTTCTCCTACAATGTGTACGCAGGACACACATGCATTCCACCTAAAATGTTCTGCTAGCTGCCAAGTGTTCCATGACAGACTGACTTTGGCAAAAACTTGAGTCTGCCCCAGTAAAACACAGGTCAAAACCTTGTTCTGTTACAGCCAAAGCTAAGAATCTCAGAATCACAGAATCATTTTGGTTGGAAAAGATCTTTGAGATGTAATCTAACTCTACCAAGGCCAGTTCTAACCAACCCATGGCCCTCAGTACCACATCTCTACCTCTTTTAATCCCCTCCAAGGATGGGGACTCAGCCACAATACAACAGCCACCTCCCTGGACAGCCTGTGCCAGTGGTTGAGAACCCTCTCAGTGAGGAATTTTCTTCTCATATCAGATCTAAACCTCTCATGTGCCAGCTTGAGGCTGTTTCTTCTTGTCCTGTCACTTGTTACTAGGGAGAAGAGACCAACACCCCCCTTGCTCCAACCTCCTTTCAGGGAGCTATAGAGGGCCATGAGGTCTTCCCTCGGCCTCCTCTTTTCCACACTAAACACCCCCAGTTCCCTCAGCTGCTCCTCCCCAGCCCTCTTCTCCAGACCCTCCCCCAGCTTGGTTGCCCTACTCTGGACCTGCTCCAACCCCTCCATATCCTTCCTGTAGTAAGGGGACCCCAAATCTTCACTGATTTTTTTTGCAACTAATATATTATCTTCAATTATTTTGTGTATGCTGCAAATCTTATTTATCTGGGACCTTTATCTCATATCATTGAAGGGTATCGAAAGTACTTGGTTGACCTTTGATACTGTCCCCCATAGCAAACTCCTGGCCAAGCTGTCAGCCCCTGGCTGGAAAAGACCTTTGAAATCATAAAGTCCAACCTATCACCCAACACCATCTAATCAACTAAACCATGGCACCAAGCACCCCATCCAGTCTCTTCCTAAACACCTCCAGTGAGGTGACTCCACCACCTCCCTGGGCAGCACATCCCAATGGCCAATCTCTCTTTCTGGGAAGAACTTCTTCCTAACATCCAGCCCAAACCTCCCCTGGCACAGCTTGAGACTGTGTCCTCTTGTTATGGTGCTGGCTGCCTGGGAGAAGAGACCAACCCCCACCTGGCTACAGCCTCCCTTCAGGGAGTTGTAGAGAGCAATGAGGTCTCCCCTGAGCCTCCTCTTCTCCAGGCTAAGCAACCCCAGCTCCCTCAGCCTCTCCTCACAGGGCTGTGCTCCAGACCCCTCACTAACTTTGTTGCCCTTCTCTGGACACCTTCCAGCATCTCAACATCTTTTCTAACCTGAGGGGCCCAGAACTGGACACAGCACATGGACAGTTCCATGTCCTTCTTGTGTTGGTGACTCCAGAGCACCTGGGGGACTCCAGGGGGATGTGTAAAATAAAGATAATAATCCAATAAAGATTCTTGTGTATGATTAGGGCCTTAATATTCAAAACATATGTGAAGCAAAGGAGCAATGTTATGTCAGACCAGGCTTAAGAGTGCCAAGAGAACAAGCCTATGAAGTGTTGTCCATTTTCACCTGGGCTAATTTTCTGTTGACCTTGTACCATGCATCTACACAACCTCCAGTGCAGCAGAAAGAATATACAAACAGCTTTGCAGAGGGGAACTGAGGATTGTCCCTTTTGATGTACAGCTCTGAACTATCTGAAACAGACTGAACTGATCTCACAGAGATTCATGGAGTCTGTGGGTTCATTTCCATTTTGATGAATCACTTACTTGCATAAAAGGTCCTTGCCTGGTTGCTGCCAGAGAGACAGCTCTACTCTGGAACCTCTGACAAGCTGCTGTGCTTCTATCCCCGAGAAGCAAAGAGTTTGATGGAAGGGAGAGGAGGAACGAAGGAGGAAGGGATACGAGGATGCTGAAGGGACAGGATCACTGCCCTGTGAGGAGAGCTGAGAGCCCTGGGGCTGTTTAGTCTGGAGAGAAGACTGAGAGGAGATCTGATCAATGTCTATCAATATCTGAGGGCTGGATGTCAAGAGGGAGGGGACAGGCTCTGCTCAGTTGCACCCTGGGATAGGACAAGGGGCAATGGATATAAACTACAGCACAGGAGGTTCCACCTCAACATGAGGAGGAACTTCTTGACTGTGAGGGCCCCAGAGCCCTGGAGCAGGCTGCCCAGAGAGGTTGTGGAGTCTCCTTCTCTGGAGGCTTTCCAGCCCTGTCTGGATGTGTTCCTTTTTCCTCCAGTCCTGGCTCACTGGAGAGGTCCCAGGCTGCAGAGGTGGGCACAAGCCAACCTCATGAGCTTCAACAAGACCAAATGCAGGGTCCTGCATCTGGGTTGAGGCAATCCCAGGCACAAATCCAGGCTGGGCAGTGACTGGCTGGGGAGCAGCCCTGAGGAGAGAGACTTGGGGGTGCTGAGGGAGGAGAAGCTCAACAGGAGCTCTCAATGTGCACTTGCAGCCCGGAAAGCCAATCAGATCCTGGGCTGCATCAGGAGAAGTGTGGCCAGCAGGTCAAGGGAGAGGATTCTCCCCCTCTACTCAGCCCTGGTGAGACCCCACCTGGAGTACTGCCTCCATTCTGGAGCCCCTATTACAGGAGGGATCTGGGAGGGGCTGGCAAGGTGTCAGAGAAGGGCCACGAGGATGAGCAGAGGGCTGGAGCTGCTCTCCTATGAAGACAGACTGAAGGAGTTGGGGCTGTTCAGTCTGGAGAAGAGAGGGCTCCGAGGTGACCTCATTGTGGCCTTCCAGGATCTGAAGGGGGCTACAAGAAGGCTGGGGAGGGACTGCTCAGGATCTCAGGTAGTGATAGGACTGGGGGGAATGGAATGAAGCTGGAGGTGAGGAGATTCAGGCTGGATGTGAGGAGGAAGTTCTTCCCCATGAGAGTGGTGAAGACCTGGAATGGGTTATCCAGGGAGGTGGTTGAAGCCCCATCCCTGGAGGTGCTTAAGCCCAGGCTGGATGAGGCTGTGGCCAGCCTGATCTAGTGTGGGGTGTCCCTGCCCATGGCAGGGGGGTTGGAACTAGATGATCCTTGTGGTCCCTTCCAACCCTGACTGAAACTATGATACTAAATGCTCACAACTGCCGTTACAGCTTCGTTATTGGGAGCTGCGGGCAGAGGTGAATCATCTGCAAGAAACACATCAGAGCACCAGAAACTGAAGGGAAACAAGGACTAAACAGCAACAATAACAAATAAATGAAGAGAAGAATAAACTGTGAGATGTTTGGGGTGGGTTTTGTTTGGCGGGGGGCAGGGGAAACGTTCTATTTCAGTTCTATTTCCACGTCTGCTCTTTAACTAAATTAATTTCTGCGTGCTGTTGCAGAAAAGCACAGGCAGTGAAATGCAGGCAGGCCCTTCCTTATCAGTGAACAGCTGTCCCCAGCTGCTGCATTTTCATTTTGAGAGGGATATGAGAGCAATACATTTTCACTGACAGCCGTGCAGCAAGCAGCCCTCCCGCTGTAATAACGTGTCTGAGGTGCTTCTATTCAGAGCTGCGCTCTGCCTATTCCACGCAACTGGATTTTAGATCCACCTCTTTGGGTTGGGTTTTTTCTGTTGTTGTTGTTCCTTTCTGTTCATGATTTAAAAGCTCATTGTTGATTTGATTTTGTTTGTTGTTGTTGTTGGGATTTTGTCTTTCAGTGCTGCTGCTTGCTCGATGTGTTCCTGCTGTCCTACCAGCAGGCATTCCGTCGTAACCAGGTGGGGCCGCGCTCAGGGTAGAGGGCAGAGGGCAGAGAGGCTTTGCAGAGGGACCTCGACAGGCTGGACAGATGGGCAGAGGCCAAGGGCAGGAGATTGAACACATCCAAGTGCCGGGTTCTGCACATTGGCCACAGCAACCCCATGCAGTGCTACAGGCTGGGGTCAGAGTGGCTGGAGAGCAGCCAGGCAGAGAGGGACATGGGGGTGCTGGTCGATGGTAGGCTGAACATGAGCCTGCAGTGTGCCCAGGCAGCCAAGAGGGCCAATGGCATCCTGGCCTGCATCAGGAACAGTGTGGCCAGCAGGAGCAGGGAGGTCATTCTGCCCCTGTACACTGCACTGGTTAGGCCACACCTTGAGTCCTGTGTCCAGTTCTGGGCCCCTCAGTTTAGGAAGGAGGTTGACTTGCTGGAAGGTGTTCAGAGAAGGGCAATGAAGTTGATGAGGGGTTTGGAGCACAAGCCCTATGAGGAGAGGCTGAGGGAGCTGGGGTTGATTAGCCTGGAGAAGAGGAGACTGAGGGGTGACCTTATTGCCATCTACAACTCCCTGAAGGGAGGTTGTAGCCAGGTGGGGGTTGGTCTCTTCTCCCAGGCAACCAACACCAGAACAAGAGGACACAGTCTCAAGCTGCCCAGGGGAAGTTTAGGCTGGAGGTTAGGAAGAAGTTCTACACAGAGAGAGTGATTTCCCATTGGAATATGCTGCCTGAGGAGGTGGTGGAGTCACCAACATTGGAAGTGTTTAGGAGGAGACTTGATGGGGTGCTTGGTGCCGTGGTTTAGTTCATTAGGTGGTGTTGGATGGTAGGTTGGACGCAATGATCTTGAAGATCTCTTCCAACCTGGTCTGGTCTGGTCTGGTCTGGTCTTTTCTATTCTATTCTATTCTATTCTATTCTATTCTATTCTATTCTATTCTATTCTATTCTATTCTATTCTATTCTATTCTATTCTATTCTAGGCTCCTGCTGTTGCCATTTTAATTGCTGTTATTGTGCTTGCCCCCTTTAAGTGGAAGGCTTGGTAAATAGAGTAGTTGCTGCAGGGCTTCAGCTTTGCAAGCACACAAACTGGAACACAAATTCTGCTTGCAAACTCTTTTCACAGGCTCTTAAGAACTCTTCAGAGGAAACAGTAGGTCCTTTAAAAGTCAGGATAATAACACATGCTTGCATTGTTCCCAAGAGCTTTCATCTCTCTTAATTAACTGCTGCAAACCAGTGAAGGTTCTGGGAGTGCTTTCCAAAGGAAGTCATGGTAATGACTATGGGAGACTCGTCAGCTAACTCTTGGATGTTAGGAAGAAGTTGTTGCCCATGAGGGTGGTGAGAGCCTGGCACAGGCTGCCCAGGGAGGTGGTGGCAGCCTCCTGCCTGGAGGTGTTTGCAGCCAGGCTGGATGTGGCTGTGAGCAACCTGCTGCAGTGTGAGGTGTCCCTGGGCATGGCAGGGGGGTTGGAACTGGCTGATCCTTGAGGTCCTTCCAGCCCTGACAATTCTGTGATTCAGCTGTCATTACTTGCCATTCACACACTGGTGTCAGTGCTATGGGAGTTTCTAAAGCTTTGTCTATCAAACTCTTGGGAAGCCATTTCATTTGGGAGATATAACACTGTGTGCTGTGTCTTGAGAGTGTGCCATAAAGAGTTTGAGGTCAATACTACCCAGTTGGATAAGATATCATCTCCAGCATCTCTTGATGTCAAAATGTACTTGGAAGAGAGAGGCTCTTCTGCATGGTTCTGGCAAAACTTTATTCTGTTTGGCTGGGCCTGAAATAGAGAATGTTGTTGAAAACTAGAGCTCTCAGCCCCTCTATATTATATATCCAAAGCTAGAAATTGGATTTGGGGTGAGCCAGAGCTGTCACTGCAAAAGCCAGCTGGAAATGTGCCCAGACATGGTGTCATGATTTGACTCAGCCCAGTAGAGATTGGGACCAGACAACAACAAAAAAAATCTGGGTCAAACTCCAGATTTTCCTCAAATTCCTGAAGTGTTTCCAGTCAAGCTTTTCCTATTTATATTGCACTCACTTGTCTGAGTCAAATGGTGGAATCCCTTCAAGCACAACACGAGGAATACAGGCTGTTGGGATATTCATGATGATGGCATTGGGGAAGTCCAGCTGTCACATCACCATGACACCACTAGAAAACCAGTAACACCCCCTCTACTCTGCCCTAGGGGAGACCTCACCTGGGCTATTGCATCCAGTTCTAGGCTCCCCAGTTCAGGAGGGACAGGGATCTGCTGCAGAGAGTCCAACCCAGGGCTAGCAGGGTGATGAAGGGACTGGAGCACTGCCTGATGAGGAGAGGCTGAGAGCCCTGGGGATGTTTAGTCTGGAGAGGAGAAGACTGAGAGGGATCTGATCAATGTCTATCAGTAGCTGAGGGCTGGAGTTCAAGAGGGAGGGGACAGCCCCTGCTCAGTTGCAACTTGTGATAGGACAAGGAGCAATGGATGGAAACTCCAGCACAGGAGGTTCCACCTCAACATGAGGAAGAACTTCTTGACTGTGAGGGTCCCAGAGCACTGGAACAGGCTGCCCAGAGAGGTTGTGGAGTCTCCTGACTTTCTAGACCCATCTGGATGTGTTCCTGTGTGACCTGTGCTGGATTCTATGCTCCTGCTCTGACAGGGATGTCGGACTTGATGATCATTGGAGGTCCCTTCCAACCCCTAAAATACTGGGATTCTCTGATTGTTTTCATGTAATTAAGCTGGTCACAGATTCTGTGTTTCAAAGCAACAGCACTCAGGACCTGGAGGAAAGAGAGTGTATTCCTAATAAATGCAGATGGCTCATTCCAAAGAACTGAGCCAGGGCTGCAAAAGCAGCCTGAGACTTTAGGGGCTGATTGATGGAGTTTTTGCTGGGCCCTAACTCTGTGCCCTACTGAAACAGCCATATAGCTGCAGTCACAGCACAAGGATTCATTTTCACCTTCCAAATTGTTTGAGGACATTGAAGCCCTGTGCACAGGCCTTCCTATTTTGAAAGTGCTTGAGTTTCTGTGCTTGACTGTGGCTTTTCTTGTCTTTTCTTTTTATTTTCTTCTATTTACAGCCCCATGCAGGCATTGATAGATATTGGTGAACCCTTGTACTGAAAACATCATGAGAAATTTGAGGCCCCCAAGTACTCAGCTAACAAGATTCTGCTTCCAGTGTGTCCTGTAATTAAATCCACTGGAATGATGCAGTCCTGAAATGCTGTTTGTATGTTTAAAGCAGTTTTTCTTGATCTCTTATCACATTTTTAGACTCACTTTTGCCAGACTTTTGTATTTGTGCACTTCTGTGTGTAAAATGCTTGACTGAACAGAGACATCTCATTCAAGCCAGCAGAGATGATGGTACCAAATGCAAGCACTGGGTGCATAAATGTGTCTGAGCAGTCATTGCTGTCAGTGGCTACTCCATTTATTTACAACTGGTCATAATGTGCAGATTAAACATCTACTTTGCATATATCAGACAATGAGGCATCCAGATGGGCTGCTAGTGAATAAAGGGTTCACAGGATCACAGGATTTCAGGGGTTGGAAGAGACCTCTGGAGATCTTCAAGTCCAAGCCCCTGCCGGACCAGGACCATAGAATCCAGCACAGGTCACACAGGAACACATCCAGACAGGGCTGGAAAGTATCCAGAGAAGGAGACTCCACAACCTCTTGAGGAGCCTGTTGCAGTGCTCTCTGTTTATGGATCCAGATGGATGTTGACAGGCTGTGGAGCTGAGCCCAAGCCAACCACATGAAGTTCAACAAGACTAAGTGCAAGGTCCTGCAGCTGGGTCAGGGCAATGCCAAGCACTGATACAGGCTGGG
>CM037638.1:6308193-6352847 GCA_015227895.2 Colaptes auratus
CACACAGCCTCTCCTAAAACGGACCCTGGGGTTCTATGTTCCACAGAGCCTTTTGTAGGCTCTTGGCAACACTCCTGCTCCTTCACAATGGGAATCAATTAATTTAGCAAGGAGACACCTGAAATTAGTGACTTAACAGTAGGCAAGCAGAAATATCTTGTCCTTAAGGATTAAGAGAGTTGCTCAGATCTCCTACTTGGTAATCCTTTACCTAGAAGAGGTGTTCAAACTCTCAGAGAAAGAGCAAAATCTGCACACATGAAAAAAGGAGCAGGGACTGTGCCAATGCTGGTGTAGTGTTGGGGATAGCTCTCTTTTACAGGGAGGCCCAATGGCTAAAGCACTAAGCTGGTGGCCAGGAGCAGGTAGGACTCCTAGAATCATAGAATCAACAAGGTTGGAAAAGACCTCAAAGATCATCAAGTCCAACCTGTCACCCAACACCTCACTACTAGTAGACCATGGCACCAAGTGCCACATCCAATCCCCTCTTGAACCCTCCAGGGATGGGGACTTCACCACCTCCCTGGGCAGCACATTCCAATGGCTAGCAACTCTCTCTGTGAAGAACTTTCTTCTCACCTCCAGCCTAAACCTCCCCTGGCACAGCTTGAGACTGTGTCCTCTTGTTCTGGTGCTGGTTGCCTGGGAGAAGAGACCAACCCCCACCTGGCTACAACCTCCCTTCAGGCAGTTGGAGAGAGCAATGAGGTTGCCCCTGAGCCTCCTCTTCTCCAGGCTAAGCAACCCCAGCTCCCTCAGCCTCTCCTCACAGGGCTGTGCTCAAGGCCTCTCCCCAGCCTCGTTGCCCTTCTCTGGACACGTTCAAGTGTCTCAATGTCCTTCCTAAACTGAGGGGCCCAGAACTGGACACAGGACTCAAGGTGTGGCCTAACCATTGCTGCGTACAGGGGCACAATGTCTTCCCTGCTCCTGCTGGCCACACTATTCTTGATGCAGGCCAGGATGCCCTTGGCCTTCTTGGCCACCTGGGCACACTGCTGGCTCATGTTCCTGCTCTCACATCCACAGCTGTATTTCACTATAAGATGGTCAATGAGATGCTGGAACATGTCCAGAGAAGGGTCTGAAGAACAGAGCTGGGAAGGAGCAGCTGAGGGAGCTGGGGTTGTTTAGCCTGGAGAAGAGGAGGCTGAGGGCAGACATCATTGCTCTCTACAGCTCCCTGAAATGAGGTTGGAGTGAGGTGGGGGTTGGCCACTTCTCCCTAGTATTGAGGGACTGATAGGTCATTTTGTGCCAGGGGAGGGTTAGGTTGGGGATTAGAAACATTTCTTTGCTGCCCAGGGAGGTGGTGGAGTCACCAACCCAGGAGGTGGTGGAGGTGGAAATGTGTGGCCATGGCCCTTGGGGACATGGTTTAGTGGCCGTGGTGGTGTGGGGTGGATGGTTGGACTCGGTGTGGCCATGGCCCTTGGGGACATGGTTTAGTGGCCATGGTGGTGTGGGGTGGATGGTTGGACTCAGTGTGGCCATGGCACCTGGGGACGTGGTTTAGTGGCCATGGTGGTGTGGGGTGGATGGTTGGACTTGGTGTGGCCATGGCCCTTGGGGACATGGTTTAGTGGCCATGGTGGTGTGGGGTGGATGGTTGGACTCGGTGTGGCCATGGCCCTTGGGGACATGGTTTAGTGGCCATGGTGGTGTGGGGTGGATGCTTGGACCGGATGATCTTAAGAGTCTTTTTGAGATGAAGCGATTCTGTGATTGTGATTTGCTATAGATCAACAGTATGGATGAGAAATGACCTCAGGGAAGGCCCAGGCCCCATGTTGTCTCTTTCTCAGCATGTGTGCTTGTTTTCTCCTTCTGTTTTTTTTTTCCATACTAGGGCAGTAGATAAAGCAGCCTCTCCCAAATACTGTAGACTATAGCTTAGCATAGAGTACTGCTTAGGGCATCCCCTTGGGAGGCAGAAGCTGCAATTAGAATATCCTCAGACAGCAGAGAGGGCTGATTCCAAGCCATCCACTTCCTGGCTGAATGCTTAAAGACAAGTGCCTACATTATCACCTCTTATGAAGGGAAATGAAAATGGCCCCTCATCTAACTGCACCCAACCTTATCAAGAGAGACATAAAGGGCAGGATTGTCAAAAATTGGTCAGGCCTAGGTCCTCAAAGACATTTAGGTGTTTGATTTTCTTTGATTGTAGGGTGAATTAGCTTCTAAAGTGCCTTTGAGGATCTGGACCTTAGAGATTTAAGATATTCAATGTCATTTATCAAATGTGGAATCAGTAGGAGCCGGGCATCAAACGAGAACCCCCCAGTCTGTATGTTTCTAAATTATGCATGCACTTTGAAAATGCTGCTCCTTTATCATGCTGAAAATCAGAACAGATGACTGATGAGCCTTTCTCATCTTAACATCCCTTGTAAAGCTGGCTAAGATGGTGTGAGCGCTCTGACGGACACATCACAGTTGTGCCTGTGTCGTGGATCCTGGGATCTATCAATATGCTCTTCTGAGGGACACTCAGTTTCCTGCCAGGGTAGCATGGCTTAGGATAGGTTGCTTTTCAGTCATTTAGCTTATTTCTGGGGGTTCTGCTGCTTAGAGTTTTCATCTATAGCTGTATTTATTATTGTTTTTTTTCACAAAGCAAATTCTGTGCATTGATTGCTCCCAAAGTGAAGTATAGAATGGAATGGAATGGAATGGAATGGAATGGAATGGAATGGAATGGAATAGAATAGAATAGAATAGAATAGAATAGAATAGAATAGAATAGAATTAACCAGGTTGGAAAAGACCTCTGAGATCATTGAGTCCAACCTATCACCTGACACTATCTAATCAACTAAACCATGGCACCAAGCACCCCAACCAGTCTCTTCCTAAACACCTCCATGGATGGTGACTCCCCCCTCCCTGGGCAGCACATTCCAATGGCTAACAACTCTCTCTGGGAGAACTTTCTCCTCACCTACTCCCCTAAACCTCCCCTGGCACAGCTTGAGACTGTGTCCTCTTGTTCTGGTGCTGGTGGCCTGGAGAAGAGGACCAACCCCTACCTGGCTACAACCTCCCTTCAGGCAGTTGTAGAGAGCAATGAGGTCTCCCCTGAGCCTCCTCTTCTCCAGGCTAAGCAACCCCAGCTCCCTCAGCCTCTCCTCAGAGGGCTGTGCTCCAGACCCCTCCCCAGCTTTGTTGCCCTTCTCTGGTATTTCAGTGTTGTTTCCCCTCGGCAGAACCAATTCTCTGAGTCACCTCTGAATAGTTTATTAAAAAGAAGCATTTTGTACTGTTTGCACTGAGTCGTAATCTCATCAAGATGATCCTTAAGACTGAGCATCCTGTTCCTGGCTTGGGTTTGTTGGCTGTTTGGGGTCTTTTTTTTGACCATTATCATTATACAAACACACACACACACACACATACAGCCTTTTTGACAATGCAGCTTTTAAAACAATCTCCAACTTTTAAAAGGCTTTGTTTTGAATGCTTGCCTTCTCTGTCGCTCAGGCAGTTGAGGCAGAAAGCTGCTGACTGTAATTGTGTGCTGAGTCTTTTCAGAGAGGTGAAGAGGGGCTCTTGGGGTTTGGGTTTTGTTGGGGTTTGTTTTTTTTTTTTTTTTTCTTTCTTTCTGTTTGATTGTGTTTTAGCCAAAGTGCTCTCAGAATTTCACAGTTACTTGGGGATTCTTTTAGATCCTTTGCTCCAAACACTGTCAATGGAACACTGCTGACCTTCACCACCTGCTCAGTGTAAGGCTATCATTCAATGATAATTAAAGAGAATTCAGCCTCTTGGAAACTCTATACATCGACTCCACATCTGATAGCAACAGCAAGATTAGATCTCCACTATTCTGCTCAGATTTTATCCTTCTCATACCTTTTTTTTTCTTTTTTTCCCTTTCTTCTAAGATTGTTTCCTTCTCTTTAGTGATAAGGTGGTTTGACACCTCGAGGGCAAGCCTAGGTAAGTTCCCTATTGTTAACATGTGATTCACCTTACAGGCCTCCAGTGCCTTTCAGATGTAACAAGCAGCATAAACTGCCTTTATCTTGTTCCTTATCTTCAGCCATTCTGAGATGAATCTCCTTCACTCTATTCTTAAGTTTCTGTAATGCATCCACTACTTTGTAGTAAGTCTGCCTTACAACTTCTTGTATGGCTTGGCCTGTAATTTCAAAAGAAAAGAGAGGGTGATGTATTTATGAAATAGAAAATTATGAGGAAGAGGAGAATTACTATAGTTAAATATCATCACAAGTATAAAAGCAGAACAAAACCCCTGAGCTGAGAATACAGAAGTGATGGAATTTATCTGTAGGTATTAGTATAGAATCCTAGAATGGCTAAGGTTGGAAGAGACCTCAGAGATTATCTACTCCAACTCCCCCTGCCATGGGCAGGGACACCTCTCAACTAGACTCAGCCTCATCCAACCTGGCCTTGAACATCCCCCCAAGCAGGAGGCAGCCACAGCCTCCCTGGGCAGCCTATTCCAGAACTTCACCACCCTCACACTGAAGAACTTCTTCCTCAGCTCCAGTCTCACCCTGCTCTCCCTCAGCTTCAAACCATTCCCCCTTGTCCTGTCTCTGGACACCCTCATAAAAAGACCCCCTGCAGCCTTCCTGTAGGATCCCCTGAGCTACTGGAAGGCAGCTCTAAGGTCCTCCCCAGAATCTTCTCTTCTCCAGGCTGAACACCCCCAGCTCCTTCAGCCTGTCCTCACAGCAGAGGTGCTGCAGCCCTTGGATCATCTTGGTAGCCTCCTCTGGCCTCACTCCAGCAGCTCTGTGTCCTTCTTGTGCTGGGGACACCAGAACTGGAGGCAGGATTGGAGGTGGGGTCTTAACAGAGCAGAGTCAAGGGGCAGAATCCCCTCTCTTGCTCTGCTGCCCACACTCCTCTGGCTGCAGCCTAGAACACAGGTCACACAGGAACACATCCAGACAGGGCTGGAAAGTCTCCAGAGAAGGAGACTCCACAACCTCTCTGGGCAGCCTGTTCCAGGGCTCTGGGACCCTCACAGTGAAGAAGTTCTTCCTCATTTTGAGGTGGAACCTCTTGTGCTGTAGTTTACATCCATTGCCCCTTGTGCTATCCCAGGGTGCAACTGAGCAGGGGCTGTCCCCTCCTTCTTGAAACCCAGCCCTCAGATATTTATAAACATTGATCAGATCCCCTCCAGTCCCTTCAGCATCCTTGTAGCCCTCCCTTGGACTCTCTCCAGCAGATCCCTGTCCCTCCTGAACTGGGGAGCCCAGAACTGGATGCAATATTCCAGGTGAGGTCTCATCAGGGCAGTGTAGAGGGGGGCAGAACCTGCCTGGCTCTGCTGGACACACTCCTCTGAATGCAGCCCAGGATCCCATTGGCCTTCTTGGCCCCCAGGGCACATTGCTGTCCCATGCAGAACTTGCTATCTTTACTTGCCTCTAATTCCTTTCTCAGCAAGAGTTCCTGTGACTAAACCAAGGGCATATGAAGAGGCCTGAGGTGGTTTTCCTCTAGCAAAGGAAAAGGAAAGAATTGTTCAACCACAACCTGCTAAGGACTTTATGTCCATTAGGATGTCCACTGCAGAGCAGCTCATTTAAAACATGCTTTAATGAAGGATCATCATAATTTATCTTTATTTATCTTTATGAAAGAAGAATGAAATGAAGACAAAATGGCCATGCTGCTCGTTTTTCAAAAGATCTGTCAATTAATCTTTTGTTTTCCCCCTAGAATGAAAAAGTGGAAAAGAATAATGAGCCCAAATTTATGAGGAATCCACAGAAAAAGAGGGGAGAAAAATTGTGGAAGGGAAATGCTAACAGTAATACATGGGGGGTTGTGTGCCAAAGTAGTTAAGGAAATGAAAGAGGCTGTGGCTGGTTGTATTTTTAAGACACCAAAATTCTGAAGAGAAAATATATAATTGAGGGGAAAAAAAAGAGGGAGAAAATAACTTTGGCAATGGTTAAAAGTTATTGAAATACCCTGACCCTTTGAATGATCACAGGATCACAGGATGGTAGGGGTTGAAAGGGACCTCTGGAGATCTCCGGGTCCAACCCTTCTGTCAGAGCAGGACCAGGACCGTATAATCTAGCTCAGAATCCTCAGTAATTTCCCCCTTCTCTGCATGCCAGTGTTAGCATAATCTAAAATTCTTCTTCATCTTTCTACTGCTAAAAGAAAACCATAGAAACAGAGGATCCCAGGATGTCAGGGGTTGCAAGAGACCTCTGGAGATCTTCACCCCACCTGCCAGAGCAGGGCCAGAGAATCCAGCACAGGTCACACAGGGACACATCCAGACAGGGCTGGAAAGGCTCCAGAGCAGGAGACTCCACAACCTCTCTGGGGAGCCTGCTCCAGTGCTCTGGGAGCCTCACAGTGAAGAAGTTCCTCCTCATGTTGAGGTGGAACCTCCTCTGCTGTAGTTTACATCTATTGCCCCTTGTCCTAACACAGGAGCAGTGCCTGTCCCCTCCCTCTTGATATCCAGCCCTCAGATATTTATAAACAATTATTAAATGCAGGCAAGCAGCACCAGAACAAGAGGACACAGTCTCAAGCTGTGCCAGGGGAAGTTTAGGCTGGAGGTGAGGAGAAAGTTCTTCCCAGAAAGAGTAATTGGCCATTGGGATGTGCTGCCCAGGGAGGTGCTGGCATCCCTGTGCCTGGAGGTGTTCAAGAGGGGATTGGACACGGCTTTTGGTGCCAGGTTTAGTTAGTCATGAGGTGTTGGGTGACAGGTTGGACTTGATGATCTCTGAGGTCTTTTCCAACCTTATTGATTCTATGATTCTAAATGCCTGAGGAGGTGATGGGGTTGCCATCACTGGAGGTGTTTAGGAGGAGACTTGATGGGGAGTTTGGTGCCATGGTTGAGTTGATTAGATGGTGTTGGATGATGGGTTGGATACAATGATCTTGAAGGTCTCTTCCAACCTGGTCTGGTCTGGTCTGGTCTGGTCTATTCTATTCTATTCTATTCTATTCTATTCTATTCTATTCCCCTCTCAGTCTTCTCTCCAGAGCAAAAAGCCTAAAGTCTCTCAACCTCTCCTCATAAGATCTTTGTTAAGAGCAAGGCATGCAAAATAAATCTCATGTAACTAGCAGATGATGGCATTTCCAACTCTACAATAGGCAAAAGACTACTTGGGAAAGTCAAATGTGCCCAACTTGTTCAGGCCAACTGGTAGGAAAGCAATTAGGAAATTAATTTACTCTGACACAGGCAATTATTTTGAGGACAAATGGAAATCTGGGTAATTGGCAAAATAAATTTGACATATGTAGAGAAAACAGGACAAATTCCAAAGGAGAAACTGAAACAGTGCTCTTTAGCACTTCTATTCTGAAGGAGTCCCAGGAAAGGACTGGAAAAAATATTGAGAAGGAAACAACTTACTGGAAATTAGAATCTCAGAATCACAGAACTGTTTTACTGGGAAAAACCCTTGAGGATAGGGTGGAATGGAATGGAATGGAGTGGAGTGGAGTGGAGTGGAGTGGAGTGGAGTGGAGTGGAGTGGAGTAGAGTAGAGTAGAGTAGAGTAGAGTGGAGTAGAGTAGAGTGGAGTGGGGTGGAGTGGAATAGAATAGAATAGAATAGAATAGAATAGAATAGAATAGAATAGAATAGAATAAACCCAGTCCAACCATTCTCTACCTCTACCAAGACACCCTGCTTGTTGAAGCTCCTATCCCTGGCTTCAGTCCACTGAGACCAATTGTATGAGCCAATGAGGTTACTTAGGAGACCACAAGAGCACACACACACAGTCACACAGAAAACATCCGCCTGGAAGATTCCTCAAGCTCATCCAGTCCAACCCTTGACCCAGCACTGAAGGGTCAGCACTAGACCATGTCCCTAAGCACCAGGTCCACAGCTGCTTGAACACCTCCAGGGATGGTGACTCCAGCACTGCCCTAGGCAGCCTGTTCCAATGTTTGAGAACCATTCCAGCGAACAAATACTTCCCGATATCCAGCCTGAACGTCCCCTGGTGCAGCTTGGAACCATTTCCTCTGATCCCATCTCTTGCCACCAAGGTGCAGAGGCTGCCCCCTCCTCGCTCCAACTTCCCTTCAGGGAGCTGCAGAGAGCAATGAGCTCTCCCCTCAGCCTCCTCTGCTCCAGCTGAGCACCCCCAGCTCCTTCAGCCCCTCCTCATAGTCCAGGTGCTCCAGGCCCTTCTCCAGCCTCCTTGCCCTTCTCTGGACAGGCTCCAGCCCCTCAATGTCCTTCCTGGAGTGAGGGGCCCAGAACTGAACACAACACTCTAGGTGTGGCCTCCCCAGTGCTGAACACAGGGGGAGGATCCTCTCTTGCTCCTCCAGTCTATTCCAATTACATAAGCAGGCAGGTGCAACTGAAAGAAAAACCCACAGCAAAACCCTTTTCTGCGTTGTCTCATTCCCTGCTGCTTAGAAAAGCCTCCTCTGGAGAGAATTTCTTCTCTTACGAGGAAAAGAGAATCAGCAATTGCTTGACTTGATGAACAGTCCATTGTTGGTGTGCTACAGAGTCAGTCCTTTACTCTTAGGAAACAGGGTGGAGGTGCAACCTGATTTTCAGGAATCTGGAGATCTAGAGCAGCAGTAACATTTTGAAGACAACACCTTGATCATGTTCTCCTGTGTGCAAAATGAGCAGGGGAGCCCAAAGGATTCTAGCTGAACCTCTGACACTCCCATTGCTGAGGGACTTTTTAGGGTGTCAGGTAGTGATGGGAAAATGGAGCAAAACTAGAAGTGGGTGGATTTAGATTGGATGTCAGGAAGAAGTTCTTCCCCATGAGGGTGGTGAGACACTGGAAGAGGTTGATGGTGAGTGTGGGTTTAAAATAATTATCCACATGGCAAATTACCTGGAATTACTAGATTGCAGAATTGTGCCCATGGGCCCCTTACTCATTTAGCAGGGCTTGTTAGAGACTCTGCTGCTGCTGCAGGCCCAAAGAAGGACCACAAGGATGAGCAGAGGGCTGGAGCACCTCTCCTATGAAGTCAGAATGAGACAGTTGGGGCTGTTCAGTCTGGAGAAGACTCTGAGGATGGCTTCTTGTGGTCTTCCAGTATCTGAAGGGGGCTCCAAGAAAGCTGGGGAGGGACTTCTGAGAGTGTCAGGGAGTGATAGGACTGGGGGGAATGGAACAAAACTAGAAATGGGTAGATTCAGCTTGGATGTTAGGAAGAAGTTGTTCCCCAGGAGGGTGGTGAGAGCCTGGCACAGGTTGCCCAGGGAGGTGGTGGAAGCCTCCTGCCTGGAGGTTTTTGCAGCCAGGCTGGCTGTGGCTGTGAGCAACCTGCTGTAGTGTGAGGTGTCCCTGCCCATGGCAGGGGGGTTGGAGCTGGCTGATCCTTGAGGTCCCTTCCAAACCTGACAATTCTATGCTTCTATGACCTCATAAAATGCTTTTCTCCAAATTTATTTGCAATCTGAAATGTGACAGTGGGACCACAGACCAAGGGAAAAAAGCAGCTGCCATCGAGTGAAAAGGGAGGAGCTCAGTGAAAGGGCAACAGGCACTGGTTTGAAGTTCTACTTCATTTAACTTCGTATTGATTTTGAAGTGGGGTAATAACCCTATTCATGCATTTCATTGATGGTACTGAACTAGAAAGTGTTGCAATCACTACTGAGAAAAAAAAAAGGAGAAATCATTTAAGTGGAGTTAGAGGCCTTAAAATAAGGACAGAGAAGCAGCAAAGGAAATTCAATGTGGGGAAACAAACCAAAACAGAGTGAAAAGCAAAGCAAAGCAAAACAAAAAACCCAGACCAAAACCAAACCAAACCATACCATAAAACAAAACAAAGGAAAGCAAAACAAGTACTGTGTCCAGTTCTGGGCCACTCAGTATGTTGACTTGCTGGAGCATGTCCAGAGAAGGGCAACAAAGTTGGTGAGTGGTTTGGAACACAAGCCCTGTGAGGAGAGACTGCCACCAGCACCAGAACAAGAGGACACAATCTCAAGCTGCTCCAGGGGAGGTTTAGGCTGGAGGTTAGGAAGAAGTTTTACACAGAGAGAGTGATTGCCCATTGGAATGGGCTGCCTGAGGAGGTGGTGGAGTTACCATCACTAGAGGTGTTCAGGAGGAGACTTGATGGGGTGCTTGGTGCCATGGTTTATTTGATTAGGTGGTGTTGGATGATAGGTTGGACTCGATGATCTTGAAGGTCTCTTCCAACCTGGTCTGGTCTGGTCTGGTCTGGTCTATTCTATTCTATTCTATTCTATTCTATTCTATTCTATTCTAAAACAAAACAAAACAAAACAAAACAAAAGGAAAGCAAAGCAAAGCAAAACAAGCAAAGCAAAGCAAAGCAAAGCAAAGCAAAGCAAAGCAAACCAAACCAAACCAACCCAACCCAACCCAACCCAACCCAACCCAACCCAACCCAACCCAACCCAACTAACCAAACCATCTATCCATTGGAAGTATATAATGCCAAACTAGAATTTTTGTAGAGATAGTGAAATCTGGATGGAAAGCCAGCCAGAGCCTGGGCTGCAGCAAGAGAAGTGTGGCCAGCAGGGCCAGGGAGGTTATTGTCCCACTCTGCCTCACTCTGCTGAGACCCCACCTGGACACTGTGTCCAGTTCTGGAGCCTCTATTACAGGAAGGATCTGGAGGTGCTGGAAGGTGTCCAGAGAAGGGCCATGATGATGAGCACTGGGCTGGAGCTCCTTTGCTATGTGGACAGACTGAGAGAGTTGGGGCTGTTCAGTCTGGAGAAGAAAAGGCTCTGGGAAAACCTTCTATTGGCCTTCCAGTATCTGAAGAGGGCTACAAAAGCTGGGAAGGGACTTTTTAGAGTGTCAGAGTGTGATAGGACTGGGGGGAATGGAACAAAACTAGAAATGGGTAGATTCAGCTTGGATGTTAGGAAGAAGTTCTTCCCCATGAGGGTGGTGAGACCCCCTGATCATTTTTGTGGTCCTCCTCTATATCTGCTCCATCAGGTCCATGTCACCAGTAGTCTGGTGAGGTCTCAGCAGAGCAGAGCAAGTGTCAGAATCACCTCTCTGGCTCTGCTGGCAGTGCTGCTTTGGATGCAGCCCAGGCTGCCATTGGCCTTCTGTGCTGCAAGCTCACACTGCCTGCTCCTGTCCAGCTTCTTGTCCATCAGGACCCCCCAGTCCTTTTCCCCAGGGCTGCTTTCTGTCACCTCCTCCCCCAGCCTCTACTGATAATGAGGATTGTTCCAGCCCTGGTGCAGAACCGTGCACTTGCTCTTGTTGAACCTCATGAGGTTCACCTGGGCCACCTCTCCAGGCTGTACATGTCCCTCTGGGTGGCATCCTGTCCCTCTGGTGTATCAACAACACCACTCAGCTTGGTGTCATCTGCACCCTGCATTGAATCTCACTGCCTAGAGCATTGACAAAAATATTAAAGAGCACAGGTCCCAGTACAGACCCCTGAGGAACACCACTGTGTGAGAGACTAAAGGTTTGTCTCTCCTGGTATGACTCAACAAAGATAAAATCACTTGCTGCTTGCCCAGACAACAGCTGATGTGTGCTGGGCAGAGCCACTGGAAGGACTCTTGGAAGGTGCAAAGATAACATTGCTCACTGTAGCACAGCTGGCCTCACAGCAATGGACACCTTCAGGAATATGCTTAAGACAAGATAATCTCCACCCATCAGGTACCCTGGAAAGGGAGGATGGTGAGACAATGGATTCACCACCTGTTTCCTGATGTGTAATGAGTGTGTGGGCAGGTAGATGGAGAAGGAGGAGGTAGAGGCCCCCCCTCCGTCCAGCCCCCTGCCCAAAACACACAGGAATACACAGAAAGATTTCCTGGGGAACGATACCTGGACACTTACCTAAGGATGATTTCCTGGCCCCTGAATTCCTGAGGGACAATACTTGGACACATAGCTAAGGCCTAAAAAACTGTATAGAAGACTTGAGCAACTACTGGCTCAGTAGAAGAAAAACAGAGAACCAAAAACACAGATGAAGGAAAACACAGGAGAAGGACAATGCTGCTGAGAAGGAAAGCATGAGAGAAGGAAAAGCCTGGGACAATGCTGCTCCGAAGAAAAGAGGCCATGGAGCCTGGAAGAAGCAGACTGAACCTTCTCTCCATGTCCTAAGTTCCACCTGCTGCAACTCATGGAGCTGAAGAAGCTGCTCAGAGGACCACATCTCTTCTACAGCCAAAGCCTCAGCATCCTTTCTCTACAGACCCAACATCTCCTGCAGCACCTTTCCTCCACAGACTCAAACTGTCTTGGGGGTGGTGGTGAAGGGTGTGATAATATAATTCCTTTCCTCTTCTCTCTCTCTCCCTCTCTATTTTCTCTCTCTCCCCTTCTGATCCATCTACTTCATTTATGTAACAAACAGCCTAGCTGTTGCTATTTGGCCTTGGTTGTGCCTCTCATTTCACAACACGGGGATATCCAAAAGAACTGAGGCTCTGTCCCTCTCCTGACCGAGACACACTATCACTGCTCTCCAGCTGGACTTCAAGTCATTGAGCACCAGTGAGAGGGCACTGCCAAGCACCCCTTGGTGCAGGAGGATGTGCTGCAGAGGTGAGAAAGTGTGTTCTTCATAAACAAACCATCAGCCATGCTATGAAGCCCTTGGAAAACCTTAATGAGCGCTGAGCAGATCGTTTATTTTGACATTCGGAACACCGAGAGCAATTAAAAACCTGTCTAAAGTAGGAAGGAACTCATTTAGAAATAATGGGGAACACATGTGTGTGTGTGTGTGTGTGAGATAAATAATTGGGTTGTGTGAAATATGGAAAAATGTGTGCAATTGTGAGGAAATAACACCCAGAGCTCAGGAGACTTCCACTGGCCAAAGCGGTATTACGAGGCCAGCAAAACCGCTCGCGGGGGGGGGGGGGGGAAGTGCAAAACTCCAGCCACAGTTAAAGGAACTATTTTCTTCATTCATGATTCAAACCCTTCCTCTGCTCAATCTGACAAACTACATCCAGGTAGTACACTGAATTCAGTGTACTGCCAAAAAAGAAAACTATACACCCTGGGGGTTGGTAATTTTTCGAAGCTTTTTCTTTCCCCCTTCCAAAAGGGCGGAAGAAGGAGAGAGGGGAAGAAGGAGCAGGAATGCTTGTGAGAGGATGTGGAGTATTCCTCATAGCACACCTTGTGTGACCTGCAAACGAGTGCCCCAAGGCCACAGGAGCTTGTAGATTTGTTCATCCTACCTGTTAGAAGATTTTCTAGGTCTTTCAGTAGTGAGTGACTGAGAAACTGTGACAGCAACATTGCTGCCGACATAGCAAAGGAACTCCTTCTGTTTCATTCAGCATGGGTTTGGATCCTGCTAATGTTTGAAAAGCCAAACACACCTGGGGTAGTCTCTAAACTGGGATTCAGGATGCATTCATTCCATAAGCACCCTGACCTGGACTGGCAGGCAAAGCTTACATTTCTAAATGTGAGCTATGATTCAAACTGTGCCAGGGGGAAGCTTAGGTTGGAGGTGAGGAGAAAGTTCTTCCCAGAGAGAGTTGTTAGCCATTGGGATGTGCTGCCCAGGGAGGTGGTGGAGTCACTGACCCTGAAGGTGTTCAAGAGGGGATTGAACATGGCACTTGGTGCCATGGTTTAGTAGTCATGAGGGTGACAGGTTGGACTTGATGATCCTTGAGGTCTTTTCCAACCTTATTGATTCCATGATTCTCAGCTCCCTACCCTGCAGAGGAGGAACATTCTCAGAGTAGCTGATAATAATTCACTGCTTTAGTGCTGCTTTAATATCTTAAATGGGGCCTACAAGAAATCTGGGGAGGGACTTTTGAGGGTGTCAGGGAGTGATAGGACTGGGGGGATGGAGCAAAACTAGAAATGGGGGTAGATTCAGCTTGGATGTGAGGAAGAAGTTGTTCCCCATGAGGGTGGTGAGAGACTGGCTGTGGCTGTGGCTGTGAGCAACCTGCTGTAGTGTGAGGTGTGAGGTGTCCCTGGCCATGGCAGGGGAGTTGGAACTGGCTGCTCCTTGAGGTTCCTAATATCAGAGAAGGTACTCCCCCTTTACTCTGCCCTGGTGAGGCCACATCTGGAATGTTGTGTCCAGTTCTGGGCCCCTCAGTTAAGAAGGACTTCAGAGAACTGCTTGAAAGAGTCCAGCACAGAGCCACAAAGCTGCTGCAGGCAGTGGAACATCTCCCTGTGAGGACAGGCTGAGGGAGCTGGGGCTTGGAGCTTGGAGCAGAGGAGCCTGAGGGTGACCTCATTGCTGGTGCTAAAGATGTGCAGGGCAGTGTGGGGAGGATGGAGCCAGGCTCTGCTCAGGCATGTTCAAGGAGAGGACAAGGGGCACTGGGGGCAAGCTGGAGCAGAGGAGTTTCCATATGAACATGAGGAAAAACTTTTTCCCTGTGAAGGTGGCAGAGCCCTGGAGCAGGCTGCCCAGAGAGGTTGTGGAGTCTCCTTCTCTGGATACATTCAAAACCCACCTGGATGTATTCCCGTGTGAGCTATTCTAGGTGATCCTGCTCTGCCAGGGGGGTTAGACTGGATGATCTTTGGAGGTCCCTTCCAAGCCCTAATATTCTGTGACTGTGGTTCCATGAGTTCTCTGGAGGGAGGTTTTACCCTCAGCTCCATTTTAACTCTCCACATTGAAATGGACACCTGAGAAAACTCTGACAGAAAGCATCTTATCACATCCTTGATTTTTGCCAGTTACTATCTTGGCTACAAAAAAAGCATCAATTCCACTCCTGCTTCTTTCCAAAACCATCTAGCAAACCAGAGATGCAGTGCTCCTGAGTACTGATGACACTTCCAGAAGTGCAGCTCCACAGAAGAATGCTATGATGCAAGGGAAAAAAAAAGTAAAGGAGTAAAATAATGAAAATCTCCAAAAGTAAGAGAGAGGCTGAAAAAATAGCTCTCCTTCCAGACAAGTGTTGTGGATAAACTTGGGCAAATGCATGAAAATCCCCTTGTGATAACGCTGGGAATGTTTCAGAACAATCTTTTGGTTTTAATTTGGGAAGGAGGATAAACCTGTGTGGTAGGCTGCTGTGTAACAATATAGACTAGACTAGACTAGACTAGACTAGAATAGAATTAACCAGGTTGGCAAAGACCTTTGAGATCATCAAGTCCAACCTATCACCCAACACCATCTAATCAACTAAACCATGGCACCAAGCACCCCATCCAGTCTCTTCCTAAACACCCCCAGGGATGGTGACTCCACCACCTTCCTGGGCAGCCCATTCCTTTGTCCAGTCTCTCTTTCTGGGAAGAATTTTTTCCTCACCTCCAGCCTAAACCTCCCCTGGTGCAGCTTGAGACTGTGTCCTCTTGTTCTGGTGCTGGGTGCCTGGGAGAAGAGACCAACCCCCACCTGGCTACAACCTCCTTTCAGGTAGTTGTAGAGAGCAAGAAGGTCTCCCCTCAGCCTCCTCTTCTCCAGGCTAAGCAACCCTAGCTCCCTCAGCCTCTCCTCACAGGGCTGTGCTCCAGACCCCTCCCCAACTTTGTTGCCCTTCTCTGAACACATTCCAGCAACTCAACACCTTTCCTAAAATAAGGAACCCAGAACTGGACCCAGGACTCAAGGTGTGGCCTAACCAGCACTGAGTACAGGGCAGAATGACCTCCCTGCACCTACTGGCCGCACTGTTCCTGTTGCAGGCCAGGATGCCATCGGCCTTCTTGGCCACCTGGGCACACTGCTGGCTCATGTTCTGCCTACTATCAACCAGCACCCCCAGGTCCCTTTCTGCCTGGCTGCTCTCCAGCCACTCTGACCCCAGCCTGTAGCACTGCATGGGGTTGTTGTGGCCAATTTGCAAGGCTTTTTATGTTACAGGGTATCTGCAGTAGAACAGTCTTTCATTCTGGACAGAAAATTGCCATTCAAGTACCATGGGTTTGGTCTGGGGTAAGCATTCCTACATCCTAAAAGGAACTGGAAGGAAGAATGTCTTCCTCTACTTAAGTAGTTTGATCCTTGTATGCATTAAAGAAACATTTCCTAATGTGCTATGAATTCAGATGGGTGAGAGAAAAGCAGGCTGAATCAGCTTTTAAAAATAACTCAGAATCCTCAGTAATTTCCCCCTCCTCACCCTCCACACACCAGTGTTAGCATAATCTATAATTCTTCTTCATCTTTCTACTGAAAAAAGGAAACCATAGAATCACAGGATCCCAGGATGTTAGACAGTGGAAAGGACCTCTGGAGATCATTGAGACCAACCCCCCGCCAGAGAATCCAGCACAGGTCACACAGGAACACATCCAGACAGGGCTGGAAAGGCTCCAGAGAAGGAGACTCCACAACCTCTCTGGGCAGCCTGCTCCAGTGCTCTGTTACCCTCACAGTCAAGAAGTTCCTCCTCATGTTGAGGTGGAACCTCCTGTGCTGTAGTTTATATCCATTACCCCTTGTCCTACCACAGGGAGCAAGTAAGCAGAACCTGTCCCCTTTCTCTTGACTCCCAGCCCTCACCTATTGATAGACATTGATCAGATCCCTCTCAGTCTTCTCCTCTCCAGACTAAACAGCCCCAGGGCTCTCAGCATCTCCTCATCAGGCAGTGCTCCAGTCCCTTCAGCATCCTTGCAGCCCTCTCTTGGACTCTCTGCAGCAGATCCCTGTCCCTCTTGAACTGGGGAGCCCAAAGCTGGATGCAATGTTCCAGGTGAGGTCTCACTAGGAGAGATGGTTTAATAAGACAAAACAAACAAACAAGCAAGCAATGTATTTTCTACCTTCAGCTGCACGCAAAGTGATGGAGAAAAAAGTGTCGTAAGCAGGGTTTCTCTTTGTGGTGTTTTCTGCAGCCAGGTTCTGTGCAAAGTTTAATTCCAGCAGTGGGGCTGTAAAGGATTATTGCTCGGACTCAGGGAAGACTAAAGCTGCTCAAGCAGGGCGGCCACTAACTTGCAGGTCCCTGGATCTCCTGGAGTGTGATATGATGATTGATAACCTGACCTACACTTCCTGGATCACTTGGCAGGTAGAAATATAGCATCTGCTCTTCTGTTACTGCAGTAAATTAAGGCCCTTCCAAACACTGGTTCAGTTAGTGAAGCCCATAGAGCTGCAGGAGTTTGCATAAATAAGTGCAAATAAGTAACTAAGTGCTGTGACGTCTCGTGGCTTGGGCATAAATTCAGCCTGCTGCTGGGGAAAGGCAGGAGCTGGGTGTGGGTATTTAAGATGGTTTTTGCAATCCTATTCATCTTTCTACTTCATATTTCACATTTTTATGAGAACTTTATTGCTAAATAATATATCTCCATGTTCTCTTTTGTAGCTGTGCTGTCCATTACTTGCCTAAACTGCTTGCTGTCATTAGTTATAGCAGTTTTATGCTTCATATACTACATAGCCTCTGATGACTGTCTCCCTAATAAATTCTTCATCACCTTCAACATGACCATCTGCACTGCAGCTTCATTAATATCCTTTCATTCCAATTTCCAGGTGGGCAATGTCTTGCTTAGTTAAAGCTTTTTGTAAATTATTAATTATTGCAACCTAGAAACCTCCTCCCTGGGCTCTCCCTGGTATCATGAAATAGTGATTTCATGGATATTACAGAAGCCTTGCTCACTGCTGCCTTTCTCTGTTAGGTTAATGAGGATCATTCTGCTTGAACACAATGGATCAAAATCCGGCCCTTGGTGCACACAGATACTTGTCATTGCTTCCACTGAGCTCATTGCACCTGGAGCTTCAGGCTTGGCAGCTACTGAAGAGCATGGAGAGTGCAAAGAACAGATAGGAAAGTTTACCCTGGTGAAGCAGGTGAAGCAGAAAGTGAATTAGTCCGAGTCCTGGAAGGATCTTGATCAATACAATGAAAAAGTGAGGAAACTTTAGGCCACTGGGCCAGAGATACTCAGTGATCCTGCTCTCCTGACTGCCCAGCAGTTTAAATGCAGCTCTTCATAGAGTCATAGATTGATCCAGGCTGGAAGGGACCTCCAAAGCTCATCCAGGTTGCCCAGGGCTTCATCAAGCCTCATCTTGAGTATCTCCAGGGATGGGGCCACAATCACCCTCCTGGGCAACCTGTTGCAGTGTTCTACCACCCACATAATGAAGAACTTGTTCCTAACACCCAATCTAAATCTGCTTTGCTCTAGTTTGAAGCCACTGCCCCTCATCCTGTCCCTGCAGGCCTTTGCAGACAGTCATTCTTCATACTTCTTGTAGCCCACTTCAGGTCCTGGCAGGCTGCTATTAGGTCTCCCTGGAGCCTTCTCTTCTCCAGGCTGAACACCCCCAGTTCCCTCAGTCTGTCCTTATAGCAGAGCTGCTCCAACCCCCTGATCATTTCTGTGGCCCTCCTCTGGATGTGCTCCATCAGGTCTATGTCCTTTCTGTATTGAGGGCTCCAGACCTGCACACAGCACTGCAGGTGAGGTCTCACCAGAGCAAAGTGGCAGAATCACCTCTCTGGCTCTGCTGGCAATGTTGCTTTAGATGCAGCCCAAGCTGCCACTGTCATATTAAGAAATGAAGATTTGAAGCTGTCTGTGATTCCATCCTCCTCCATTCCTTCATGCCCACTCAGCCAGCCTGTTAAGATCTTCCTGGAGGGTAGCTCTCCCTTCTGGGGTGTCAACCTCCCCACTAATTTTTGTGTGGTCAGCAAATTTCGTTAAGGTGTTCTTAATTCCCGCATCCCAATCATTAACAAAGACATTAAACAGCATGGGGCCCCATAGTGATCCCTGGGGGACCCCACTAGTGACAGGTTTCCAATCTGAGAATGAGCTCTTTATTAACACCCTCTGGGGTAGGGCCTGGCAGGCAGCTCCCCACCCACTGCACAGGCCACTTTGTCTAGCTCATAGCCTGTCAGTGTCTCAAGGAGGAGGCTGTGGGAGACTGTGTGGAAAGTCTTGGAGAGATCCAGAGAGACAGTGTGCCGCACTCACCTCATGCCAACTGAGTGTGTCATCTTTTAATGCAAAGTGCCAGGGAGTCTTGGCCCACACCTGGCTCAGGCCAAATCCAGGCTGGGTGGACAGTGGACCGGAAGCAGTGCTCAGGAGAAGGACTTGGGGGTGCTGGGTGAGGAGAAATTCAACATGAGCCAGCAGTGGATGCTTGAAGCCCAGAAACCAACCCTGTGCTGGGCTGCATCCTCAGCACCATGGGCAGCAAGCCAAGGGGGGATTCTCCCCCTCTGCTCTGCTGAGACTTGGCGTCCTGTGGCCACCTGTGGAGTCCCCAAGAAGGATATGGACCCATTAGAGCAGATTCAGAGGAGGCCATGAAGTTGATCAGAGGGCTGAAGCACCTCTCCTCTGAAGTCAGGCTGAGAGAGCTGGGGCTAGGTTCTTTCCTTGTTGAGTCTGGAGCAGAGAAGGCTTCAAGGAGACCTCACAGCAGCTTTCCAGTATTTGAAGGGAGCTACGGAAGAGCTGGAGAGGGACTTTTTTACAAAGACATGGAGTAATGGGATGAAGGATAATGGCTTCAGACTGGAAGAAATTGGACTGAGATTAGACACTAGGATGAAATTCTTCCTCATGAGGGTAGTGAGGCACAGACCAAGGTGCCCAGAGAAGCTGTGGAGGCTTTAAGCCTGCAAGGGTTGAAATTCAGGTTAGATGGGGCCTTAAGCACCCTGGTCTAGTAGTCCCTGCCCATGCGAAGGGGCATGGAACTAGAGTATCTTTAAGGTCCTTTCTAACAAGCACCACTTTATGGTTCCCCAGGAGGAGCAGTTGTTGAGTCAAATGTCAATCCTTCCCTCTGTAAACTTAAAGGACCTAGTCCTTGGAACAATTTCCTAAAACACCACAATAGGACAGAGGGAACTTGTGAGACAGGGCAACCTGATCTAGTTGATGCCACTGCTTGCTGCAGAGGTGGTTGGACTAGATGACCTATGGAGGTCCCCTGCAGCCCAGACCATGCTATGATTCTATGAACATATCTAAAGGGACAGTACATGCTTAATGCAGGGGGGTTGGCCTGGATGATTTTTGGAGGTCCCTTCCAACCCAAACCATTCTATGATTCTGTGACAGTCATGTACCTGCCAGGGATTTGTCCATCTTTTCTGTCAAGACATCTTATTACCCCTCTTATTACCCCAGAAGTAACAAATAGATTCATAGAATGGTTTGGGTCAGAAGGGACCTTGAAGATCTTCCAGTTCCAACCTCCCTGCCATGGGCAGGAACACCTCCCACCAGCCCAAGTTGCTCAAGGCCTCGTCCAACTTGGCCTTCAACACCTTCAGGCACAGGGCATCCACAGCCTCCCTGGGCAATCTGTTCCAGTGTGTCACCATCCTCACTATAAAGAATTTCTTTCTAATATCCAGTCTATAACTGCCCTCCTCAATCTGTACTGCAGATGGACATGGTGCCAGAGTTCCTGCCTGTAAGCTAGACTTTGTTGTTCTTAGATCACTTATTGGTATGCCCACCAAGGAACAGCCTATATGGAGCCAAGTGTTCAGGCTTGGACGTTATCACAAAGGAATTGAACATACGAAGCTCTACACATTTCACTTGCACTTACATTAAAAATCACTTCTGGCTACACAGAAAGTTTAGCACTTCAGAAGCTGTAATCAGCCGTCATTATTACTGTGTCATTATTACTGTGTCCAGTTCTGGGCCCCTCAGTTTAGGAAAGATTTTGAGATGCTGGGAGGTGTCCAGAGAAGGGCAACAAAGCTGGGGAGGGGTCTGGAGCACAGCCCTGTGAGAGAGGCTGAGGGAGCTGGGGTTGCTTAGCCTGGAGAAGAGGAGGCTCAGGGAGACCTTCTTGCTCTCTACAACTGCCTGAAGGGAGGTTGTAGCCAGGTGGGGGTTGGTCTCTTCTCCCAGGCAAGCAGCACCAGAACAAGAGGACACAGTCTCAAGCTGTGCCAGAGGAGGTTTAGGATGTTAGGAAGAAGTTCTTCCCAGAGAGATCGGCCATATGAATGTGCTGCCCAGGGAGGTGGTGGAGTCACCATCCCTGGAGGTGTTTAGGATGAGACTGGATGAGGCACTTGATGCCATGGTTTAGTTGATTAGATGGTGTTGGGTGATAGGTTGGACTCGATGATCTCAAAGGTCTTTTCCAACCTGATCTATTCTATTCTATTCTATTCTATTCTATTCTATTCTATTCTATTCTATTCTATTCTATTCTATTCTATTCTATTCTAATTAAACCAGAACTAGACTAAGTACAGAGCACTTGAGCTGGGTAGCTTGGTCCTGCCAACCAGAGGGACTAGCAGAGTCACTGAGGTTTCACTGCATTGAACCAATTAATTGCCTTTGCTTCATTCATTGAATGAAGTAACCTAATTCTGTACAGACCCCCAAACCCAACCTGCCTTTTTTGAATATTCTTCTTTTTTTCCCCCCCTGGTTTTTCTTTTTTTTCCCCTGTCATGTGGGGCTGTTCAGTCTGGAGAAGAGAAGGCTCAGAGGTGACCTAATTCTGGCCTTCCAGGATCTGAAGGGGGCTACAAGAAGACTGGGGAGGGACTGCTCAGGATCTCAGGTAGTGATAGGACTAGGGGGAATGGAATGAAGCTGGAGGTGGGGAGGTTCAGGCAGGACGTGAGGAGGAAGTTCTTCACCGTGAGAGTGGTGAAGCCCTGGAATGGGTTGTCCAGGGAGGTGGTTGAGGCCCCGTCCCTGGAGGTGTTTAAGCCCAGGCTGGATGAGGCTGTGGCCAGGCTGATCTAGTGTGGGGTGTCCCTGCCCATGGCAGGGGGGTTGGAACTAGGTGATCCTTGTGGTCCCTTCCAACCCTGACTGATTCTATGATTCTCTCCCTGGTTTAGCCAGGCTGTGGGGCCCACCTAACGTGGAAACCTTTTTCCCCAGCAGAACTGTTAAGGCAGGCTCCTGCGCTTTGAGGGGAATGAACACAAAACTTCATTGTCCAGTAAAGGTTCATTAAAAAAATTCAGCAGCTAACAAGGGTTTGGCTGACAAAACTTGGTGAACACACCAAGAAGCAGAAAGCAAAGTTGGCTGTTTGCTGATCACAGCCCTAATTAGAAAGGAAGGGCTTAACTGTGCTGCTGGGTGCCGGTGCCTGTGACCCGTGTGGTGTTTTCATTTCTGAATCTCTTCATATAAGGCATTTCCTCTGAGATTTTGTTTCTCTCCACACGCCTCTGTGTGGTAGAGGCTGCAGCTGAGGGCCTGGTTTTGTGAAAAGCAAATGTCTGGCTGTAATGGTGAGGAGGTTGAATGTAGATCTATGGGTTTTGGATTGGCCCAGGCCCTAAGCCTGGGTATCCCAAAGCACCGGGCTTTTTGTTGTTTCTTTCTCAAATTCATTTTTATGGCCTACAGCAGCCTGGTGAAAATAAGATGATAAAGGTTTGTGTCCAGTTCTGGGCTCCCCAGTTCAAGAGGGACAGGGATCTGCTGGAGGGAGTCCAAGGGAGGGCTGCAAGAATGCTGAAGGGACTGCTGCACTGCCTGGGGAGGAGAGGCTGAGGGACCTGGGGCTGTTTAGTCTGGAGAGGAGAAGACTGAGAGGAGATTTAATAATTGTCTATCAATATCTGAGGGCTGGATGTCAAGGAGGAGGGGACAGGCTCTGCTCAGTTGCACCCTGGGATAGGACAAGGGGCAATGGATATAAACTACAGCAGAGGAGGTTCCACCTCAACATGAGGAGGAACTTCTTGACTGTGAGGGTCACAGGCTGCCCAGAGGGGTTCTGGAGTCTCCTTCTCTGGAGACTTTCATGACCCACATGGATGTGTGCCTGTGTGACCTGTGCTGGATTTTCTGGTCCTGCTCTGGCAGGGGGGTGGACTCAATGATCTTTGGAGGTCCCTTCCAACCTCTAACATCCTGGGATCCTGTTCCATGAGAATTGTAGGACTTCCTTCAGTGTGTCTCAGGAACTGAAATGCTGCCCTGGCAGATTAAGTTGCTTCTCTGAGACCATACTCAGCACAGAATAGGTCAAAATATTTTTTTCTGGGCTAGATTCCTCTTATGTTAACTCCTCTGAAATCAACAGAATGTTAAGAATAAATTTGAACCAGCCTCTTTAGTGCCTCAGCCTCAGAAGTCTACAATTAGTGGAGTTTCATGATCAGTTGCCCTGTTCTGTTCCCTCTGTGAGCCTGAGACAAAGGTCTGCCGAATAAAGCTTCATTAGATCACAGAGATATGATAAATAATTTAGTAGAGTTTATCATAATTGAAGGTTTCTTCTCACAGGGGGATTAAGCAGACCTGGGGGCAGGATTAATTCCCTCCTCTGGAGACAACCAACTGCCAGATCAAGTTTAAGGTCTTTGGAAAGCCCTTATTCTGGATGTGCATCCTGCTGGATTCACCCCCACTCCAGCCAGGCATCCCCACCTCACTCAGTGCTGAACTGTATCAAGGAGGAGGATTTGTAAGCATGGGAACCCAGGGTGTTAGGAAAGCTGCCTTTCCCATGCAGTTTGGTCTGATGGAATGAAGCTGGAGGAGGGGAGATCAGGCTGGAGGTGAGGAGGAAGTTCTTCACCATGAGAGTGGTGAAGCCCTGGAATGGGTTGTCCAGGGAGGTGGTTGAGGCCCCATCCCTGGAGGTGTTTAAGACCCTTCCAACCCTGCCTGATACTATGATACTCTGATGTCTGCTTCTGAAGAGAATACAGATCTTACACAGACCCTCAGGTACACTGACATTGTTATTGCTGCCTTATGTCACCAGAGATGCTCCATAATTACTGAAATCACAGAGCTGGAGCAGCTGGAGCAAGAACTCTGGATGTTGTTACAAAACCAAAAAGAAGTGTTCTTTCACCAGCTTTTCAAAGCTGAGCATTGCTGAGTTTCTTGCCTTGTTCATTCAGCTCTATTCTATGATTAACTCTCCCCAGGTCTCTGTTCCTGGTAAGGATTCTGAACCCACAATGCAGCCTCTTCATTTGTAGCATCATACTGCACTCGTGTAACTAGGAGCTGCCACCCTGCCTGCTGTCCTGTAGTGCCACCAAAGCACAAGTGACAAACCCAGACACTGTTCTGTGCACCTGATAGCCATGGTTTGCAGAGGACAGTAAGCTGGGAGGGACTGTTGGCCTGCTGAAGGGTACAAAGCATCTGCAGAGGGACATGAGCTGACTGAAGATGAGCCAGTGTGTGCCCAGGAGGCCTGGCCTGGATCAGCAACAATATGACCAGGAGGAGTAGGGAAGTGATTGTCCCCTGTACACAGCATTGGTGAGGCCACACCTTGAAACTGGGGTCAGTTTTGGGCTCTCACTGCAAGACACTAAGGGGCTGGAGCAGGTCTGGACAAGGGCAAGGAAACTGGTGAAGTGCCTGGAGAACAGGGCTGGGGATGAGGAAACTGGGGTTATTTGGTCTGGACAAGAGGAGGCTGTGGGGAGACCTCATTGCTCTCTACAGCTCCCTGAAAGGAGGCTGAAGCCAGATGGGGGTTAGTCTCTTAGGGAAAAAGTGACAGGACAAGGGGAAATGGCCTCAAGATGCACCAGGAGATATTTAGTTTGGGTATTAGAAGAAACTTTTTTACTGAAAGGGTTCTCAGCCACTGGCACAGGCTGCCCAGGGAGGTGGTTGAATCTCCACCCCTGGAGGTGTTTCATAGAGGCAGAGATGGATGCTGAAGGACATGGGTTAACCCCAGCCTTGGTAGAGTTGGACTCAATGACCTTAAAGGGTCTTTTCCAACCAAACCAATTCTATGATTGCCCTGAGTAAGTTCATGCTAAGGCCTGGCTCTGTGGCTACTCTGATGCATAAATAAAGCCAACACTGAGCCAGCCCCAGTGTTTGATCATTTTTGTGGAGAGGGTCCGGAGGAGGGCCATGAAAATGATCAAGGTGTTGGAGCATCTCTGCTAGAAGGACAGGCTGAGGGAGCTGGGGTGTTCAGCCTGGAGAAGAGAAGGCTCCAGTGAGACCTAATAGCAGCCTGCCTGTACCTGAAGGGGGCTACAGGACGGATGGAGAGAGACTGCAAAGGCCTGCAGGGACAGGATGAGGGGCAATGGCTTCAAACTAGAGCAGAGCAGATTTAGATCGGATGTTAGGAACAAGTTCTTTACTATGAGGGTGGTGGAACACTGGAGCAGGCTGCCCAGGGAGGTGGTTGAGGCCCCATCCCTGGGAGATATTCATGGTGAGGCTCGACGAGGCCCTGGGCAACCTGATCTAGTTGGGGATGTCCCTGCTGACTGTGGGGAGGTCAGACTGGATAAGATTTGGAGGTCCCTTCCAGCCTGGACCATTCTATGATTCTATGACCCTATGACTCTATGACTCCATGATTCTATGATTCTCCAACAGGCAGCCTGCAGGAGCGCTGACCCTGGTGCAAGTAGCTGTGGAGCCCGTTCAGAGCCCACATGCAGCTGCAGCAGACAGTCCCTGCCTTCCAGGCAGCATTCAATCTCGCACATGTTCCACATCTACCAGCTGCTGCTTCTTACTTTTTAATGTCATTTCTTTATTTCTTCTTTTTTTTTTTACCTCCACAGTGCAGGATTCCAGCACATTGTAAGACATTCTCTGTTGTCTAACAGCACCAAAATAAAAGTAATCCTCAGATAAGTCAGGTTCATGCATATTCAAGGTGATATGAAACTACAGATCTTGGTGATCTCTTGTTTTATTCAGAGCCAGCTACTTCAGACCTTTCATGACCTGACTTTGACACTGGTCAAGCTCTGGCAGAGATCTGATGGCAAAGTTGTTTGTTTCCTTTAAACAGCTAAACAGCCTTTTCTCTTCTGGCCCCACAGTGAAGAACTGTGTTGCTAGAAAATGTTGAGTGAAGAAGGGGTAGAAATCTATGGGTTACAGAGCTTGTATCACCAGCTCAGGTGGCTTGGATGTCACCCTTACAGTCTTCTGATGTTACTTCAGAAAGATTCTACTGCCAGCAGGAAAAATGGTCTTTTTGACAAGATTTTCCCCCTCACCAAAGCTGTCTTCCGAGTTGTTAAACTCATTAGGAACCCAGAAGAAAATCCAGCTGAACTTTAAAATATCTATTATTTTTTTTTTTAAATGGTAACTTTTGGTCATTAAGAATGTGAAGAAGGGCTTAGCTTTTTTTGAGCAACTCCAGGGAAAGATGGGGAGGGGAAAAATGCTGAGATTTTATGGCTACAGGTTGTTAATACTCAGCGGTGACACCATTCCAGCAGCGCTAGTTAAAAGCCTGTCAGCACTTCCATTCAAAACCCAGGTCTTTGTAACATTCATTTCTGCCCAAAAAGAAGTCCAGTGCTAGTTGAATTTGAGCATGCAAGAATGCTCAAATTCCCTTTGTGCCATTTTAAATAGGTGGCTTGCATTGTACATTTTAGAAACCATTCAAAGTGTCCCAGCCTGAGATGTGTTTCAGCATCTGTACCCAGCTGGCAGCCCTTCTTTGCCTGTGGAGTCACTTCGCTGGCTCTGAGCAGGTTTGTACATCAGGGTGTGAGCAGACCTGGTCCTACAGGCTGCCACAGGACTGCCTTGGTGCTTAGGAGTTCACACAGGCCTGCTCTGTTCATGGGTTAAGAGCCTTTACAGCTGCTCAAGCAGCAGGGTGGAGATCCAGCCCAGTCAAGCCAGTGGCCGATGTTTTGAACAGAAGTCACAGAGTCATAGAATGCACTGGGTTGGAAGGCACCTTCAAAGGTCATCTAGTCCAAACCCCCCCTGCAGCCAGCAGGGCAATCTTTAACCAGATCACATTGCTCAGAGCCCCCTCAAGCCTGACCCTGAAGGTCTCCAAAGTCGGGGCCTCCACCACCTCCTTGGGCAGTCTGTTCCAGTGTTTCACCACCCTCACATTAAAGAATCATAGAGTCATAGAATGGTTTGGGTTGGAAGGGACCTCCAAAGCTCATCTAGTCCAACCTCCCCACAGTCAACAGGGGCGTCCTCCACTAGGTTATGTTGCTCAGAGCCTTATTGAGCCTGACCTTGAATTTGTCCAGGGATGGGGCCTCAACTACCTCCCTGGGCAGCTTGTTCCAGTGTTCCACCACCCTCATGGTAAAGAACTTTTTCCTAGCATCCAACCGAAATCTGCTCTACAAACTTTGGTAGCACTAGCTGAAGTTGCAGGTAAAAATACTGCTATGAAAGAGAAATGGTTAATAAATAAAGGCAATAAACTCAAAAACACAACAAAAGAACTTCTGATATGCCCAAGGCCCCAGGTTTGTGGTATTAAAGGTACTATGGAGATAGAGACAAGAAGAATATTTTCCTTAAGGTCTGTGTTGATATCATACAGGAGCAGGATTCCTTCAAGAAGGGAAGGACTGTGTCCATCCCTGTATTGTGAAGTGCAGGAAGTGAATGGGGAGAAGAATCCTTAGAATTGCTGGGGTTTTGGGTTGTTTGTTTGTTATAACAATTCATCTGCTAAACATTGTGGTTAGAGGTGGAGGGACCTCTTGTTGGTGTTCTACAAAAGAAAACACTGAGGCAGAGTCAGTGACACATGGTACCAAACAGAGAGCTGTGACACCATCATGTCCTTCCATACCAGGTGATTATGCACCTGGCTGGAACAATCCTATCAATAGAGACTGGGGGAGGAGGTGATAGAAAAGCAGTCCTGAGGAAAAGGATTTGGGGATGATGATGGACAAGAAGCTGGACAGGAGCAGGCAGTATGAGCTTGCAGCACAGAAGGTCAATGGCAGCCTGGTCTGCATCCAAAGCAGCATTGCCAGCAGAGCCAGAGAGGTGATTCTGACACTTGGCTCTGGTGAGACCTCACCTGGAGTACTGTGTGCAAGACTGGAGCCCTCAATATAGGAAGGACATGGAGCTGATGGAGAGGGTCCAGAAGAGGGCCACGAAAATGATCAGGAGGTTGGAGCAGCTCTGCTACAAGGACAGGCTGAGGGAGCTGGGGGTGTTCAGCCTGGAGAAGAGAAGGCTCCAGGGAGACCTAATAGCAGCCTGCCAGTACCTGAAGAGGGCTACAAAAAGGATGGAAAGAGACTGTTTGCAAAGGCCTGCAGGGACAGGACAAGGGGCAATGGCTTCAATATAGAGAAGAGCAGATTTAGATTGGATGTTAGGAACAAGTTCTTTACTATGAGGGTGGTGGAACACTGGAGCAGGCTGCCCAGGGAGGTGGTTGAGGCCCCATCCCTGGGGGTATTCAAGGTGAGGCTTGATGAGGCCCTGGGCAATCTGATCTAGCAGAGGATGTCCCTGCTGACTGTGGAGAGGTTGGACTGTATGACCTTTGGAGGTCCCTTCCAGCCAGGACCATTCTATGATTCTCTGGTACTAAAGATAGAACCTCCCACCCCCATGTGTGCATGTGCACATACATGTGTAGAAATGGGTATAGATGAGGAATGAGTGCTGAAATATTTACTTGTGCATTTAGGAACTCCAAGCTTTAGAGAGGAGTTTGGTGTTTGGTTTGGTGGGAAATTGGCCTCAAGTTGTGCCAAGGGAGGTTTAGGTTGCATGCTGGGAAAACTTTTTTTCCTCAGAAGGGTTGTTAAGCCCTGGAACAGGCTGCCCAGGGCAGTGGTGGAGTCCCCATCCTTGGAGGGACTGAAAAGCCCTGTAGGTGTGATGCTGACATGGGTTAGTGGTGGCCTGGCAGTGCTGGGTTAATGGTTAGACTTGGTGATCTGGGAGGTCCCTTCCACCAAGATGACTCTGTGTAATGCTGCTTTTTCATTTTGGTTTGCTGAGAGCTACCTGCAGCTCTCAGAGTTTGAACCAGAGTTTTCCTGTTCAATATTCCTCACACCAGTCTCCACAAAATGTTGCAACACAAGTAATATGATCATAGAAAGGGCCTTGGCTTTGTGTGCAGGACCCTATGGGCAGTCCTGTCTAATGCAGACTCTGCTTTGCATGTCCACCTGAGGAGAACCTGCGTATAGCAGGTGAACAGCCTGGAGGCAGCATGCTGTGTCAAGGCAGATGGAAGGCCACAAGAAGAAAGACAAAGTCCAAGACTAAAACTAGCATCCAGCTTTTGAGAGACTTAAAAGACAATCTCTGGCTATAAACAGCTCTCATATACTGGCTCTGTTAGCAGAAGTTCTAAATCCACACCAAAGGACTGACATTAGGGCTAATCAGTGCTGACCAGCTCCTGAAGGGATCCTGCAGGAAGGCTGCAGAGGGACTGTTCATCAGGGTGTCTGAGGCAGAGGAGGGTTAGCCTGAGGCAGAGCAGAGTTAGACTGGAGATGATGAAGAAGGTCTTCAGTAGGAGGGTGATGAGACACCTCCTGGAATAAGCTGCCCAGGGAGGATGTGGATGCCTTCTGCCTGGGGGTGTTCAAGGCAGGGCTGAATGATCCCTTGAGCAGCTGAGTCAAGTTGAGAGGTGTCCTTGCCCATGGTGTGGAGGTTGGAGGAGATGAGCTCTGAGGTCCCTTCCAACCTGAGCCATTCCAGGGTTCTATGATTCAACAGGAGACACAGAGCCTGTCACAGTATTTCAGGCCATCAGGTTGGGGAATAATGCAAACCATTCACCTGCTGCCATTTGACTTAGAAGATATAGAATAGAATAGAATAGAATAGAATAGAATAGAATAGAATAGAATAGAATAGAATAGAATAGAATTAACCAGGTTGGAAAAGACCTTTGAGATCATCAAGTCCAACCATCACCCAACACCATCTAATCAACTAAACTATGGCACCAGGTGCCCCATCTACCTTAAAAGGCAATATTTAGGCAAGAGATGTTTCTGTTCTCCTTATTACCTGTTAGAATGGTGGCAGAGCTCACCTGATATGAGTGGTGTGGTGCAAAGACAAATGAATTTTAACCCTGAGCTAAAAGCTGCAGGCAAGTCGTTGTCTACTGGTGTTTTCATTTCCTGTACAGTGACAGCCACTTGACAGCCTGTTGGTCTTGTTGGTGGTTATCTTGTTCTTCCTTTATGTCCTTTTTCCTTCATTGTCCCTGTATAAAAGTAAAAAGAAGGTAGAAAGAAATCTGTTACTCTGAAGGTTTGGCTGCACATGTCGTGGGTAGAGAAGAACCTTGAGGAGCAACGTTTTGCATACAGCCCTGGCAGCAGTAATTGGGTCCTTTATTCTAAGAGGAGGGAAGAATTGTCTGGCCTTGCCACAGCAGCTTGGAGACGTGCTCCTCCAGCTGCAGGTGACCCATGGTGTGAGGCAATGGGAAGAGAGCCAAACATTAAACAGTTTTTATTTGGACTCAGTTGAATGCCAGGTGCAGAGTGAGGCTGGTGGATCTTTTTTGTGTGTCCACTTTCCCCCCCCTCCCCCCCAAATATTTCTCTCAGCCCAAGATGAGAAGCAAAAGCCTCTTCCTCCATTGTTCCTTTTCCTTCAGCATATGTTAAAGATGGAAATTCAGCTATCTCTATTTCCTTACTTTTTGTCACTTGGGTCATAGCCTTAATGTTACTTAAACAGTTCCTTTAAAGTAATGGAGCCCTTAATATAGACTTAATAAAGCAATGCAAGGCAGCCTGAATTTCCTTCTGTCTAAGGTTCAGAGGCCTTTGTCTGAATAATACATTAGATACTTTTATTCACTGGTGAGGCTTCGTAACAGGGAAAACTTTGAAGGAAACATCTATCCTGTCATTAAATTGATAATAGACATCTTCTTTACTTTTTATGCCTTTTGTGGCACATCTTTTACCTCTGACAGGTTTCTCCAGGAATTAAACGAGGACCATGGGATATTTTTGCCAGCAGATAACAATGTGGTCTCCTAACTTGTTGCTAGCATAAATAACTGTGGTGAGGAAACATTATCAAAAGGTTCTTTGATACTTGCATGCCACTTGTATTGTTATCCAAAGTGCTGTAATGGAAAGTAGGATACTGCTTTAATGACTCCTCTCAGTCTAAGAGGGATACATAAACATAGGTTCAGTTTAGTTTCATGCCAAATTGCTTCTCTCAAATGTTTGTTGACATTAGTATAGCAAACAGGGAACAAGAAGGATCTGGAGGTGCTGGAAGGTGTCCAGAGAAGGGCCATGAGGATGAGCAAAGGGCTGGAGCTGCTCTGCTATGGAGACAGAGAGAGTTGGGGTTGTTCAGTCTGGAGAAGAGTAGTCTCTGAGGAGACCTTCTTGTGGCCTTCCAGTATCTGAAGGAGGCTACAAGAAAGCTGGGGAGGGACTTTTGAGGGTGTCAGGGAGTGATAGGACTGGGGGGAATGGAACAAAACTAGAAGTGAGTAGTTTCAGATTGGATGTTAGGAAGAAGTTGTTCCCCATGAGGGTGGTGAGACACTGGAAGTGGTTGCCCAGGGAGGTGGTGGAAGCCTCCTGCCTGGAGGTTTTTGCAGCCAGGCTGGCTGTGGCTGTGAGCAACCTGCTGTAGTGTGAGGTGACCCTGCCCATGGCAGGGAAGTTGGAAATGGCTGATCCTTGAGGTCCCTTCCAACCCTGACAATTCTATGATTCTAACATTTGTGCTCACCAATACCTACAGAACAAAAATCCTTTTCCCTGAGCTGAACATCCCTGTGCTTTCATTGGAAAGCAGAAGGCTTAGAAGACTTCCAAATGTGTTTTAATGTGCCAAAATATGAAATGGTTCCAACACCTGTGTAACAAATGCCACTTTTTCACCCAGAATGCCACACTGTGTGTTTCTGGTTTTCTTTGGTATGCATAGGTAATCCCATGCAAGGAGCTACCCAACTTCCTATTCTAACACCTCCCGTTAACCAGTTTATGCTGCTGGAGAAAAGCCAGAATGATTTGCCTTGCTGCTTTCTGTTCAGAACTGATTTTCTCTGATGAATCTGTGTTCAGCTTTTCTGCTTCCCAGTAAAGACTCTAGCAAAGCTATGTCAAACAAAGGGCTGCCAAAAATGCACAGGGTTCTGGACAACGCTGTAAAGAATGGTTTGGCTAAACGTTTCAGACCAAACGCTCAGCTGGTGAAGACAAAAACAATCTCAACTGCAGCCAACTGGTCTGTGTTTACCATAAAATCCAGCCTACAAAAAGCATAAGGAAAGTGAAGATCTCCTTCTTTGGGTTGGACCCTTAGCACTCTGATGTGCACTGAGATAAAAAACAACTGATCTTGGGGGTGCTGGTGGATGAGAAGCTCAACAGGAGCCAGCAGTGTACAGTCGCAGCCCAGAAAGCCAACCAGAGCCTGGGCTGCAGCAACAGTGTGGGTAAGATCTGGCTGGGACCCAGTCCCTCTGGGAAAGGATATGTTCATTCAAAGACAACTGTGTCCAGTCCTGGAGCCCCTATTACAAGAGAGATCTGGAGGTGCTGGAAGGTGTCCAGAGAAGGGCCACGAGGATGAGCAGAGGGCTGGAGCACCTCTCCTGTGAGGACAGACTGAAGGAGTTGGGGCTGTTCAGTCTGGAGAAGAGAAGGCTCCGAGGTGACCTAATTCTGCCCTTCCAGGATCTGAAGGGGCCTACAAGAAGGCTGGGGAGGGACTTCTCAGGACCTCAGGTAGTGATAGGACTAGGGGGAATGGAATGAAGCTGGAGGTGGGGAGATTCAGGCTGGAGGTGAGGAGGAAGTTCTTCCCCATGAGAGTGGTGAAGCCCTGGAATGGGTTGTCCAGGGAGGTGGTTGAGGCCCCCATCCCTGGAGGTGTTTATGCCCAGGCTGGATGAGGCTGTGTCCAGCCTGATCTAGTGTGGGGTGTCCCTGCCCATGGCAGGGGGGTTGGAACTAGATGATCCTTGTGGTCTCTTCCAACCCTGACTGATGCTATGATACAAGCCTGATCTCTCTGCTGAGACCCCCCACCTGGAGTACTGCGTTCAGTTCTGGAGCCTCTGTTACAGGAAGGATCTGGATGTGATGGAGCATGTCCAGAGAAGGGCCACAAGGGTGATCAGAGGGCTGGAGCTGCTCTCCTATGACGACAGACTGAGGGAGTTGTGGCTTTTCAGTCTGGAGAATAGAAGGCTTCCAGGAGACTGTCTTGTGGCATTCCATTATCTGAAGGGGGCTACAAGAAAGCTCAGAGAGACTTTTGAGGGTGTCAGGGAGTGATAGGACTGGGGGGAATGGAGCAAAACTAGAAATGGGTAGATTCAGCTTGGATGTGAGGAAGAAGTTCTTCCCCATGAGGGTGGTGAGAGCCTGGCACAGGTTGCCCAGGGAGGTGGTGGAAGCCTCATGCCTGGAGGTGTTTGCAGCCAGGCTGGCTGTGGCTGTGAGCAACCTGCTGGAGTGTGAGGTGTCCCTGCCCATGGCAGGGGGGTTGGAGCTGGCTTATCCTTGAGGTCCCTTCCAATCAAATTCTATGATTCTAAAAGAATGGTTTTCATGATATTTCTAGCTCTGCAGGCAGCTCTTGGTAACTCCCTTAGCTGGAGAAGCAGCAGTTCACAATTTATGCTACTGACCCTTCAGTTAAAACCGACTGAGTTCATTACATCCACCTTCCTAATAAGTCAAGTAAAGAGAGCTCAGTAAAACCTTGCTGTTTGGAGAACAAATCTTTCTCCTTTTGATTTACTCCTTGCAGGCAACAGAGCTTTGCATTCTGTGGCTTTTTATTCCTCAAGGGCATTTGGGAGAGGGAGAGCACTGCAAAAGCACTGTCCCCTTCGCATCATTTCTCTTTGCTGCCACTTCAGGTTTGGTTTGGTTTGGTTTGGTTTGGTTTTTCCTTAAAGAAGCTTTCTCCATTCTTCAGTTATTTGGTGATCGCACAGTTTAAACTTGATTTGAAATCCAAGATTACCTGCTAAATCCATCCTCAGCTGGGGGTATGGAGCCCTGGCTTTCAGAATTTCTTTGCTGTTCTTTGCTCATTATTTAATTGCAATGTATATGGCTTTTAGGCCATGCTCACACGTTGGTTTTCTGTCCAGATTTCGCTCCGTGACCTGGGGCAAATCACTTAACCTCTCCGTGCTCCCACTTACTCATCTGCAAAATGGGCAAACCAGGATTAACCTAATAAAGATTCACATTTGTCTTGTGCATTATCATTAGTGGGGATGTGCATCATAATGGTGGAGTGCTTTTGATGTCCCCAGATGATGCTGTAATCATGAAACTATTATTTTCTATTTGGGCAAAATAGCTGAAAATGGATCTGCATAAATGATGCAGGAATAAACTACACAGCTAAATAATTGTGTGCAGTGGTTAAGCTGCTAGTGGCCCCATGGAGAGATCGGTGAAGCTGCTCCTGTGTAGAGCTACCTCACAGCTTGGCTTGGCTGTTCCACCTAATGGTTTTATATTAATAGGCTCTAAATCAGGACTAAACTTCTTCTATTCCTTCTCACTGATTTTCTTTAGCAGCATGAAAATCTTTTCAGTTTAGCTTGTTTGGAAATAGACCCACAGTCTCCACAGCAGAGGAGCTCCACCCCTCTGATCATCTTCATGGCCCTTCTCTGGATACATTCCAGCACCTCCAGATCTTTCCTGTAAGAGAGGTTCCAGAACTGGACACAGTGCTCCAGGTGGCCTCTCACCAGAGTGGAGCAAAGGGGGAGAATCACCTTCCTCGCCCTGCTGGCCACATGTCTCTTGCTGCAGCCCAGGGATAAGGGGCCAGAAGGAAAGGGCAATGTGACTTGAGGAGAGGGTTGGCAGCAAGAAGGATTACATAGACATCTCCAGAGGTGTTTGGCACCTCGCTGAGGGGCCAGGCAGGGAATGGCAACCACCCGCTGGCACCAGGCTGCTCCGCTCCTCCTGCACATGCTGCTCCAGCTGGAAGCCTTCCCCACCTCTGCTTTCTTCCTGTGCACAGGCAGAGACAAAGGAGGGAGGGATGGGAGAGAGGCAGCCTTTCAACTTCCCTCTTGGGATGAGAAAGGGAGAGCAACCAACCATCATTAGGAGGATCAGAGCTCAAGTACAGCTAACCTGCAACGACATGCCAACTGAGAGACATCCTTCTTTCCTTCCTTCCACTGCCAGGACAGCAGTTAATACTATTCTCACTTATTCCTTAGGCAGCTACCATTTCTTCACCTTGCCAAACAAATCCATCAGTGATACACAGCCAGAGGGAGTTGGCCTCATCTCCCTTGTGATAACATGAGAGGAAATGGCCTCAAATTGCACCAGCAGAGCTCAGGTTGGGTCTTAGAAGGAAGTTCTTCACTAAAGGAGTTTCTGGAACAGGCTTCTCAGGGAGCTGGTTGAATCCCCATCCCTGGAGGTGTTTAGAAGAGACAGGTGCTGAGGAACATGGTTGAGCATCAGACCAGGTAGAGTTTTAGTGCATCAGCAAACAAAATATCTGCTTAATTTTATGAGTTTAAGAATATCAGCTCTCTTCATAAGAGCACTCCTTCCAGGAGTGGACTCTCAAAGGAATGAAGGCTACTCCTGTGGCATTAGCACTCGTTACAGGAGAGCACCTTAAAAGTGGAGGGTGAAGAGAGGAAAATGATACAAAAAGCTCCAAATATCACAAGGGAGCCAAATATGTTTTCATGGGAATGTTTCTTCCTTGTTTCAGAGAGACAAGGATACTTTGGTCGAGTGCCAAGACTTTTCACAGCTCATGTCTCCCTTTGATTTGATAAACCCTTCCTCTGCTCCTTCTCCACCAGTGACCTGAAGGTACAACGTGGACAGAATTCTCCACTTGCCATTAAAGGAACAGTTGCTTCATGCTGATGTTTTCCACTTTCAGACTCTGCAAGCTCCTACAGAGAGCTCTGGGGATAGCCAAAGCATCTGGCAGGAGTAGTATCTGCTGCCCCGCGTTTCTAAGGGAGCAGCACCACCTCCCAGCTTTGCTGTTGGCCCTATTTCTTAACATCCTGACAGGCAGAGAGGGAGTTTTCTGCAGTAGCTGAGCATCAGAGGCTTATGTGAGATGTTTCTAAGCTGTAGCACACTTTGAAGGAAGAATCCTTGAAGTGCAAGTTGGAGTCACTGTCAGCCTGCTTCCAGGCACTGCTTCGCTGCTGGTGAGTCAGTCGTGTGTTTCTCCTCTCAAAGCTGGATGGCTGCCACGCTCTGGATTCCTTGTGGTCCTAGCCACACAGAGAGTTAGTCTCTTCTCCCAGCAACCAGCAGCAGAACAAGAGGACACAGTCTCAAGCTGTGCAAGGGGAAGAAGTCCTTCACAGAAAGAGAGATTGCCCATTGGAATGGGCTGCCCAGCGAGGTGGTGGGGTCAACATCCCTGGAGGTGTTTAAGGAGAGACTGGATGAGGCACTTAGTGCCATGGTCTAGTTGATTAGTTAGGATTGGGTGATCCCCTCATCCACCTTTTAATGGAAAAGCAGAAAAATTGATCCTTAGCAGTGAGTTGAGAGAGGAAGCCAAGGCAGACATATCTGCCTTTGCCCTGAGCCTTGCCTCTTTGCAAAAAGAAACAAACCCCAGAAGCAGCCAGCTGGCTGACACTCCTTCCACAAGCAACAGCTGCAATGTCTCTTTGGATGCAAATCCCACTTGTTCACAAGTGCTGGTTGGAAGAGAGTTGAACCAGAAATGGAAGGTAACTCATAGGAATGAGTTAGCACATCTGCTGAAAATTAGATCCATTTGGGAGTGATGTAACTCTGAAGGACAAATTTGTTTCTTCTTTTTCTCTCACACATTTCACTTTTGACCAGGCTGCTCTGTTTGGTTTGGATCCTGTTCCGTGCAAGGCATGCAAATACCCCTGTACCTCTTGTAGCAAAGGACAGCAAAGGAAAACTCAGACATCACTGCAAAAGGAGTCATCAGGTCTGGGATGAAAAATGCACGTTTTGGGTATTACTCCAATGCTTTCACCAACTGCTCTCCCCTCCCTCCTCAACTCAGGCAGGGCAGTGACATCTATGCTTGCTTAATTATTAAGCATTGTTATTTCCTACACCACAAAGTCTGCTTTTGGTTTCTGTAAGGGCTTGGCCTCACCTTCTTTTTGTAGATGCCAAGAACAATGCCAGTTAGCCCGTGGGCTGTGGTGATCACCTGTAGCAGAAAGAAGCCAAGGCTAAAGTTACGCAGCTGTTTGTGCCCCTCCTGCCTGGCCTTGTGCAGATCTGTACTGAGCTGTCCAGTGCCTCCATCCTGAGGAGCTCTCTCTAAGTGACCCAAAGGAGGCCACCCAATGACTCTGCAGAATGAGAGGTGTGGCCTGTGAGCTGGCACAGACAGCTCACACTCTGCAGCCTGGAGGCACACCCAGTAGCTATCACCAAACCAGCTTCTGCCTGTACTGCCTGGCATGTTCTGCATGGAAGGTTCTAAGGAACACTCTTCCAAGCAGGACAACCACACAGCAGTTCATTTCTGCTGCAAGGAGTTGTGGAAATAAAGCCCTTCCCTTTCACATTCCTTGTTCTGATGCTCTTTAAACACCATTTTAAATGCATATTGCTACTGGCTCCTTCTCTTAACAAACCTTCTCCCAGCATTTCTGGACACTGTCCTACTCTCTCCTTGCTGTGTGCCACACATTCTTGGATCAGACATCTGCACCATTACTAGAACAGTCTGCTTGCTCCAGAACTATCTGCCAGTCCTGCCTCAGTCTATTTATTCCATCACATGATTGTTTCAGTGTTGTTTGAAGCACTATTTTGGAGCCAGACATAATCACATTATACAGTTCCTCACCTTATTAACTGACAGAGAGCTGCTCCCCATTAGGCAATTGATCCTGGGCAGATGAAGCCATTAAAACCAGTACTAATTAGCTGAAGAGTGGAGACAGTGATACAGACTGCAGCACTTCCTTTCATGCTTAGGGAAGTTCATGTTCCAGACAAATAATAATTGATACATAGCCTTCCTTAATTGTGGTTGTTAACAGGCAGCATCACAATGACAGGCTGACAATCTCTGCCTAGCCTGCTTCATGTTTATTTCTGAATCCAAGAACCAGTGGGTAACAGTTTTGCCTCGACTCAAACTTCATAGGAATACACTTTAAATGTCAATGTAATGAGAGCTGGGCAGCTACCCTAAACTTGTGAGTTATTCCTGACATGTCTCCAGGTGTCAGCTGTTTGTCTTGGAAGACTGTCTGCCCACAATTACATGGAATTATGGCATGATGCATTAGAACAAAAGAAAGAGATGGTTTGAATAGGAATCGACCAAGGCCTGCCTTAGATGGATAAGCAGGGACATGAGGCACCTGACTGAATTTCAGTGCACTAATTGGAGACTCTAGGGGATGACAATCATGTAGTCTTAAAAGAAAGTTTTGATTTCCTCCTCCTGTGTTTTGTTTTCAACCCTCTCCATGTCTGTGTGCCATGTCTGTGTGTGCTGCATTTGTGACTGGAAGCTGGGGGCGTTCTGCAGTTTAGTCTGCAAAGACATGGTGAATGTTGTCCTCTCTTCACTCACAATCATTCGAATGATTTCCTCCTAAGATAAAAGTCTTAGATTCAAGGTGATGTTTCCCCCCCCTTCAGGCACTCTCACCAAATACTCACAGAATGTTAGGGGCTGGAAAGGACCTCAAAAGCTCATCCAGCCCAACCCCCCTGCCACAGCAGGGTCACCTAGAGCAGATCACACAGGCACACATCCTGGTGGGTCTTGATTATCTCCAGAGAGGGAGACTCCACAACCCACCCTGGGCAGCCTGTTCTAGGCTTCTCTCACCCTCACAGGGAAATAATGTTTCCTCCTGTTTCCATGGAACTTCCTCTGCCTCAGCTTCCACCAGTGCCCCTTGTGCTGTCCTTGGGCATCACCCAGCAGAGCCTGGCTCCAGCCTCTGGGCACTCACCCTGCACAGCTTTATCAACAGGAATGAGGTCACCCTCAGGATCCTCCTCTCCAAGCTCCAGAGCCCTCAGCTCCCTCAGGCTCTCCTCCTAAGGGAGATGTTCCACTCCCTTCATCATCTTTGTGGCTCTGTGCTGGACCCTTTCAAGCAGTTCCCTGAGGTCCTTCCTGAACTGAGGGGCCCAGAACTGCACACAATATTCCAGATGTGGCCTCAGCAAGGCAGAGTAGAGGGGCAGGAGAACCTCTCTCAACCTGCTAACCGTAGCCCATATAATCCACCCCAGGATGCCCTTGGCCCTCTTGGCCACCAGAGCACATTGCTGGCTCATGGTCAACCTCCCACCCACCAGGACCCCCAGGTCCATTTTGCCCTTCGCTGCTCTCCAACAGCTCAGTCCCCAACCTGTACTGATCCCTGGGGTTTTTCTTTTCCAGACTCTCCTTTTGCCCTTGTTAAATTCCATTCCATTTCTTCCTGCCCAGCTCTCAACCCATCCAGGTGTGGCTGAAAGGCAGCTCAACCTTCTGGTGTATCAGCCACTGCACCCTGCCAGCAAAGCTCTGAGTTTTGCCTCTTTGCAAAAAACCAAGCAGCCAGCTGGCTGCCTCTTCTTCCACAGGCCAGGCAGCCAAATGAATGCCAGGCACTCAGCTGACCTCCAATGCAACAAGCTACAAACATATCACAGGGAGAGCAGAAAACTCAGCTTCAGCAGAGTTAAGTGTTTGAAACAGTGAGCATTAAACTGTCTTTGCTGACTTGATATCACACACAGAATCACAGAATCACCAAGGTTGGAAGACATCAGTCCAACCTGCCACCATAGACCCCATGACTAAACCATGGCACCAAGTATCAATAGGATAGAATAGAATAGAATAGAATAGAATAGAATAGAATAGAATAATAGAATAGAATAGAATAGAATAGAATAGAATAGAATTAACCAGGTTGGAAAAGACCTTCGAGATCATTGAGTCCAACCTATCACCCAACACCATCTAATCAACTAAACCATGGCACCAAGCACCCCATCCAGTTTCTTCCTAAACACCTCCCGGGATGGTGACTCCACCACCTCCCTGGGCAGCACATTCCAATGGCCAATCTCTCTTTCTGGGAAGAACTTCTTCCTAACCTCCAGCCTCAACCTTCCCTGGCACAGCTTGAGACTGTGTCCTCTTGTTCTGGTGCTGGTTGCCTGGGAGAAGAGACCAACCCCCACCTGGCTACAACCTCCCTTCAGGGAGATGTAGAGAGCAAAAATTTTACGTATCAGTTACATCAAATAGCAATAAAGTAATTATCAATACAATTACCAGTTACATGAAATATCAATAAAGTAAAATAATTATCAATATATTTTTCAATTACATTAAATATCAGTAAATTAAAATAGATACCAATGTAAGTAGCAGTTACATGAAATAGCAATAAAGTAAAATACTTATCAATGCAATTAACAACAACATCAAATAGCAATAAATTGAAATAAATATCAATGCAGTTATCAACTATCAATAAAGTAAAATAGCTATCAATACAATTACAACAAATAGCAATGAATTCAGATAATTATTAATATATTTATCAATAACATGAAATATCAATAGATTAAAATAAATAGCAATGCAAGTGCCAGGTTCTACACATTGGTCACAACAACCCCAGGCAGTGCTACAGGCAGTGCTACAGGCTGGGGTCAGAGTGGCTGGAGAGCAGCCAGGTAGAGAGGGACCTGGGGGTACTGGTTGACAGCAGCTGAACATGAGCCAGCAGTGTGCCCAGGCGGCCAAGAAGGCCAATGGCATCCTGGCCTGCATCAGGAACAGTGTGGCCAGCAGGAGCAGGGAAGTCATTGTGCCCTGTACTCAGCCCTGGTTAGGCCACACCTTGAGTCCTGTGTCCAGTTCTGGGCCCCTCAGTTTAGGAAAGATGTTGAGTTGATGGAAGGTGTCCAGAGAAGGGCAACGAGGCTGGGGAGGGGTCTGGAGCACAGCCCTGTGAGGAGAGGTTGAAGGAGCTGGGGTTGCTTAGCCTGGAGAAGAGGAGGCTCAGGGGAGACCTTCTTGCTCTCTCCAACTCCCTGAAGGGAGGTTGTAGCCAGGTGGGGGTTGGTCTCTCCTCCCAGACACCCAGCACCAGAACAAGAGGACACAGTCTCAGGCTGCACCAGGGGAAGTTTAGGCTGGAGGTGAGGAGAAAGTTCTTCCCAGAGAGAGTTGTTAGCCACTGGAATGTGCTGCCCAGGGAGGTGGTGGAGTCATCATCCCTGGAGGTGTTTAGGATGAGACTGGATGAGGCACTTGGTGCCATGGTTTAGATGATTAGACGGTGTTGGGTGATAGGTTGGACTCGATGATCTCAAAGGTCTCTTCCAACCTGGTCTATTCTATTCTATTCTATTCTATTCTATTCTATTCTATTCTATTCTATTCTATTCTATTCTATATTGCATCAAATATAAATAAATCAAAATAAATAATGCAACTATCAATTACATGAAATATCAGTAAAAATAAAATAATTATCAATAGAATTATCAATTACGTCAGGTATCAGTAAATTAAAACAATATCAATACAATTATCAGTTACATCAAACATCAATAAATACCCTTAAGGTAATATGTGAAGGAGATGAAAAGATGTCAGATGTTGAAGTTCTCAAGCTCACAGCTCTGACAGTAACTCACTCAATACATTTGGGCTCTCACCATCTCCTCTGCTGCCACTCTATTGACTCTCTGTATTATCCAGGAGGTTCACCTGGGCCACCTCTGCAGCCTCTCCAGGTCCCTCTGGATGCCATCCTGTCCCTCTGGTGTACTGACCACACCACTCAGCTTGGTGTTGTCTGCACACTGCAGATGGTTCCTGGATCCCTCTCTCTACATCATTGATGAAAATATTAAACAGCACAGGTCCCAGTACAGACCCTGAGGCACACCACTGTCACTGAATCATAGACTCAACCAGGGTGGAAAAGGCCTCAGAGATAGTCAAGTCCAACCTATTACCTAATACCTAACACCTCCTGACAACTAAAGCATGGCTCCAACCCCCACCTGGCTACAACCTCCCTTCAGGGAGTTGTAGAGAGCAATATGGTCTCCCCTGAGCCTCTTCTTCTCCAGGCTAAATACCGTCAGCTCCCTCAGCCTCTGCTCACAGGGCTGTGCTCCAGACCTCTCACCCCATGTCGCTGTCATGCTCTCCAGCTGGACTTCAAGCCACTGAGCACTACCCTCTAGATGTGACCCTCCAGCCAATTGCTTACCCACCCAGCAAATCCACATCTCTGCAACTTGGCCAGCAGAATGTTGTGGGGACAGTTTCAGACACCTTGCAGCAGTCCAGATGGATCGCATCCACAGATTGCCCCTTGTCTACTGACACAGTGACTTTGTCATAGAAGGCCACAAGTTACACCTTCTCTGATGGAAAGATCACAGAATCACAGAAACATTCAGGTTGGAAAAGACCCTCAGGGTCACCAAGTCCAACCATTAACCCTGCTCTACAAGGGTCATCCCTAAACTATATCCCCAAGCACCACATCCAAGCCACCTTTAAACACATCCAGGCTTGAGGACTCCACCACCTCCCTGGGCAGCTCATTCCAGTGCCTGGCCGCTCTTGATGGGAAATTTTTTTTCCTACTGTCCAGTCTAAACTTCCCCAGTGGCAGCTTGAGGCGGTTCCCTATTGTTCTATCACTAATTAACCGTGAGAAGAGACCGGCACCAACCTCTCCACAAGGTCCTTTCAGAGAGTTGCAGACAGCCATGAGGTCTTCCCTCAGCCTCCTCTGTTCCACACTAACCATCCCCAGCTCCTTCAGTTGCTCTTCATCATATTTCTTCTCCAGGCCCTTCACAGCTTCCTTGCCCTCCTCTGCACTGCCTCCAGCACCTCCACAGCTCTCCTGTATTGAGGTGCCCCAAACTGGACACAAGACTCCAGCTGTGGCCTCCCCAGAGCTGAGTCCAAGAGGCCAATCAGCTCCCTGCTGCTGCTGGACACAGCATTGCTGATGCCAGCCAGGATGCCTTGGCTTCTTGGCCACCTGGGCACACTGCTGGCTCTCCTCAGCCCCTTGTCCATTAGCATCCCCAGGTCCCTTTCTGCCAGGCAGTTTCCAGCCACCCTGCCCCAAGCCTGGAGCATTGCTTGGGGTTGTTGTACCCCAAGTGCAGGACCTGGCACTTGGCCTTGTTGAAGCTCATCCTGTTAACTTTGGCCCATCAGGGAAGAGCAATGTAGAGAGCTCTGAGTTTTTACCACTTGAGATAAGAATGTGCATTCAATGTAATTGGAATGTTTTCCCAATGACAAGGGTCCCAAAAGCTGAGATGTCTGCCTCTATGCTCTATGTTCTTGCTGCCTGAGTTGAACTTCTAGGATTAGTTCTGCCTTTGGAGAAAGCTCAGTGGCTTGCCTTTTCCTCAAGATTTTGCCACAGGTGGTTCTGTGCTGTTTCCCCCCCCCTTTCATAGTCTTAATCTTTCTGTTGTATAGCAGCCTTCTTTCTGTCCCAAATCATCTGAAATGAATGAACAAGGACAGTCTTGGAGGAAAGAAAAATCAGGATATTTGTTAAAAAAAGTGGTCATGGGGCCTGGACCTTTCACTCTTCCCATGCTGATGGTGTTCCCAGGATCCCAGCATATTAGGGGTGGGAAGGGACCTCCAAAGATCACCAATTCCAACCCCCTGCCAGAGCAGCACCAGAGAATCCAGCACAGGTCACACAGGAACACATCCAGGTGGGGTTGGAAAGGCTCCAGAGAAGGAGACTCCACAACCTCTCTGGGCAGCCTGCTCCAGGGCTCTGTGACCCTCAAAGTGAGAAGTTCCTCCTCATGTTGAGGTGGAACCTCCTGTGCGGTAGTTTATATCCATTGTTCCTTGTCCTATCCCAGGGTGCAGCTGAGCAGAGCCTGTCCCCTCCCTCTTGACCCCCAGCCCTCAGCTATTGATAGACATTGATCAGATCCCCTCTCAGTCTTCTCCTCTCCAGACTAAATAGCCCCAGGGCTCTCAGCTTCTCATAAGGCAGTGCTCCAGTCCCTTCAGCATCCTTGGAGCCCTCCCTTGGACTCTCTCCAGCAGATTCCTGCCCCTCTTGGACTGGGGAGCCCAGAGCTGGATGCAATATTCCAGGTGAGGTTTCACTAGGGCAGAGTAGAAGGGCAGGAGAACCTGCCTGGATCTGCTGGGCACACTCCTCTGAATGCAGCCCAGGATCCCTTTGGCCTTCTTGGCCCCCAGGGCACTCTGCTGTCCCAGGCAGAACTTGGTGTCCACCAGCACTCCCAGGTCCTTCTCCACAGGGCTGCTCTCCAGCAGAACACCTCCTGACCTTTACTGGTGCAGTTCATGCTATTGCTGGTGTTTTCCATCTGTGGAGTTGCTCTCAGTCTTTCAGCAGGCCATTTCTCACCCTCTGTGCCCCACTATTTCCTCCTGGTTGTCATTCAGATTGTTCCACTAAGAGAACAAATAAATGCCTGCCATGAAAACTAGCAAGATGATATAATGAATGAGTTACAATAAATGCCCCCAGCATAAAACAATTATGTACCTGCTATTGTCAAAAACATTCAACATTCCCTTTGTTGAAAAGGAAACAGCTATAAATTATTCACTGGGGCACTGAAACTCTTTTCTTTTTGCTTTTCTTTTGTGGTTTTTTTTTCCTCCCTTCCTGCTTGCTTCCAATTAATTCTTCCCTGAACATCCCTAGGTATTTAGCTGAGGGTGAGGAAATTTACATGCAGAGAATTTTAGCTGTTTCTTGGGATTGTCAGAGCCAGTGTCTAAAGTAATAATAAGAAAAAGAAAAAGAAAAGAGTTTACCATATTTCCCTGTGTATAGTCAGAGCTGAGTTAGGAAAAATGTCCCTGAGGCTCAGCCTGGGCTGTATGTGTCCAGGGGTAAATACAGACACTCTTTGAACACACAGCTTCTTGCATTCCCACTCCCCTCCTTGTGTTCTACCCTCCACTGTCCTCACTTCTCACTTCAGTTTGCTT
>CM037638.1:6352857-6364215 GCA_015227895.2 Colaptes auratus
TTAATTAGTCATGAGGTGTTGGGTGACAGGTTGGACTTGATGATCTTTGAGCTCTTTTCCAACCTTATTGATTCTATAATTCTATGAAAGGTGGGCCAAGAAATGCCCATTTATTCTGGATGGCACTAAAACATGCCAGCAAAAAGGCCTCTCTGGATTTCTGCCTCTCTTAGGGGTCTTGTCTTTTTGCATTTGCTCAGATGACAACTTGTCCAGGCAGAAGCAGTGATGCCCAGGGCAGTGGTGGGGTCACCATCCCTGGAGGTGTTTAAGCAGCATATAGACCTGGTGCTTAGGAGGAAAACACAGCCCCATGGAGCAGTATAGGTTGAGGACTGCCCTGCTGGAGAGCAGTGAAGGGGAAAAGGACCTGGGGATCTTAGTGGATGGAAGATAGACCATGAGCCACCAATGTGTTCTCATGGCCATGAAGGCCAAGGGCATCCTGGGGTGGAGCAGAAGGGCTGTGGTGAGTAGGTCGAGAGAGGTCAAGAGAGGTGCTAAAAACCAAAAGACTTTTCAGCACCTGCATTTTTCAACACTTCTTTGTTTAGTTATCTGAAAATGAACATGAAATAAACAATCTACTTCCCAAGGTAGGCTGAAATGTGGCATTGCAAGAGGCAGTATTTGCAGGAATGAAAGGGTGCCAAACTTTTACTTGTTCGGGTCACTCTCCAGTGCTTCAAAACCTCATCGACTTCCACTTAGAAGTGGATTGATCCAATCAGCTTGCTGAGGTTGTTCTCACATTCAAAGAGGCAAAGCCCTGCTCAGGCTGTGGGTGGGGGCTGCAGTGAATTCTCTGTGTGTGCAAGGCAGCTCTGGCAGCTTTACACACCCGCCCCGGCCGGTCGTGCGTTGGCTCGTTGGCCCTTTGCTTCTGGTGCCTCCATGTGAGTTTTGTAGCCATTAAATGTAATTAATAGCAGAACATTGCTGGAAAGGCAGCCATAATTGATTTCTTATTTTGTCTGTACTCAGGATCAAGGGGCTACATCCTTCTTCTGCCATTATGCATGCAGAGCTAGAGGAGAATGGACCCTCTGGGACAGGTCTAATATCCGGTAGGCTGCTGCCCACCAGACCCTTATTAGCAAAAGCTTTCTGCTGCAGCCAAGCTGTGAAAAAACCTCCTGCCCTGACTTGCATTACCTAGTCCCCATCCAGAGGAAGCTTATAAGTTAGCAAATTGGATTCCTCAGCAAGACCTATTCATCAAAGAAGTCTGAGCAGCAGCTCTTTGCAAGGAGGTTGCCACCATTTTGGGGCAGTAAGAAAAAAGAATGGGTTTGAGGGAGACTCTGCTCTTGACTGTATCTGCTGTGAGAGGCCTCAAGCACAGCCTATGAGGAGAGGCTGAGGGAGCTGGGATTGTTTAGCCTGGAGAAGAGGAGGCTCAGGGGAGACCTTATTGCTGTCTACAACTACCTGAAGGGAGGTTGTAGTCAGGAAGGGGTTGGTCTCTTCTCCCAGGCAACCAGCGCCAGCACCAGAGGACACAGTCTCAAGCTGTGCCAGGGGAAGTTTAGGCTGGAGGTGAGGAGAAAATTCTTTGCTAAGAGAGTCATTCGCCATTGGAATGTGCTGCCCAGGGAGGTGGTGGAGTCACCGTCCCTGGAGGTGTTCAAGAGGGGATTGGAAGTGGCACTTGGTGCCATGGTTTAGTTGGCACGAGGTGCTGGGTGACAGGTTGGACTTGATGATCTTTGAGGTCTCTTCCAACCTTATTGATTTTATGATTCTATGATACTAAGCCTAAGTGATTTTTTTTTTCATTAATATTAAATCAAATTAATTTTAGAAGGGCTTAGAAGCAGCAAGCAAAGTGTGGCCAGCAGGGCTAGGGAGGTTCTTCTCCCCCTCTGCTCTGCCCTGCTGAGTCCACACCTGCAATCCTGTGTCCAGTTCTGGGCTCCCCAGTTCAAGAGAGACAGAGACCTGCTGGACGAGTCCAAGGGAGAGCCAGCAGGATGCTTAGGGGATTTGAGCATCTCCCCTGTGAAGAGAGATTGAGAGCTCTGGGGCTGTTTATTGTGGAGAAGAGAAGGCTGAGAGGGATCTGATCAATGTCTATCAATATGTGAGGGGTGGGTGTCAAGTGGAGGGGCCAAGCTCTTTTGGGTGGTGTGCAGTAATAGGACAAGGACCAATGGATACAAACTTGAACAGAGAAGATTTCAGCTCAACATGAGGAGAAACTTCTTTCCAGTGAGGGTGGCAGAGCCCTGGAGCAGGCTGCCCAAGAGAGGTTGTGGAGTCTCCTTCTCTGGACACATTCAAAACCCACCTGGATGCATTCCTGTGCAGACTGCCCTGGGTGATGCTGCTCTGGCAGGGGGATTGAACTGGATGACTTCTGGAGGTCCCTTCCAACGTCTAATGTACTCTCATACTGTGATATTGTGGATTTGCAGCCAGGAGAGTTGAAGAGTCATGTTGGTGGGGCAGCACAAGTCACATAACTACAGAATCACAGAGTGGTAGAGGTTGGGAGTGACCTCTGGATATCATCTGGTCCAAACCCTATGTCTATAAACAGCAACGAAGTGATGTGTTACTGATAACTGCTTCTGCTGTGCCTGCTTGGTGTGCATGTGTTGCATCCATACAGCCTGCACACATTCACACTCATAGCAGTCAAGGAGCCTCTGAGATGTAAATTGCAGCTCTAAATAAATAACTCAGAAACTGGAAGCAAATTACTCTCTGAAAAGAAGCAAATGACTTTGCTGTTTTGCTGTTATGATGTCACTGAGGTGGCTTTTGTCTGTCAATTGAATCCCAAAGTCTTCTGATTTATTGCTGGTCGGGGTTGCTGCTACTTTATAGCTTGCCATGCAGCATCTCGTGGAGATGTTTGTGAAGCAGTCAAAGGGTAATTTAAAATCAATTAGCTGAGCAGAACATAATTACCCTTTTTCCTGCCTAGAAAAGAAACTTCTGGGAGCGTGGAAATGCATCATGGCTTGAAACTGGAAATCTATTCTTAGAAGAGCAATGCTGGTCACAAGGCAGTGCAAAATCCTCAGCCCCAGGATAATTGTTTTTATTGGATAACTCCTCTTAGATCTGTTGTGAGAAGCTAGATGATGAAACATAAACACTGCTGAGAGTGATGCCTGCAGCTGCTCTGGAAAGATGTTTGGTATGCTCGGCAAGCTGCTGCTGAGTGGGGAGCTCAGCAGGAGCCAACCATAGAATTGTTAGGGTTGGAAGGGACCTCAAGGATCATCTGCTTCCAGCCCCCTGCCATGGGCAGGGACCCCTCACACTACAGCAGGTTGCTCACAGCCACATCCAGCCTGGCTGCAAAAACCTCCAGGCATGAGGCTTCCACCACCTCCCTGGGCAACCTGTGCCAGCCACCTGCACTTGCAGCCCAGAAGGCAACAGTGTCCTGGGCTGCATCCCCAGCACAGTGAGCAGCAGGTCAAGGGAGGGGATTCTGCCCCTCTGCTCCAACCTGGGGAGACCCCACCTGCAGCACTGCAGCCAGTTCTGCAGCTCCCAACACAAGAAAGATGTGGAAACTGTAAGCGCGGGTCGAGAGGAGGCCACGAAGATGATCAGAGGGCTGGAGTAGCTCTCCCGCAAGGACAGGCTGAGGGACTTGTTCTGCTTGTTCTGCCTGGCAAAAGCTGCAGGAAGCCCTTTGAGCAGCCTTCCAGTATTTGAAGGGGGGTAAAAGGGAGATGGGGAGGGACTTTTATACAAAGGCATGATGTGACAGGATGAGTGGGAATGGCTTCAAATGGGAAGAAGCTGGATCTGCATGAGACATGAGCAAGAAATGCTTCCCCATGAGGGTGGGGAGGCACTGGAGCAGGTTGCCTAGAATAGTTGTGGAGGCTCCAAGCCTTGAGGTATTCAAAGGCAGGTTGGGTGGTGCCTTGAGCCAGCTGGTGTAGTAAGAGGTGTCCTTGCCCATGGCAGGGGAGTTACAGCTAGATGATCTTTAAGTGCCTTGCCAGCCAAACCGTTCTGTGCCTCACTTTTCCTTTCAGAGGATACTTTCTGTAACCATGCCCCTGCTGTAGATTCCTTGTGTGATGCAAACCCAATCCAGCCAGCTGAGCACACATTGGAAACCTCTTTTTTCTCACATGACCTGCCCTATAAGGCATTGGTGTCTCAATGTCTATTTTGGAGGGGCAGATCTCTATGTGAGAAAAGCAAATGTCTTCTTTAAAGTCTCTGCATGCAGTTTGTTTTATTGCAAATGGATTTTATTTACAGTGCTTCTGTATACAAATGGCCCAGAACAAACTGAGATACAGATCTGTCACACAAAGGGCAGAAACAATACCAGATTTAAACAGACACTGAGGAGTCCTTTCATAGAACCATAGAATCATAGAATCAATAAGGTTGGAAAAGACCTCAAAGATCATCAAGTCCAACCTGTCACCCAACACCTCATGACGACTAAACCATGGCTCCAAGTGCCAGGTCCAATCCCCTCTTGAACACCCTCAGGGATGGGGACTCCACCACCTCCCTGGGCAGCACATTCCAAGGGCTAACAACTCTCTCTGGGAAGAATTTTCTCCTTCACCTCCAGCATAGACTTCCCCTGGTGCAGCTTGAGACTGTGTCCTCTTGTTCTGGTGCTGGGTGCCTGGGAGAAGAGACCAACCCCCACCTGGCTACAACCTCCCTTCAGGCAGTTGTAGACAGCAAGAAGGTCTCCTCTGAGCCTCCTCTTCTCCAGGCTAAGCAACCCCAGCTCCCTCAGCCTCTCCTCACAGGGCTGTGCTCCAGACCCCACCCCAGCCTCATTGCCATTCTCTGGACACATTCAAGTGTCTCAATGTCCTTATTAAATTGAGGGGCCCAGAACTGGCCACAGGACTCAAGGTGTGGCCTAACCAGTGCTGAGTACAGGGCACAATGACTTCCCTGCTCCTGCTGGCCACATTATTCTTGATGCAGGCCAGGATGCCATTGGCCTTCTTAGCCACCTGGGCACACTACTGGCTCATGTTCAGTTGGCTGTCAACCAGCACCCCCAGGTCCCTCTCTGCCTGGCTGCTCTCCAGCCACTCTGACCCCAGCCTGTAGCTCTGCATGGGGTTGTTGTGGCCAAAGTGCAGCACCCAGCACTTGGACTTGTTAAATGCAATCATGTTGGATTCTGCCCATCTGTCCAGCCTGTCAAGGTCTCTCTGGAGAGCCCTTCTACCGTCTAACTGATCAACAGCTGTTCCAAGCTTTCACCTCTTCCTTTACAATAAAAAAAGAAAAAAGAAAAAAGCAGTGGTGGCAACTGCACTCGCAGAAGTACTCTGAAATACAGTGTCTGTGCTGTGATCTGAGCTTAGAATCATTGAGCTTGGACAAGCCCTCTAAGATCATCTAGTCCAGCCCTCAAACCAACACCACCACGGCGACTAAACCATGTCCCACACTGTCATGGCCACAGGTTTCCTGAACACCTCCAGGGATGAGGATTCCACCACCTCCCTGGGCAGCCTCTTCCAATCTCTGACCACTCTTGCAGTAAAGAACTCTTTCTTCATCTCCAAACTAAACCTCCTCTGGAGCAATAAGATACCTTGATGGATCCTCACTCCAGGTTTCCAGGATTACACATGAGGTCCAGGTCTAGACTTGAAGATCAGACTGTTGAAGTCAATAGGTGTTAAGGTGTCTCTGAACTGGAAAAAAACCATCCTTGTGTTCCTCCATTGGTGCACAGCAGGGGCTGTGTGGAGAACAAATCATGTGTTGAATGCAATTCACATGTCTAGGGCTTGCAAATAAAACCAGGGAAAAAAAAAACCACAACAAACCAAACACTCTTGCCTAGAGTCTTGTTTTAATTGGCCATTAAACTGGCTCTTGGTGCCATGGTTTAGTCGTGAGGTCTGTGGTGACAGGTTGGACTTGATGATCTTTGAGGTCTCTTCCAACCTCGGTGATTCAGTGATCAGGCTTGGGAGGATGTATCAGTAAGATACAGTAAACACATTGCAGGGATGCCGCAGTTTTGCTAACAAGAGGCAGGATAAACTCTGGAAAATCAGACTCAAGATAAATCTGACTAAAGATCTAAGGCCCAGAGGGACTCAGGTAGTGCCCGCAGATCCCCTGAGCTCTGCCCATGTGTGATCCTTTTAAACAATCAGGCGATTGTTTCCTCGTAATTGGTTTGGCACAGTCCAGTCACATGAAACCATCCCTCTTAGATTGTTTTCATTCTGAGTTTCTGTTAGAGGGTCACCACAGTGTGAAATTAAAGTTTCCCAGATGACTTTGCATCTTCAGTCTTGCTTACACGTAGGGAAGCTTGAAGAAGGCCCAACATCTCCCTGTTGCTGACACCAGTTTGGCCAAACATATGCTGGCAGCACTGACAAAAGCCTTCAACAGCTTGCTGGCTGCCAATATCGTTCCACTGCTGCCTGAGTTAGGCTTGCTCCCAGCTGGGAGAGCTGGCCTGGTGTTGAAAAGGCTGTTTGTTGTCTAGATCAGAGCTCTCTGCTATGCTGAATTGCTTTTCTGGGAGGTGCCAGCAAAGTTGTTGTCAGACCAGTGACAGACAGGGATGGGCCTGAGACAATTTGAATGGTCTGTGCAACATAAGGAACAAAATCCTTAGCGTGCCTTTCATGTACACCAGCAATCACAGAGTCAGCAGGGGCTCTCCTTGCTGTTACAAGGGCTGTGCCTCCACTCCCAGATCTTTAGGAAGCTTCCACAGAAGATAGATGCCACCAAGCAGCTGAGAAATAGATATATACACACATTACTGTCCCTTCCCATTCTTTACTATGAGGGCTGAAAAGGACCTCCAAAAATCATCCACACAGACCTCCCTGTAGTCAGCAGGGACAGCCACAGCTAGGTCAGGTTGCCCAGGACCTCATCAAGCCTCACCATGAACACAGAATCAGAATCAATAAGGTTGGAAGAGACCTCAAAGATCATCAAGCCCAAACTGTCACCCAACACCTCATGCCTACTAGACCATGGCACCTTCAGGGATGGGAACTCCACCACCTCCCTGGGCAGCACATTCCAATGGCTAACAACTGTCTGTGAAGAACATTCTCCTCACCTCCAGCCTAAACCTCCCCTGGCACAGCTTGAGACTGTGTCCTCTTGTTCTGGTCCTGATTGCCTGGGAGATGAGACCAACCCCCTCCTGGCTACAACTTCCCTTCAGGTAGCTGTAGACAGTATCTCCAGGGAAGGAGTCTCAAGCACCTCCCTGGGAAACCTGTTCCAGCGTTCCACCACCCTCATAGTAAAGAACTTCTTCCCAACATCCAATCTAAATCTGCTCTGCTCTAGTTTGAAGCCATTGTCCCTCATCCTGTCCCTGCAGGCCTTTGCAAACAGTCTCTCTCCATCCTTCCTGTAGCCCCCTTCAGGTATTGGCAGGCTGCTATTAGGTCTCCCTGGAGCCTTCTCTTCTCCATGCTGAACACCCCCAGCTCCCTCAGCCTCTCCTCATGGCAGAGCTGCTCCCACCCCCTGATCATTTTTGTGGCCTCCTCTGGACCTGCTCCATCAGCTTCATGTCCTTCCTGTGTTGAGGGCATGTTCAGCATGGCACATGCTTTTGTTGAAAGAAACCCCTACACCTATTAGTGGCAATAAAGCAGGATGCTTCTTCTGGTGACACAAAGCTAGCAAAGTGTCCTGACCACATGAATTGTAAGCTTGTGGGAATATGAAGAAATACATCAAACAGTTACATGTTCATGGAGTAGCCTAGGCCACACACCAGCTTCCCATGATCTAGGAGAAATCTCTGAAAGAAATGCTAGAGCAGCCCTCCATGCCTCTGCCTGGAACATGGAAAATGGGACATTTTGGTTCTTTCCAAGCAATTTTATATCTGCAGATTAGAAATGGTAGCAAAGGACTTGCTGTTTGTGGGGAGCTCAAGGGGGTCCCAACCTCTATCCCAGCACATTACAGTAGGGCAGCTTTCGCAGTACCAGTTTGCAGCTCTGGTTGGGCCTTCAATTTTGGTTTGTTGGCAACTGCTCTGCTTTCCAGGGCCCTTAGCCAGCACAGTGTGTGACATCTGCTGCGAGCAGAGGCAAGATGTTTGGGGGTTGCTCTGCTCAAGGGCTGCTTTATGTCCTGAGCTAGGTTTTCACCAGTCTAATAAAGCTTTCAGTGGACTTTTATTGTCATTCGTAGCTTTATTAGTTCTTTATCTGACTGCTGCTTTGGCCTTTCCCTTGATTGACTATGCCCATAGCAGGAATGCTATGTCAGCTGAAATACTCTTCACTCTTTAATTGTAAGGCTGCCTTTCAGGGAATAGAGTTTCCAGAGAACAAGTCAGCTGCTGTTAGGGCTAAACTTAATGCTGTGCAGGGAACAGCTCTGTGCCAAAATTCTCTCAGGTGTTTCAGGCTATTATTGCATCAGAATCATAGAGTCATAGAATTGTTAGGGTTGGAAGGGACCTCAAGGATCAGCCAGCTCCAGCTCCCCTGCCATGGGCAGGGACACCTCACACTACAGCAGGTTGCTCACAGCCACATCCAGCCTGGCTGCAAAAACCTCCAGGCATGAATCTTCTACCACCTCCCAGGGCAACCTGTGCCAGTCTCTCACCACCCTCATGGGGAACAACTTCCTAACATCCAATCTCAATCTACCCATTTCTAGTTTTGTTCCATTCCCCCTAGTCCTAATCATTACCTGACACCCTCAAGAGTCCCTCCCCAGCTTTCTTGTAGCCCCCTTCAGATACTGGAAGCCCACAATTAGGTCTCCTTGGAGTCTTCTCTCCTCCAGTCTGAATGCTCTGGTTTATTTAGTACAGATAGTCATGTGGTCTGTCTTGCACTGGCTTCGCTTCCCAGACGGATTGGCTCTGATGGTCCATGGCTCAGTGGCAATGTGCTTATGCATTAGGTAAGTAGCAGGGAGTTTGCAGGTGTCTTGAAGTGAAGGGCTGATTATTCTGGATCCTTCCTGTGTCCTGCCACACTGTACGCACTTTTTCCCCCACACACCCTGCCATGGCAGTCCCCATCCACCCTGGCAGGATGGCTGCTGCCCTGCCTGTCTTCAGCCCAGGAAGCTGCTTGCGATGTTCCAGTCAGCAGGTAGCAGCTGAATGCAGAACGTGTTGTGCACAGGTTTACTGCCTTAAAATGATACAAGGATTTACTGTACAGATCTGTGGTCAACTTTAATTTGAGGGTGCTTCGTTCCACTTGGCAAAGCCACCTGTTAAAACTCTTACAGTTGGTTGTTATGTGTTACTTCAGCACCTCTTCTTGCAGATGGATCCTCTGCCAGGACTCCCTTCTTCCTCTACCTTCCTGCTCTTCATTCTCTCTCCTGCTGGCCGCAGACTCCGAGTCCAATGACCGTTTAGGACAGCACAGCTCATGCAGCTCCCCAGTTCACGACACCACACCAAATGAAGGACTGCTCTTGTTCCTCACCTCCTTTCCACCAGACCCACAAGTTCCCAGCTCAATTTCAGGGAAGCCTGCTGGCTCGCAGACTGGAGTCCCCTTCCAAGCTTGCTCTCTCTTGATTAGCTGATGTGGACCCTGTTGTCTCCCTTGCCTGGGAAGAAATTGATCTTGGCTCTGACACTGGCATGTGTCAAAATGCCAGAGAAATGCCAGGTAATTGTGGTTCCCTAGGCACAGTTTGTCTGATTTGGCTGGAGGTCCAAGGTGACTTTTAACATATTTGTATGAGATTGCTAAACAGATAGAGGGAATCATAGAATCACAGAATTGTCAGGGTTGGAAGGGACCTCAAGGATCAGCCAGTTCCAACCCCCCTGCCATGGGCAGGGACACCTCACACTACAGCCACATTTAGCCTGGCTGCAAAAACCTCTTCCAATGTCTCACCACCCTCATGGGGAAGAACTTCTTCCTAACATCCAATCTGAATCTACCCATTTCTAGTTTTGCTCCATTCCCCCCAGTCCTATCACTTCCTGACGCCCTCCCCAGCTTTCCTGTAGCCCCCTTCAGATACTGGGAGGACACAATGGCAAAGAATAGAATAGAATAGAATAGAATGGAATGGAATGGAATAGAATAGAATAGAATAGAATGGAATAGATAGAATAGAATAGAATAGAATAGAATAGAATAGAATAGAATAGAATAGAATAGAATAAATTAACCAGGCTGGAAAAGACCTCTGAGATCATCGAGTCCAACCTATCACGCAACAATATCTAATCAACTAAACCATGGCATCAAGCACCCCATCCAGTCTCTTCCTAAACACCTCCAGGATGGTGACTCCACCACCTCCCTGGGCAGCACATTCAATGGCCAATCTCTCTTTCTGGGGAGAATTTCTTCTTAATATCCAGCCTAAACCTCCCCTGGCACAGCTTGAGACTGTGTCCTCTTGTTCTGGTGCTGGTTGCCTGGGAGAAGAGACCAACCCCCAGCTGGCTACAACTTCCCTTCAGGCAGTTGGAGAGAGCAAGAAGGTCTCCCCTGAGCCTCCTCTTCTCCAGGCTAAGCAACCCCAGCTCCCTCAGCCTCTCCTCACAGGGCTGTGCTCCAGACCCCTCCCCAGCTTTGTTGCCCTTCTCTGGACATGTTTGAGCAACTCAACTTTTTTCTTATCCTGAGGAGCCCAGAACTGGACACAGGACTCAAGGTGTGGCCCCACCAGTGCTGAGTACAGGGCAGAATGACTTCCCTGAAGTGGAGCAGTGGTGCAGCCTGGATGTGAGGAATGGGGATTTACCCAGGGGCTGGGAGGCTGCAAAGGGAACTGTCTTACAGCTGAGCTGCTTTCCAGCCCTTGTTCCCTTTCCTCCAACGGGCTTGTGCAATCCTTGCTTCAAAGCCCTGTAAGCAAGGGACTCTTCTGGAAATGCCAAGACAGGATGACATATAGTGGCATTTGCAGCCAGCATGAGAGAAGGCAATAAAAATCTGTATATCCTTTGTTTCTGCTGGCTTGATATTTTCTTTATAGTCCAATTATGAACACCAAGAAAAATTCAGGCCTGCCTTTGGTGCTAATTATAGCACATCTGAATTTGGCCCAGCCAGTCACACTGGGCCTCCACAGATCATATTTTCTGCCAGCTGTGTTAGGCAATATCAGTTGTCAGCTTCTGCCCAACTCAGAGCTCACTCCTGTAATATTTACATCATCAATTTGTCCACTAGAGCAGAACTCCCACAACCAGCAGTTTCCAGATACCAAACCTGCTTATTTCCCCCCGCCCCCCCTTCATTCTGGTATTTACCAGGCAGTGCTTTTATGCAGAAAAGAGCATTGCAGCAAACTACTTCCCCCACAAGAAATGCTCCTTGCTATGACAGTGGTGCCAACCAAAATTCCCCCTCATTCCATGGGGGACAAGGCAGACTTAACAGGTAGAAG
>CM037638.1:6364225-6516900 GCA_015227895.2 Colaptes auratus
ATAGGGCTTGTGTTCCAAACCCCTCACCAACTTTTTTGCCCTTCTCTGGACACCTTCCAGCAAGTCAACCTCCTTCCTAAACTGAGGGGCCCAGAATTGGGACACAGGACTCTAGGTGTGGCCTAACCAGTGCAGTGTACAGGGTCAGAATGACCTCCCTGCTCCTGCTGGCCACACTCTGTCCTGATGCAGGCCAGGATGCCATTGGCCCTCCTGGCCATCTGGGCACACTGTTGGCTCGTGTTCAGCCTACCATCAACCAGCACCCCCAGGTCCCTCTCTGCCTGGCTGCTCTCCAACCACTCTGACCCCAGCCTGTAGCACTGCCTGGGGTTGCTGTGGCCAATGTGCAGAACCTAGCACTTGGATGTGTTCAATCTCATGCCATTGGACTTAGCCCATCTCTGCTGCCTAAAATCCTGCTTTTAAAATACCTCTAAGCTCTAAAAAGCTTCATTTTAATGTTTTTTTTTTTTTTTCTTGAAGGAAAAAAAAAAGCATTGGGAAGCTTGGGAATCTTTTCTTTTCTCTACTCAGCTTGCAGGTGCAGGCTTCCAGAGCCCTGCTAGTTATCCAAAACCTGTGCTTTAGCAAGGTGAGACTTCCAGCCTGAAGAGTTTTGAGACTCTGCTTTCAGTCCCTAAGGGAACAGAGGGATGCACTTCATAATGCCCCCCCTGCCTGAGGACAGCAGCCTTGGATTAATGTCTCCTGAGGGAGATGTTTCCTCCAGTTCAGGAGCCCCCTACTTAGTGTTAGGAGTTTTTAAGCGGCGATCAATAGCCTGGAACAAAACCTGAGAAGGTCAGCTTTGTATCAGGTTTTGTTGTCTCTGCTGAAGCCCAAGAATCTGACTGTGGAGCACTGGGTGCATCAGATAGGTATGGATTTGGTGGTAGCTCACTGTTATTGGGAAGAGCCCTTCTCAAACCCCTGCCTGCCTTAGTTTGCCCAGCCTACCCTGGGTCAGTAATCAGTCTGAACTACCATCAGTGCTGCTGTTTGGGTTTCTTTGTCTTCATTCACTCCTAACACTTGCAAGGGCACAGCTCTCTACACTACCTGAAGGGAGGTTGTGGACAGGTGGAGGTTGGTCTCTTCTCCCAGGCAACCAACATCGGGCACAGCTCATGCATCACTCATCCAGAGGGGAGAAGAGGAGGAAGAAGGGAAGGAGTGCCTTTGTTTCTTCAAAAGGACTGAGCACAGGGCTGTAAGGTTACCATCTAGACACAGGCGTGACCAGAAATGTAAGTTCAAACCTGGAGGCCCAGAGGCCTCTGGGTCTGGATTTGCTTAGTGCTTGGCTGGCGGTGCAGTCCCACTGGTGAAACAGCTGCTGCTGGAGGGTGGCAATGACAGAGCCCAGTGAGCAGTGGAGTCCCTCAGGCATCAGCACTGGGCCCAGTTCTGTTCAACATCTCTGTGGATGGCCTGGATGAGAGCATGGTGGCAACTGTCAGTAAATGTGCAGGTGACACCGAGCTGGGAGGCAGTGTGGATCCCCTGGAGGGTAGGAGGATGCTGCAGAGGGAGCTGGACAGGCTGGACCTTGGGCTGAGGCCAGTGGGGTGAGGTTCAACAAGTCCAAGGGCAGGGTCCTGCACTTTGGCCACACTAACCCCATGCAGCACTACAGACTGGGGGGCAGTGGCTGGAGAGCACCTGGCAGAGAGGGACCTGGCAGTGCTGGGGGACAGCAGCTGGACATGAGCCAGCAGTGTGCCCAGGGGGCATGGAAGGCCAATGGCATCTTGGCCTGGATCAGGAACAGTGTGGCCAGCAGGAGCAGGGATGGAATTCTGCCCTGTCCTGGGCACTGCTGAGGCCTCACCTCCAGCACTGTGTGCAGCTCTGGGCTCTCACTGCAGGAAGGATCTGGAGGTGCTGGAGCAGGTCCAGAGGAGAGCAACCAGAATAGGGGAGGGGGCTGGAGGGAAAGTCTGATGAGGAGAGGCTGAGGGAGCTGGGGGTGTTCAGCCTGGAGAAGAGGAGGCTCAGAGGGGACCTTATCACTGTCTACAAATCCCTGACGGGAAGCTGTAGTCAGGTGGGGCTCAGGCTCTGCTCCCCAGGCAACTTGTGACAGGACAAGAGGGCATGGCCTGAAGCTGTGCCAAGGGAGGTATAGGTTGGATGTTAGGAAGCACTTCCTCAGAGAAATGCTGATTAGGCACTGGGATGGCTGCCCAGGGAGGTGGTGGAGTCACCATCACTGGAGGTCTTTAAGGACAGATTGGACGTGGCACTTGGTGACAGGGTTTAGCTGATGTGGTGGTGTTGGGTCATAGGCTGGACTTGATGATCTCAGAGGTCTTTTCCAGCCTCAGTAACTGTGTGATTCTGTGAAGAGCTCCAGCCCTTCTTTGGAAGGAATCTTTTCACCCCTGTACTCGGAGCTCTCAGGAAACCTGCATTCCTGTCAGCCTGTGGCAGAGTGTCTCAGCTGCCAGCACAGAGGTGCAAGGGGGGGCTCTGAACACTCAATCAAGTGTGTTCTCTTACGTGGTCCCGGTGGTACATTAAGTTTTACTGCTATCTAACAGCTTCATCATCTCTGAGGGAACTGGCCTTGGTTTTATGAACCTAAAAGATTGAAGAACAAAAGGCATATATTGCTGACAGGTTAAAACTCCTTACTGAAGGTACCTTTAATTGCTTTCTTATTTCCCTTAGTCTGTGCTGTGGTAACCTCCACTGCTCATGCAGAAGGAGGTTATTTTGGGACTCAGAAATTCCCTGTGGAGGTTGCTGACTTAGGTTTCATGGTTGCTGCTTGTTTTGGGTTATTTTTTTTTGTCTGTTTGGTTTGGTTTGGGGTTTGTTTTTTTTTGTCAAGAAGAGCTGGGACAAAGTTGTTGATGGTGTCGGAGGTTAGAGCCTTCTCCTCCTTCTTTGAAAATCCTCTGCCTGCCTGCTTCCCTCTCTGTGTCAGGGTGGCTATTAAAGCTAAAATAGTGTGCAGTGATACATAGGTGATAATCAACAACTTTGGCCTAAGAGCTTATCTGTTACCAGTGTCAAATGCTATCTGATAATCAATAGAGCTGCTCTCGTGGTAGGTGCCTGTGCTTCTGGAGGTGTGACTGCTTGGTGGCAGATACAGCTTCTGCTTTCTCTCCTTTTGCCTCTTGGTGGATGTCAGCCTCCACAGCTGTGTCTTTCAGCAGGTGCCATCAAATCCTGTCCATGGCAGCCAGAAGAAACCTGCAGCTTTGGAGGATCCCCAGGCCTGGCGAGCTGTGTGGGCTGTGTAAATCTATTTAAGGCCAAGGGCCCCACCAAAGAACCTGCAGAGCCTGCTCTGTGTGCTAGGGAGCTGTGCAGGGCAGCCACGTCCTTAACTGCAGTGCTGCTCTCCTCACTTCCAGTGGCTGCCCTGCAGTGAGCCTGCTCTTTGATCCTTCTCATGCACCTCTGCTTTGCAGCACACAGACCCTGGGATGCCCAGATCCCCAGGGATGGAAATAACACCAACAAGTTACGCCAGGATAACAGGACAAGCTATCATCTTGCTGGTTGTTTAAGACAGAAATGAAGAAAAGCATTTCTGCTTTGTCCCTTTTGCAGTTGTAGGGCACAGAAGCAGCAGCACAGGTGCTTGTGGGGGTGCAGATGGCCTACAGGCTGCTGCAGCAGGGAGCACCTACAGTGGCACAGCCAGCTTGGAGCAGGCACTGGGTTAGGAGTTGCTCACATCACACCTCTGTAGGGGGAGTGGACAGGTTTGTGTGTATTTCAGGTTTCATTGCTCAGCTTCAGATCACAGAATGATAAAATCATTTAGGTTGGTGTGGTGGGCTGAAAGTTCTGCCCCCCTGTGGTGGGTTAACACCCTTTTCTGAGAACAAAAGAACAAAGCAGGGTGGAGGGCTTGCAGGTACTTTTCACTCCCTGCAGGGCATTTTTCACCTGGGAAGCTGAGTCTGTTCCACTCCCCCCTCCCTGCCCAGCTAGGGTATAAAAAGCTGGACATTGCAGCTGTTGGCCCCTGCTTTTTCTGGCTCCTGCCTCTGCTGGATGAGAGCTACTGCAGCTGCCCTCCTGTTCCTCTGCCACGTGGTCGGACCTGATCCTTCTCCCTGCTGCCTCCACGCTTCCTCAGAGAAAGGCTGGTTTTGTATTATTCTCTTGTTTTTGTCCCCCTCCCATCCATCCTTGTTCCTTGCCCTTGTGAACCTTTTTCCTGTTATTATTATTATATATATATATATATATTGCTCAAAGACAACTCTTTACCTCTACTTCCAAGCCAACTCCAAATTATTGTTTGGTGGATTTGCTCCTTCCTTTTCTCCTCTCTCTGTTGGGAGGGAGGGGGGGAGTGGGGGAGAGATTCTCAACCTTGCCCCCACCTGAGCTCTTAACTTCCAGTTAAGGCTCAAACCACCACACCCCCCTTCCAACATTAAGTTTGCCAGACCATTTCAGCTGGAAGCAAATGAAAGCTGTGTTTACAAGCAGAACTACGAGCTACAATGGAATGCAATGAATGTGTACAAAATATACAGGATTGACAATATTGACAGGGACTTACAAATAACAAACAGCACAAGAGCCCCCCTGGTCAAAGACCAGGTGAAGCTACTAACTTCCCCCTCTCTGCCCCCCTTAATTCCCTGTACAAAAGGGACAAGAGACAGAAGCAGAGAAGTTAATCCTAGTCACAACAAAAGCAGTGCAGCCAAGGTCAAGCAGAAGCACTCACAGAATTGTTTTGGTTGGAAAAGCCCTTTAAGATTGAGACCAACCAAGATCTAACTACCGAGTCTGCTACTAACCCATGTCCCTCAGCACCATATCTCTGCCTCTTTGAAACACCTTCAGGGATGGGGATTCAGACACCTCCCTGGGGAGTCTGTTCCAGGGTTTGAGAACCTTTTCACTGAAGAACTTTCTGCTGGTATCCAACCTCAACCTTCCTGGGTCTAACTTGAGGTCATTTCCTATCACTTGTTTCTAGGGAGAAGAGACCAACCCTCACCTGGCTCCAACCTTTCAGGGAGTTGCAGAGTTTGAGATCTCCCCACAGCCTCCTCTTCTCTAGACTGAACAACCACAGTTGCTTCAGCTGCTCTTCACCAACCCTCTTCTCCAAAAAGGTGCATGGAAACTGCATCTTTGATTTAATGAAGAGCAGGAGCATCACCTCTCTTGAGGACTGCAGTGGGGCTTTGGTGCTGGTGAAATCCTAACTGCTCTCATGGGGAGGATGCAGCTTATGAGGTGGCTGCAGAGGGGATGGAAAGCCTGGAAGGAGATGCTGGAGGTGCAGCTGCAGGCCTGAAGAGCTGCCCCAGGCCAGCAGCTGGGGAGAAACTGCTCTCTGTTTTCCTCCAGAAACACTTGCAGCAGCACATCAGTGTCTATGCCAATACACTGCTGTGATTAGTGTGGTGTCTTGCAGCACTGAACCCCACACAGTGTGTGGCCTGATGTGGTCATCTTTGATGAGATAAAGGCTGAGTGCCAAGAGGTAGGAGCCAGGCTCTGCTGGGTGATGCCCAGGGACAGCACAAGGGGCACTGGTGGAAGCTGAGACAGAGGAAGTTTCATGGAAACAGAAGGAAGAATTTTTTCCCAGTGAGGGTGACAGCCCTGGAACAGGCTGCCCAGGGGAGTTGTGGATTCTTCTCTCTGCAGACATTCAAAACCTGCCTGGATGTGTTCCTGTGTGATCTGCTCTGGGTGCTCCTGCTCTGGCAGTGGGGTTGGACAGGATGAGATTTCAAGATCACTTCCTGTCCCTAACATTCTGTGATTCTGTGATTCTGTGGTTCTGTGATTCTGTGACTGAAATAAATTTGCCACACCTCTGGTTCTCCATAGCTCCATCTGATACAGATTATTCTGGGGTGGATTCTGCTGTCACCAAGCTGAGTGCAAGCCTTGGCCCAGGCTGGAGCGAGAGCACAATTAGGTCTTTCCTGTATATTAATTAGCTTCTCTTTTTGGGACACATGTTTCAACACCCTTACCATACACCTCTGCCACATGTATAAAGATGAAACACTTGCAGGTGTGCAAATATTTTTACACCCATGCATTTTTCCAGTAGTAGGGTCAGTAGCAGAAACTTTACCTTTTCTCTGGGCTGCATACCACCACTTTTTGTGCCTACCACAACAGCATTCCTGTAGAAGGAGGAAAAAGTTTTATTTTCACAGGCATTTCAAACTAGCCTAGTTCAAACTAGCCTAGTTCAAACTAGGCTAGAATCACAGAGTTGTCAGGGTTGGAAGGCACCTCAAGGATCAGCCAGTTCCAACCCACGTGCCATGGCCAGGGACACCTCACACTACAGCAGGTTGCTCACAGCCACAGCCAGCCTGGCTGCATAAATCCAGGCAGGAGGCTTCCGCCACCCCCCTGGGCAACCTGTGCCAGTCTCTCACCACCCTCCTGGGGAACAACTTCTCCCTAACATCCAAGCTGAATCTACCCATTTCTAGTTTTGCTCCATCCCCCCCAGTCCTATCACTCCCTGACACCCTCAAAATTTCCTCCCCAGCTTTCTTGTAGCCCCCTTCAGATCCTGGAAGGCCACAACAAGGTCTTTGCTTTGTTTCACAGAAAAATATGCCTCTACCGAAGACACAAGACCAGAAATGCCATCTGCTGTAGCTCACCTTCTTGTCATTAACCCTTTTATGATCTGGATGTATTTGAATACAAGAAGCTCTTGTGCTGCCTGATAACCTGCTCCAAATACCAGCTGTCAAGGAATGGCTCCATGCACCGTCACCCCCACCCTTTTCCCCACCCTCTACTCTAATCTGTATCCATGATAATGTGTTTGCCAGCAACTGAGGGGTTTTCCACGGGGGAAATGATGTGAAGAAAACTCTTTCAGTGCTGAAGTTGTGGCAAAGTGTCCCCAGTGTGGTGGGATGCTGCAAGGCTTTCATTCTGAAGGCCCAGACAAACAGCGGAACGCTTCCTCTCACTGATCCTTGTCGGCTTTGGCAGACTGGACCCGGGTTCATCACAAAATTTCTTGAGCTTGCTTTTACACAGACCTTAAGCCCAGTTTCAAAAGAATCTGGGCCCAGTTTTGAGCAGTTTATGGGCTGACATCAACACAAACCAGACCACAGTTAGTGGACTTGGCTGAAATTCATTCTGAGCTTTTACACGAGGTTCAACCTGAAAGGGAGGTTTCTGTGAGCGAGAACCCAAGCAAGCTGGGAACCCAGGAAAGGTTAGCAAAATACTGCACATTGATCCTGCAGAACTTCAAACAGCTGCATTTGACATCTTGAGAAGAATTCAATAAAAGCTTAGAAAGCAGTTAACTTTTAACTGCACTTGGGAATTTAGCTTTTATTTTTAAACTAACAGGCTAGCCACTACATCAAACAGATGATGGAGTGCAGCCCGAGAGCCTAGCGATGTCTGCTGGCATCCAGGAGGAAGGAGAAGCTCCTATCAAAGTGTTGAGGAGAAGATTTGCAAAAGCTCCTAGCATTGATCTCTCTATCACTGGTGTCTCTAGAAACAGTATCAGCCCAGTCCAGGACATCTGGGGATATCCCATGACTCGTTGTCCAGAGAAGAGCAACAAGGCTGGTGAGAGGCCTCGAGCACAAGCCCTATAAAGAGAGGCTGAGGGAGCTGGGGTTGCTTAGCCTGGAGAAGGGGAGGATCAGAGGAGACCTTCTTGCTGTCTACAACTCCCTGAAGGGAGGTTGTAGCCAGGTGGGGGCTGGTCTCTTCTTCCAAGCAACCAGCACTAGAACAAGAGGACACAGTCTCAAGCTGTGCCAGGGAAGTTTAGGCTGGAGGTGAGGAGAAAGTTCTTCACAGAAAGAGTTGTTGGCCTTGGGAATGTGCTGCCCAGGGAGGTGGTGGAGTCATCATCATTGGAGGTGTTCGAAAGGGATTGGACATGGCACTTGGTGTCATGGTTTAGTAGTCATGAGGTGTTGGGTGATAGGTTGGACTTGATGATCTCTGAGGTCTTTTCCAACCTTATTGATTCTATGATTCTTCTGCAAAGGTGTTAGGATCCTGAATGAATCATAGAATCATAGAATAGTCAAGGTTGGAAGGGACCTCAAGGATCATCCAGTTCCAAGCCCACTGCCATGGGCAGGGACACCTCACACTAGATCAGGTTTCCCAGACCAACATCCATCATGGCCTTAAAAACCTCCAGGGATGAGGCTTCCACCATCTCCCTGGGCAACTTGTTCCAGTCTCTCACCACCCCTCCACTTGACACCCACCCCTCACATATGGACAGACATTGATCAGATCCCCTCTCAGCTTTCTCTTCTGCAGACTAAACAGCCCCAGGGCTCTCAGTCTCTCTTCACAGGGGAGATGCTCAAGTCCCCTGAGCATCCTCCTGGATCTCCCTTGGACTCTCTCCAGCAGGTCTCTGTCTCTCTTGAACTGGGGAGCCCAGAACTGGACACAGGATTGCAGGTGTGGTCCCATCAGGGCAGAGTAGAGGGGGAGAAGAACCTCCCTAGCCCTGCTGGCCACTTTTCTTGCTGCACCCCGGGATTCCTTCTGCCCAGCTTGCAGCTGTTATTTTTTTAAAGTATTTTTTAGCTTCAGGACACAGAAATGTTTTGAATTGTTGTCTTATCCTGCCACACTCCTGTTCTGCTGTTGCTCACTTCTGACACTGATACCTTGCTTCCCCTCTTCTGTCTAATGATGTGCATGTCAAAGCAGAGCACCTTTCAAAGCTCCCTATGAATGAACCAGGGAGGGTGCGAGCCAGCAGCAGTCACTCTTTGAAGTGTTGAAATAGGGAATTTCTGAGTACGAGCACAATGGCAATTGTCCAATTAAGACAGAAGCCAGCAGCAATTGGTGTAAAGTAGATTCTGTGTGGTGTGACAAAGGCAGCTGAAGTTTGACAATTTACCACTTTAATCACTTTAAAAAAAGACAAAATTATGCTGTTTCCTCAAGTATTCTTTTCAGTCTCTGCAAGAGATTTGTGTCTGGTCTTCAGGGATGACTTAATTTGATGGACCCATAGAATCACAGAACTGTCAGGGTTGGAAGAGACCTCAAGGATCATCCAGTTCCAACCCCCTGCCATCATGGCCAGGGACCCCTCACACTAGATCAGAATGCTTAGAGCCGCATCCAGACTGGCTGCAGTCCAGAGAAGTGCCACAAGGATGAGCAGAGGACTGCAGGTCTTCTATGGAGACAGACTGAGAGAGTTGGGGTTGTTCAGATGGAGAAGAGAAGGCTCTGAGGAAGCCTTCTTGTGGCCTTCCAGTATCTGAGGGGGGCTACAAGAAAGCTGGGGAGGGACTTTTGAGGGTGTCAGGGGGTGATAGGACTGGGGGGGGATGGAGCAAAACTAGAAATGGGTAGATTCAGCTTGGATGTTAGGAAGAAGTTGTTCCCCATGAGGGTGGTGAGACACCGGAACAGGTTGCCCAGGGAGGTGGTGGAAGCCTCAGCCTGGAGGTTTTTGCAGCCAGGCTGGCTGTGGCTGTGAGCAACCTGCTGTAGTGTGAGGTGTCCCTGCCCATGGCAGGGGGGTTGGCACTGTCTGACCCTTGAGGTCCCTTCCAACCCTGACAGTTCTGTGAAATAAAATAATCCAAGCATATTCATTGCAATGGTGATTGAAAGCAGCCTTTGTTTGAAGGAGACTGACTTGCAATTTTGACCAGCAGCACAGAACTAACCCTTCAGCTGAGAAAAGCCAGGTACCCACACTGGTAACCAAAAGCACTGCATGATGCAAAAAAATGAGAGAGAGAGCTATGGAAGAAGCCAAGATTTATACTTTAGTAATGAAGGAGATGTTCAAACATCTTTATCTTGTGCACTGAGTTTGATCAGGATATTTTATCCCAGGTAGGGTGTGTGGAATATTCCCATTATGCTTAGCTTGCTTAGTTTAGCAATGCCACTACCCTTAGAAATGATACTAAACCACTGTGCAGTGCTGCAGAGCTCTCCCAAGGTTAATCAGACTAAGTTAATATCAAGATTGACTTAAACAAATGCATGATTCAGTGAGCCACAAGGAGGAGTGGAGAGTCTTTAGTTTGTCCTAAAATATATTCCCTGCACTTGATTTCTCTGCCAAAATCAGCCCTGAGCTCTCCCTTTTCCTGCACTGGGTGAAGTTTTGGTAAACGTTGCACCATCCCAGCTCCATGCTCTGCACCTGCCCTGTGCTCCCAGAGTGTCTGCTCAGGCTCTCTGGAGCAGCACACGGTGATTACCACAAGGCTGCAGCAACCAACCCCAGACACTGCTGTGTGCTTCCAAAGTTCTCTCTGAGGAGGTTGTTTGCCACCTCGTTTCTCTCTTTTGTCCTCAGAAGCCACACAAGTCCTATGAGGAGAGGCTGAGGGAGCTGAGGCTGCTTAGGCTGGAGAAGAGGAGGTTCAGGGGAGACCTTCTTGCTGTCTACAACTCCCTGGAGGGAGGTTGTAGCCAGGTCTCTTCTCCCAGGCCACCAGTGACAGAGCAAGAGGACACAGTCTCAAGCTGTGCCAGGGGAGGTCTAGGCTGGATTTTAGGAAGAAATTCTTCCCAGAAAGAGAGATTGGCCATTGGAATGTGCTGCCCAGGGAGGTGGTGGAGTCACCATCCCTGGAGGTGTTTAGGAAGAGCCTGGATGAGGCACTTGGTGCCATGGTTTAGTCAATTAGATGGTGTTGGGTGATAGGTTGGACTCAATGACCTCGAAGGTCTTTTCCAACCTGGTTAGTTCTGTATTCTGTAATACCCTACCTGTGCTCTCTAGCAACCAGCAGCAGAACAAGGGGACACAGTCTCAAGCTGTTCCAGGGGAAGTTTAGGCTGGTGGTGAGGAGAAAGTTCTTCACTGAGTCAGTCATTGGCCATTGGAATGTGCTGCCCGGGGAGGTGGTGGAGTCCCCATCCCTGGAGGTGTTCAAGAGGGGATTGGATATGGCACTTGGTGCCATGGTCTAGTCATGGGTCTGTGGTGACAGGTTGGACTCGATGATCTTCAAGGTCTCTTCCAACCATAGTGATACTGTGATACCCCATGACTAGAAATAAATATGCATGGTGCTCAGGTTTGGTGACAGCCTGTCTCAGACCAGGCTTGCTGAAGAAAGGAAGTGGGGGGCAGGAGGGAGCTTCTCCTGCAATTCTGCCCAAACCTTGCACAGAAAGTGTTCCGTTCACAGTGGAAGCATTTCTGTGCTTTACAAGGTGCTGTGTAAAGAAGGCAAAACACTTTTCCTCTGCTTCCTCTTATTTGTATCAGTGGCATATCAAGGTAGACTTGGGATCTCTGGACCTCCACAAAATGCTACACCATCCCAGATGCTGGAGCTGGTGCAGCAAAGCATTGCAATATAGTCTGCATGATCAAATCTTATTGCTGTTTTGAGAGCTATCCCTGGGTAAGGCTGGGAGGGGAACACCAGACATTCTACACTTATTTTTTCCCTTCCAAGCTTTATTTTAGTAAAGAGGAGTCTGAAGGCTGCCAGCACAGACTGGTTGGATTAAGAGTGGGGGAAAAACTCTCAGCTCTTCTCACAGAATCACAGAAACATTCAGCTTGGAAAAGTCCCTCAGGATCACCAAGTCCAACCATTAAGCCTACTCTGCAAGGGTCACCCTTAAACCACATTCCCAAGCCCCACATCCAAACCACCTTTAAACACATCCAGGGCTGGCAACTCCACCACCCCCTGGGCAGCTCATTCCAGTGCCTGACCACTCCTTCCATTAAATAATTTTTCTTACTGCTCAGATTAAACCTCCCCAGTCACAGCTTGAGGCCATTCTTATTCTATCCTATCTATTCTGTTCCCTCTTGTTCTATCACTAATTAACTGGTAAATATCTGTCAATATTGCAAAGCCTGTATGTTTTGTACATGTTCATTGCATTCTGTTGTAGACTGTGGTTTCCCCTGTAAAGACAGCTTTCCTTGGCTTCCAACTGGGCTGGCCCGACAAAGTTAATGTTGGGGGGAAATTTCAACCCACCACAGAAGAAACCAGCACCAACCTCTCCATGGCCTCCTTTCAGGTCGTTCTAGACAGCAATGAGGTCTCCTCTCAGCCTCACCTTTTTCAAACTAAACAGCCCCAAAACAGCCTCCCCAACATGATCCTTTGTCAGTGGAAAGTTTCATATTCAGAGTGATAAGGACAGTGGCTTCTCTTCAGTTCACATCAGCTATGTATCAGCAATAGTGTGGCCAGCAGGAGCAGGGAAGTCATTCTGCCCTGTGCTCAGCACTGGTTAGGCCACACCTTGAGTCCTATGTCCAGTTCTGGGCCCCTCAGTTTAGGAAAGATGTTGAGTTGCTGGAAGGTGTCCAGAGAAGGGCAACAAAGCTGGGGAGGGGTCTGGAGCACAGCCCTGTGAGGAGAGGCTGAGGGAGCTGGGGTTGCTTAGCCTGGAGAAGAGGAGACTCGGGGGAGATCTTCTTGCTGTCTACAACTCCCTGAAGGGAGGTTGTAGCCAGGTGGGGGTTGGTCTCTTCTCCCAGGCAAGCAGCACCAGAACAAGAGGACACAGTGTGAAGCTGTGCCAGGGCAGGTTTAGTCTGTATGTTAGGAAGAAGTTCTTCATAGAAAGAGAGATTGGCCATTGGAATGTGCTGCCCAGGGAGGTGGTGGAGCCACCATCACTGGAGTGTTTAGGAAGAGCCTGGATGAGGCACTTGGTGCCATGGTTTAGTTGATCAGATGGTGTTGGGTGATAGGTTGGATGATCTCTGAGGTATTTTCCAACCTGGTTAATTCTATTCTATTCTATTCTATTCTATTCTATTCTATTCTATTCTATTCTATTCTATCTATTCTATTCTCTATTCCATTCATCCCTATCCCTATCCTATCCTATCCTATCCTATCCTATCCTATCCTATCCTATCCTATCCTATCCTATCCTATCCTATCCTATCCTATCCTATCCTATTCTCTGTGTGTTTTGTTCATTAATGAGGAAAACTGAAGCAAAAAGCAATGCATGAAAACAGGGAGATTCCCAGTAAAAACCAAAAACCCCCTCAAAGAGGTAGCAAAGCTCAGCCAGGGACTTGTTAGGTTGTTCCCTATGGATTCTCCTTTCTAAATCCTTTGTTCCTGCAGGTGAAATAAAGAAATAATTTAAAAATCAACTACTTGGCCATTTTTATCCTAGAATTTTAAAATACATATCTAGATGTCTTTAAGTACTGTGAGGTTGGAACTAGATGATCCTTGTGGTCCCTTCCAACCCTGACTGATCCTATGATTCCCCGATTCTAAGTAGGTTACCTGTGAACTAAAAATCCAGAAATACATATAGATAGATTATCCACAGAAGTGTGACTTGAAAACTATGGACTAGAGTTCAGATCTTGCAGGTCTGAGCTGCAAGTCTTGTTATAAGTGTAGGGGGCGGGGGGGGGGGGGAAGAGAAGGGACACGGATGAAAGAAATGGAGAGATGATTAAGAGAATGCACGGGTCCCTGATAGCTGAGTGGTTGGAAAAGTGGAATGATAAAAAAAAATAGATAATGAAAGGCACTCATTTGATCATAGAGGTTCAGCTAGGCAAATGCAGACTCTCTCAAAGATTGCATTTTCACATGAGAAACTCTGTGACCTCTGGAAATAAGGAGATAATGAGGGGCCTTGCGGCTGGGGTTATCGCCGGCGGGATCTGCAAACATTTGTCTAAGGGATGGGGGAGAGTGTGGGGGTATGGTTACATGGCATGCAGGAGAGGTTCAGATCTGCTGCAGTTTGGGTGCTGTGGAAAAAAAAAAAAGAAAGAAAGAAAGGAAATAAAAGCCCACATATAAGCTTACACTCTGCAAGACCATGTGTATGTAAGGGTGGGGGGAGGCAGACAGTGCTCTCGTGACTTTCCTGTGTGGTGTCTGACTGCAATTCAATTCTCCGGTTGTGATGTCGCAGAAGATCTCTGACAGCCAGCCAGCCAACATCAGTGTGAGCCAGCAGTGTGCCCAGGTGGCCAAGAAAGCCAGTGGCATCCTGGCTGGGATTAGAAATGCCAGACTGTCCTTGTTCATTCATTTCAGATGATTTGGGTCAGAAAGGAGGCTGCTGTACAACAGAAAGATTAAGACTATGAAAGGGGGGGGGAAAACAGCACAGAACCACCTGTGGCAAAATCTTGAGGAAAAGTCAAGCCACTGAGCTTTCTCCAAAGGCAGAACTAATCCTAGAAGTTCAACTCAGGCAGCAAGAACATAGAGCATAGAGACAGACATCTCAGCTTTTGGGACCCTTGTCATTGGGAAAACATTCAAATTACATTGAAGGCACATTCTTATCTCAAGTGGGAAAAACTCAGAGCTCTCTACATTGCTCTTTCCCTGATGGGCCAACCTTAACAGGATGTGCCTCAACAAGGCCAAGTGCCAGGTCCTGCACTTGGGGCACAACAACCCCAAGCAATGCTCCAGGCTTGGGGCAGGGTGGCTGGAAACTGCCTGGCAGAAAGGGACCTGGGGATGCTAATGGACAAGGGGCTGAAGAGGAGGCAGCAGTGTGCCCAGGTGGCCAAGAAAGCCAAAGGCATCCTGGCTGGCATCAGCAATGCTGTGTCCAGCAGCAGCAGGGAGCTGATTGTCCTCTTGGACTCAGCTCTGGGGAGGTCACACCTTGAGTGTTGAGTCCAGTTTTGGGCACCTCAGTACAGGAGAGCTGTGGAGGTGCTGGAGGCAGTGCAGAGGAGGGCAAGGAAGCTGTGAAGGGCCTGGAGAATGAATGTGCTGAAGAGCAACTGAAGGAGCTGGGGATGGTTAGTGTGGAACAGAGGAGGCTGAGGGGAGACCTTATTGCCATCTACACCTACCTGAAAGGACCTTGTGGAGAGGTTGGTGCTGGTCTCTTCTCACAGGTAATTAGTGATAGAACAAGAGGGAATGGCCTCAAGCTGTGACTGGGGAGGTTTAGACTGGACAGTAGAAAAAAAAAATCCCATCAAATGTGATGAAGAGCAACTGAAGGAGCTGGGGATGGTCAGTTTGGAAAAGAGGGGGCTGAAGGGAGACCTCATTGCTGTCTAAAACTACCTGAAAGGACTTCGTGGAGAGGTTGGTGCTGGTCTCTTCTCACAGGTAATTAGTGATAGAACAAGAGGGAATGGCCTCAAGCTGCCACTGGGGAGATTTAGACTGGACAATAGGAATAATTTTTTCCCAGGAGGTGTCATCAGGCACTGGAATGAGCTGCCCAGGGAGGTGGTGGAGTCCCCAAGCCTGGATGTGTTTAAAGGTAGTTTGGATGTGGTGCTTGGGGCTATGGTTTAGGGGTGACCCTGGCAGAGCAGGGTTAATGGTTGGACTTGGTGATCCTGAGGGTCTTTTCCAACCTGAATGTTTCTGTGATTCTCTGTGATTGTGTGAAATACCTTTCTGAGAGCCCAGACTCCTTGCTGTGGTCACACTGTAAGATCATTGCAGAACAATTATTTTCTACCTGTGGCTGGAAATAAAACCTGCAAACTTGACAGAACCCCTTCCTCCTCCTGCCAGTCAGAATGTTCTGTTTGCTCTGCCATAATAATTTCCCCCTTGATGTACGTATTAGGGAACCCCTGCAAAACTGCCTGCTAAATGTTATCTTTGCCATGACCAGCAGAAACAGCAAGGTAAGCTTAAAACCCACTTGAAACAGAGAAAGACAGGGATCTACTGGAGAGAGTCCAACAGAGGGCTACCAGGATGATTGAGAGACTGGAGCCCTGCCTGATGAGGAGAGGCTGAGAGCCCTGGGGCTGTTTAGTCTGGAGAATATTGAGAAGGGATTTAATAAGTGTCTATATATATCTGAGGGCTGGAGGTCAGGAGGGAGGGGAAAGGCTCTGCTCAGTTGCATTCTGTGATAGGACAAGGGGCAATGGATATAAACTACAGCACAGGAGGTTCCACCTCAACATGAGGAGGAACTTCTTGACTGTGAGGGTCACAGAGCACTGGAACAGGCAGCCCAGAGAGGTTATGGCGTCTCCTTCTCTGGAGGCTTTCAAGACCCATCTGGATATGTTCCTGTATGACCTGTGCTGGATTCTCTGATCCTGCTGTGCCATGGGGGTGGACTCGAGCATCTTCAGAGGTCCCTTCAACTCCTAACATCCTGGGATGTTGTGATAACAGCTACTCACACAGGCTGCACAAAACGACTCAAAGGGGGTGGGAGACTTTGGCTTGAGGTCCTGATCATGCTCCCATCAAAAGCAATGGTCCCTTCTGCCTCTGAAATCAGCAAAGCAGAGGAGCATCCTCAACATCATGGTGCTGCAGACTTAGAGTGATTCATCATGTTCTTCCCTGGCCTGATTATGTCCCATAGTGGTTTCAACTATCCCGCTGGCTGATACCAGTGCCTGACAATAATTGGTCTTTTGTTTTATACCAGCGTGATGCAGGCTCCAGCTCAGCAGGACTGGAACGGAGCACACACAGTCCAAGTGGCAAGAAAGGAGACTAGCAAATGTTCCTTGGTTTTTCACCTTTCCTAACAGCAATTTGCATCTTTAATACAGAGACCATTGAAATACAAACATCCCAGAAGTTTGGTTTCATCAGTGCATTCTTCCTCTAAATGCAGACTCCTTTCCGTGGCAAGGACCCCACACTGCAGCACCTGGGGAAGAAAAGACCAGCAAATTAGACCTGAGAACCGATCAAGAGACTAGATTCAATTTCCTCCATCCCCTTTGCTGGCTGAAGCTTTTGTCACTGAAATGCGAACGTCAGGAATGTAAGAATCAAACATCTCGGGCACTCTGATTCTGTGATGGCTCATTCACATGACAATGACTGCGTCTGCAACAGAATGGAGCCATTCTTATGGCAAAGATTATAATGACACAGGGAGAAGCAGGGCAAAATTAGCCAATTCTTGCATCTTCCAACAGTAATCTAACAAGCTTCCTTGTGTTCTCTACAATGTGTGAATATTAGACCCAAAGAAAGGCTGAGAGGGAGGGAAATGAAGTGCTGCACACCTTGGATCATAATTAGACCTCACTGCTTAGCCCAACAAGAAGTCTGCTTCTGTCTCTGCTGTTCCCAGCAGGTGCCAAAAGGGAACCTGTAACAAATGGGAAGGTATGAGGAAGATTTTGGAAGAATTAGGAATGTGCTAGGGTTGTAAAATCACAGAATCACAGAATGTTAGGGCTGGACGGGACCTCAAAAGCTCATCCAGTCCAACCCCCTTGCCAGAGTACGATCACCTAGAGCAGATCACACAGGAACACATCCTGGTGGGTTTGGAATATCTCCAGAGAGGGAGACTCCACAACCCTCCTGGACTAACCCTCTGCTGCTAACACCCTGCAAACATCAGGCCCATGCCAGCACATGGGGACACAGGGCACAGGGAGCCAAAGCGACCTCACCACAGCAGCTCGGTGGGCTGGCACTGATACTCACGCTGTGCTCCCTAGGATTGTTTGAGCTGTTGAGGCTGCAGATGGAGTATTGTGTCCAGTTCTGGGCCCCTCAGGTCAAGAGACCTCAGGGAACTACTTGAAGAGTCCAGCACAGAGCCACGAAGATGATGGAGTGGAACAGCTTCCTCATGAAGAGACCCTGAGGGAGCTGAGAGCTCTGTAGTTTGGACAGGAGGAGCCTGAGGGTGACCTCATTCATGTTGATGAAGATGTGCAGGGTGAGTGCCCAGGGGCTGGAGCCAGGCTCTGCTGGCTGTTGCCCAATGCCAGCACAAGGGGCACTGGTGGAAGTTGAGGCAGAGGAAGTTCCATGGAAACAGGAGGAAGATTTTGTTCCCTGTGAGCCTGACACAGCTCTGGAACAGGCTGCCAGGGGGGTTGTGGATTCTTCCTCTCTGGAGATATTCAAGATCTGCCTGGATGTGTTCCTGTGTGATCTGCTCTAGGTCTAGATCTAGGTGATCTGATCTAGATCTAGGTGTCCTGCTCTGGCAAGGGGGTTGGACTGGATGTGCTTTTGAGGTTCCTTCCAGCCCCTAACATTCTGTGATTCTGTAAACTGGGGCCTGGAGTTGCCAAACTGCTTCACAATCATGTGGGTGGAGGGTTAGAAAGACTTGGCAGGGATGAAGGCTTGGGTTTGTTAGCCTGGTTTTAAAGGGAGGTTTGTGTGAAGTTTTGGCTTAATGAGCTTCTGTGTTAAGCCCAGCCTATGGATTTTGGTGCATTTCCTATGCTTTGCTATGCTTTGTACTGTTGTATATGGTTGTGAATAGCACTTCCATCTAAACTTTCCATCCTGTCCAATCCTTTGTGTGAGTGATTTTCTTTTGACCTTTCTCCCAGGCAACCAGCACCAGAACAAGAGGACACAGTCTCAAGTTGCACCAGGGGAGGTTTAGGCTGGATGTTAGGAAGAAGTTCTCCCTAGAAAGAGAGACTGGCCACTGGAATGGGCTGCCCAGGGAGGTGGTAGAGTCACCATAACTGGAGGTGTTTAAGAGGAGACTGGATGAGGCACTTGGTGCCATGGTTTAGTTGATGAGATGGTGTTGGGTGATAGGTTGGACTCGATGATCTCAAAGGTCTTTTCCAACCTGGTTAATTCTATTCTATTCTATTCTATTCTATTCTATTCTATTCTATTCTATTCTATTCTATTCTACTGTCCAATCTCCTATCACATTAACTTTTAACAGACTTACAGGAAAAGATATCCCTGCTGCATTGCCTCTGCCCTGAATCCTTTTTGGCCCTCTCTGTGCATGCTGATGAAGTCTGGCCATCCCTGAGCCCTTACCTGAGGTGCTGCACAAGGTGAGCTCTGTCAGAGATGTGGGGTGCACAGCAACAGCCTTTCTGCCCTCATTTTCCTGTTCCAGCTGGAATCTCAGAGTGGTTTGTGCTGTTAGTCACCAGCTCCAAATACTCCGCTGCCACGATTTGTGTCTCGTGTTAATCCCAGGCTTGCAACGTTGCTCTGTTAGTGCACAGCCATTCCCAGCCTTGGAGGGCTGCTTGTGAGTCAGAGAGGTGATGATGTTTTTTAGCTCAGCTGAATCAGAGAGGTGATGATGTTTTTTAGCTCAGCTGAAGCTTGTCCCAAGAATGCACAATTTTTGCATTATGATGGGGAAGGCAACCAGGTGACAGTTCCCTGTTGTTCCCACCTAGAAGGCAGTAATTTCCATTAGCTCTCATTGTTCTTTTCTGAGGAACTGACTCATTTTTCACTCACCAGAAACACAACTGTCAAAGGGTTTAGTCCCAACCCTGAGCCAGAGTGCAAAGCTCATGCAGTTTGATGGGAATATCTGCTGTATTGTTTAATCCTCTCTTCAATCTCCACTCTCAGCTGCTGTGCCTACAAATCAAACTGCTTGGCAATGGTGGCCTTAGGAGAGAGTCAGTTCTTCTGCTCAACACATTTGATTCTTATTTGATTTCTTTTCATTTCTTTTTCCAGCCAACATCAGCTTCATTGTATGCCTTGTGCCCCTACAGCACCCTACCTGACAGCCAGCCTGTGAATCCTCTGGGACAGGGACAGTGCAGGGCCATGAAAGTGATCAGGGAGTTGGAGCACCTCTGATACAAGGACAAGGCTAAGGGAAGTTGGGGTTGTTCAGCCTGGAAAAGAGGAGATTCCAGGGAGAACTAATAGCAGCCTGCCAGTAGAATAGAATAGAATAGAATAGAATAGAATAGAATAGAATAGAATAGAATAGAATAGAATAGAATAGAATAGAATAGAATTAAGCAGGTTGGAAAAGACCTTTGAGATCACCAAGTCCAACCTATCACCCAACACCATCTAATCAACTAAACCATAGCACCAAGTGCCACATCCAATCCCTTTTTGAACACCTCCAGTGATGATGACTCCACCACCTCCCTATGCAGCACATGGCAAAGGCCAACAGCTCTTTCTGTGAAGAACTTTCTCCTCACCTCCAGCCTAAACTTCCCCTGGCACAGCCTGAGACTGTGTCCTCTTGTTCTGGTGCTGCTTGCCTGCAAAAAGAGAAGCCCTGAAGGGGTCTACAGGAAGGATGGAGAGAGACTGTCTGCAAAAGCCTGCAGGGACAGGACCAGGGGCTATGGCTTTAAGCTGGAAAAGAGCAGATTTAGATTGGATGTTGGGAAGAAGTTCTTTACCATGAGGGGGGGGAACACTGAAACAGGTTGCCCAGGGAGGTGATTGTGGCCCCATCCCTGGAGATATTCAAGGTGAGGCTCAAGAGGGCTCTGGGCAAGCTGATCTAGTTGAGGATGTCCCTGCTGACTGCACAGGTGGTTGGACTGCATGACCTTTCGAGGTCCCTTCCAGCCCAGATGATTCTGTGATTCGGTGAGATTAAACATGGGGAGAAGCCAGCCTGATGTGATTAATACTTTTGCTGGTATTTTCATCAAAAGAATATGAAAAGGATCATCAACAACTGATTAGTTCACAACCAAGATAAAAAAACAGAGTATCATTTGGCACAACAAAATCAATCCCTAAGTGTCTGGAGAATCAGCCATGTGCAGTGTTTACTCACTGCTCATTTCCTAGGGTGCCCACAGTACAAGAGGCACTCCCTGAACACAGGGAGCACTCAGCTAGCCACTGAAAATCCAGAAGTCTTAGCTGAAAGTCATTCTTAACCTGCTTCTGCAACCACATTTATGAAGCTGGAGAGCACTCAGTTAAAAAGAAAGTGGTGTAAATGAATGAGGTTGTTCCTCGTTGGGGAGGGAGTTGCAATTGCAAGTTTTAATTACAGCAATCCATCACAAATCAAAGAGTTGGGCTGTGAAAGGCTAAGTGAAACTAACAGAGCACAGCCTCTCTCAAGTGAAGAAGGCCAAGGACCAGCAAGTAGGAAAGCAGATGGTTGAGGCTCTGGAGTAAATATCATTTCATTTGCAACAGAAAGCAAATAAAAATGACAAGCCTGTTGGTTATCAGCTGTGCAAATGCATCTACACAGACACATGGAGGCAAACACCTACATGTGTCTGAAGAACACAGCAACAAAGTCAGAGCTCCTAAGGACCTCAGACTGGGAAAAACCCAGAATGTCAAGGGGAACAGTGACATCTCTCCCAGGAACTAATTTTCTAGGAGTTCACAGTGACAGATCCCAATCTAATTGAAGACATTCACAGTATCACAGTACCATTAGAGGCTGGAAGGGACCTGCAAAGATCAGCCAGTCCAACCCCCCTGGCTGGAGCAGGACCACCCGGGGCAGGTCACACAGGAATGCATCCAGGTGGGTTTTGAATGTGTCCAGAGAAGAGACTCCACAACCTCTCTGGGCAGCCTGCTCCAAGGCTCCAGCACCCTCACTGGAAAGAAGTTTCTCCTCATGGAGAGTGGAACCCTCTATGTTCAAGTTTGTATCCATTGTTCCTTGGCTTATTGCTGTGTACCACCCAAAAGAGCTTGGCCCCCTCCACTTGACCCCCACCCCTCACATATTGATAGACATTGATTAGATCCCCTCTCAGCATTCCTTCTCCAGACTAAACAGCCCCAGGGCTCTCAGTCTCTCTTCACAGGGGAGATGCTCAAGTCCCCTGAGCATCCTCCTGGCTCTCCCTTGGACTCTCTCCAGCAGGTCTCTGTCTCTCTTGAACTGGGGAGCCCAGAACTGGACACAGGATTGCAGCTGTGGTCTCAGCAGGGTAGAGCAGAGGGGGAGAAGAACCTCCCTAGCCCTGCTGGCCACACTTTGCTTGCTGCACCCCAGGATGCCCTTGGCTCTCTTGGCCACAAGGGCACCTTGCTGTCCCAGGCAGAACTTGCTGTCCACCAGCACTCCAAGGTCTGTCTCTGTGGACTTTCTTTCCATAAGGGCAGGTCCTAACCTGTCCTGGTGCCTGCTGTTATTCCTCCCCAGATGCAGGACCCTGCACTTGTCCTTCTTGAACTTCCTGAGGTTTGCCTGCACCCAGCTCTCAGCCTGTCAGATCTGGTTGGATGGCAGCACAGCCTGACTCAATTTCTTGGAACTCTGAAGCATGCAAATGAATAAAGCTTCAAAATAATTAAAGTTGAAAGACATGGCTCTGTATTTTCCATATCCATATCTGTATTTTGCTCATACCCACATCTTCTATCTCAATCAATGAAATGTATTTCAAGCCATTTTTACTGTCCTTATTTAATATTATCTTCTTCTCTTCCTCTTTCTTCCTAAGGAATATGCACCATGTGTCAGCTTTGTTTCCTTTGCCCACTGCACACTACCCTCAGCCTTGCAAAAAGGAGAAAGTGGAAGGAGTTCCTTGTTCCAAACTCTTCCTTCCTGTTGAAGAATGCCAAAGGTACAGAATCAGAGATCTGCCAGTCTTTGTTGGTTGCTCTTGTTTGACTTTAAATCCTCCCTAGAATCAGCTCTGGTGCTGGCAAAATTGAACACTACCTGGGTCCACATTCACTTTCTCATGGATCCTTCAGTGACTGCAGAACCTGCTCTGGAAGAAGTAATTTGCTCTTTAATATTTTATTGATGATCTGGATGAGGGCATCGAGTCCATCATCAGTAAGTTTGCAGATGACACCAATTGGGGGCAGGAGTGGATCTGTTAGATGGTAGGAGATCTCTGCAGAGGGAGCTCGACAGGCTGGACAGATGGGCAGAGTCCAAGGGCATGAGATTGAACACATCTAAGTGCCAGGTTCTGCACATTGGCCACAGCAACCCCAGGCAGTGCTACAGGCTGGGGTCAGAGTGGCTGGAGAGCAGCCAGGCAGAAAGGGACCTGGGGGTAGTGGTTGATAGCAGCTGAACATGAGCCAGCAGTGTGCCCAGGTGGCCAAGAAGGCCAATGGCATCCTGGCCTGCATCAGGAACAGTGTGGCCAGCAGGAGCAGGGAAGTCATTCTGCCCTATGTTCAGCACTGGTTAGGCCACACCTTGAGTCCTGTGTCCAGTTCTGGGCTCCTCAGTTTAGGAAGGATGTTGAGGTGCTGGAAAGTGTCCAGAGAAGGGCAACAAAGCTGGGGAGGGGTCTGGAGCACAGCCCTGTGAGGAGAGGCTGAGGGAGCTGGGGTTGCTTAGCCTGGAGAAGAGGAGGCTCAGGGGAGACCTTCTTGCTGTCTACAGCTCCCTGAAGGGAAGTTGTAGCCAGGTGGGGGCTGGTGTCTTCTCCCAGGCACCCAGCACCAGAACAAGAGGACACAGTCTCAAGCTGTGCCAGGGGAAGTTTAGGCTGGATGTTAGGAAGAAGTTCTTCCCAGAAAGAGAGATTGGCCATTGGAATGTGCTGCCCAGGGAGGTGGTGGAGTCACCATCACTGGAGGTGTTTAGGAAGATACTGGATGGGGCACTTGGTGCCATGGTTTAGTTGATTAAATGGTGTTGGATGATAGGTTGGACCCAATGATCTTGAAGGTCTCTTCCAACCTGGTCTATTCTATTCTATTCTATTCTATTCTATTCTATTCTATTCTATTCTATTCTATTCGATTCTATTCTATTCTATTCTATTTGAATACTCCCCTTGAACACTTTCTGACAGTCCATTGCTAGGGACCCAAAAGATGTTATGTTAAGACTGAATTTAAGTGAAAACAAATCTCTGCCCATAGGTAGCTGTGGGCTTTCAGTTGTTCTTGTTGCTACAGATTCTGGAAGACCAGAAGCCACAAGAGTAGGGATGGCCAAAATCTTGCTTTGCAGGTGTGTCCTGTTTCTGCACAGCACTTTTAGCATTACTTATGCTAAAGCAATCAAGGAATTGTGAGGCTTTGTGTTGGGCACCACACATACAAGCAGATAAATAGAACCATAGAATGGTCCAGACTGGAAGGGACCTCCAGAGCTCATCCAGTCCAAACTCCCCACAGTCAGCAGGGACATCCCCAAATAGAACAGGCTGTCCAGAGCCCTGTCCAACCTCACTTTGAATATCTCCAGGAAAGGAGCCTCAAGCACCTCCCTGGGCAACATGTTCCAGTGTTCTACCAACTTCATGCTGCAAAACTTGTTCCTCACATCCGATGTAAATCTGCTCTGCTCTGCTCTAGTTTGAAGCCATTTCTCCTTGTCCTGTCACTGCAGGCCTGTTTAACTGAGTGCTCTCCAGCTTCATAAATGTGGTTGTAGAAGCAGGTTAAGAATGACTTTCAGCTAAGACCTCTGGATTTTCAGTGGCTAGCTGAGTGCTCCCTGTGTTCCCTCTTGTACTGTGGGCACCCTAGGAAATGAGCAGTGAGTAAACACTGCACATGGCTGATTCTCCAGACACTTAGGGATTGATTTTGTTGTGCCAAATCAGGGACATCTTCAACTAGATCAGGTTGCCCAGCGGCCTCTTGAGCCTCACCTTGAATATCTCCAGGGATGGGGCCACAACCACCTCCCTGGGCAACCTGTTCCAGTGTTCTCCCACCCTCATGGTAAAGAACTTCCTAACATCCAATCTAAATCTGCTCTTTTCCAGCTTAAAGCCATTGCCCCTGGTCCTGTCCCTGCAGGCTTTTGCAGTCTCTCTCCTTCCTTCCAGTAGCTCCCTTCAGTTACTGGCAGGCTGCTATTAGGTCTTCCTAGAGACTTCTTTTTTCCAGGCTGAACACCCCAGCTCCCTCAGCCTATCCCCATAGCAGAGGTGCTCCAACCCCCTGACCATTTTCATGGCCCTCCTCTGGACCTGCTCTATTAGACCCTCCTCATTTTTATGGACTTCCTCATGTCCTTCCTCTCACCAGAGCAAAGTGGCAGAATAACCTCTCTGGATCTCTGGCAGAGCTGATTTTGATGCAGCCCACTCTGCCATTGTCCTTCTGTGCTGCGAGCTCATGCTGCCTGCTCATGTGCAGCTTCTCATCCATCTGCACCCCCAAGTCCTTTTCCACACTCCTATATCAATGATGTCTTTCTGGGTAATCAGGAACCTCAGGGGCTGGGCCAAATAGCTGCTCAGCTTTATGCATTTTACCCAGCTGATATCACACACACACACACACACACACACACACACACACACCCCACCCCAGAGCTGGGCTCCCCTGCCCATGGCAGCTGTGTTTGAAGGAGCTCCAGAGAGATTATCAGAGTTAATGATGTAAATGAGGGGAGGGGAGAATCCTGCCTGTGATCTGTCCAACCATGGCTATTTAGATGGCATGCAGACCTGCTTTGTGCTGTGTTTCCAGTGTCTGCTTGGCTGATTTACAGTATTTGAAAGCCAAGGAATTTCTAAAACTGAATCCACCTAAGACAAAATTCCTTTGATTGGACCTTATCCCCAGCCTGTCAACACTCTTCCATCACTTCCAAAGCTGACAGTGCTCAGACAGTATCAGTGCCAGGACTTGAAACCTTGAGTTTCTGTTTGTCTTGATTTTGCCTCTTCTGAACCATGTGCATGCAAATTTTAGTCTGTCTTGTTTAACTCAGAGCTATGCCAAGCCTTAAAGCAGCAGTAGTTGTTGAGGCACATCAAATGTTGGTGCTGACCTGAGAAGTGCATGAGACAGTTTCTGTCCATGTGGGTGCTTATATCACAGGATCCCAGGATGTTATGGGGTAGAAGAGACCTCCAGAGACCATCGAGTCCAAACCCCCCTGCCAGAGCAGGACTAGAGAATCCAGGTCACACAGGAACACATCCAGACAGGGATGGAAAGGCTCCAGAGAAGGAGACTCCACAACCTCTCTGGGCAGCCTGCTCCAGGGCTCTGGGACCCTCACAATAAAGAAATTTCTCCTCATGTAGAGGTGGAACCTCCTGTGCTGTAGCTTCTATCCATTCCCCCCTGTCCTATCAGCCTGTTCAACTAATGAGGACTTCAGCAGCTTCAGAATGCATTCAATGACATCCTGCAGGCTGGAGAGCAGCCAAACAGAAAGGGACATGGGGATACTGATTGACAGCCTGCTGAACATGAGCCAGCAGTGTGCCCAGGTGGCCAAGAAGGCCAATGGCATCCTGGCCTGCATCAGGAACAGTGTGGCCAGCAGGAGCAGGGAGGTCATTCTGCCCCTGCACTTAGCATTGCTTAGGCCACACGTTGAGTCCTGTGTCCAGTTCTGGGCCCCTCAATTTAAGAAGGACATTGAGACTCTTGAATGTGTCCAGAGAAGGGCAACGAGGCTGGGGAGGGGTCTGGAGCACAGCCCTGTGAGGAGAGGCTGAGGGAGCTGGGGTTGCTTAGCCTGGAGAAGAGGCTCAGGGGAGACCTCATTGCTCTCTACAACTCCCTGAAGGGAGGTTGTAGCCAGGTGGGGGTTGGTCTCGTCTCCCAGGCACCCAGTGCCAGAACAAGAGGACACAGTCTCAAGCTGTGCCAGGGAAGGTTCAGGCTGGAGGTGAGGAGAAAGTTCTTCCCAGAGAGTGATTAGCCATTGGAATGTGCTGGCCAGGGAGGTGGTGGAGTCACCATCCCTGGAGATGTTCAAGAAGGATTGGATGTGGCACTTGGTGCCATGGTTTAGTAGTCATGAGGTGTCAGGTGATAGGTTGGACTTGATGATCTTTGAGGTCTCTTCCAACCTTATTGATTCTATGATTCTGGGATCTTCTTGACACAGCCAGCCTTGCTCTGTTCGTTCCCCTGAACTCATGTTACCCACCCAGCAAATGTCCTATTGATTTTTAAACACCACTTGTAAACTTCCTGCTGCCCCCAGCTGGAACTCCAGTGGTGTTGGGAACTGCTGGTAGCTTTGGTTCTGCTTTGCTTTTTACCTCGCTGTAGTAATAATTTTTTTCAACACTTTTAGGATACATTTTAGATCTTAGTGGGTCCAGATCACAATGAATTTACCCCTCCTGTACTCCACTTTATTCTGAAAATTCAAGCAGTTGTGTTTGACTTACAGATATCTCAGTGGAAAATTACTCCTGTGTTAAAAGAACTCTTCCTTGGCAATAACAGTGTAAGTTCATTTGGGGTTTCAGGCTGGCATTCTCCTTAAAATCATAGAATCACAGAATCAACTAGGTTGGAAAAGTCCTCAGAGATCATCAAGTCCAAGCTATTACCTAATACCTAACACCTCCTGACAGCTAAACCATGGCTCCAAGTGCCACATCCAATCCTTTTTTGAACACCTCCAGGGATGGGGACTCCACCACCTCCCTGGGCAGCACATTCCAATGGCCAATTACTCTTTCTGGGAAGAACTTTCTCCTCACCTCCAGCCTAAACTTCCCCTGGCACAGCTTGAGACTGTGTCCTCTTGTTCTGGTGCTGGTTGCTTGGGAGAAGAGACCAAACCCCACCTGGATACAACCTCCCTTCAGGGAGTTGTAGCAAGCCCAGAACTGGACACAGTACTCAAGGTATGGCCTAACCAGTGCTGAGTAAAGGATCACAGCATCACAGAATCGACCAGGCTGGAAGAGAGGTAGGCTGCAGGTGTTGATGATTACAGAATCACAGAATTTCAGGGGCTGGAAGGGACCTCCAAAGCTCATCCAGTCCAACCCCCCCTGCCAGAGCAGGGTCACCTATGCCAGAGCACACAGGAACACATCCAGGTGAATTTTTAATATCTCCAGAGAGGGAGACTCCACAACCTCCCTGGGCAGCCTGTTCCAGGGCTCTGTCATCCTCATGGGAAAAAAAAAATTCTTCCTCCTGTTTCCATGGAACTTCCTCTGCCTCAGCTTCCACCAGTGCCCCTTGTGCTGTCCTTGGGCATCACCCAGCAGAGCCTGGCTCCAGCCTCTGGGCACTCACCCTGCACAGCTTTATCAACAGGAATGAGGTCACTCCTCAGGCTCCTCCTCTCCAAGCTCCAGAGCCCTCAGCTCCCTCAGGCTCTCCTAAGGAAGATGTTCCACTCCCCTCTTTGTGGCTCTGTGCTGGACTCTTTCAAGCAGATCCCTGTCCTGCAGCTTTAAAATCCCACAGGCAGGAAGGGGCTGATACTTCTTGAGCAGCACTTCTTGCTTTCACAGGGCTTGGCAGAGCTGTAACCCAGACAATGCTGCTTGGAACTGTTTCAATGGCTGTCACTTTATGGTGGGAGCAGGGGATGCAGGTGCATGTCACATCCCAGGTGAAAGAGGATAATGTTCCTTCTTTCAGGCATCAATAATCCAGCTCACTCCTGGTAGGTCTTTAGAGAGACTACAGAGCACTTCTAGTGAGACACAAACACCCAGCACATCCAGCTCTGCTACAGTTTGAAGGGGGAACTTTAGCCTGACTGCAGTGACTGAAAATAAATTGCTGTTGGATTCAAAAAGAAAATAATGCTAAGGTCTATATAATTCATTGGATTGCTAGTGGGGATATAGAGCTGAGGCATAAACAATTATTGCTCTCTTTTCTTCTGTTGCTTCTGCTTGTAACTTTCCTCTCTCTCTCCCATGCCCTTGCCAGGGGATCTCTGTTTTGACTACTGTGTGAGGAAGGAGGGAGGGAGTGGGGGAGAAGGATCTGCCCAGGGGGGTCTGAGGAGTTTCTGTGTGGTTTATACATTGTAAATATATAGATACTGTGCATAGATTGTCTATTTTATACACATTCATTGCATTTCATATCTCCAGCTTGTAGTTTGCTTGTAAATGCAGCTTCATTTGCTTCCATCCCAAACTGAGCTGGTCTGGCCATTGTATTTTGGGGGAGTAGTTCTCCAAATTAGCTGGGGGGCGGTGGTGTGATTTTGACCCACCACAAGCTCCCAATTTGCCTTCTAAGTAGCCAGATTGAAAGGAGGTGAGAGAGCCTTGTGTGTTTTGGAGAGAGAAAGGCTGCTGCTGTCACTGAGCACTTCAGTCTGCCGCAGGAAGTGTTGTGAAGCCAAGTGATTCAACAGCTCCGCTATGCGCCGAGCCAGGCTTGGCCACTGCTGCTCTAACTACAGTGTGTCGTTGTGGCAGTTTGGGCTGGGTGCCTCCTGCTGCTGCCATATGGGGTGCACCTCTGGTGCCCTGAGCATCCAGCCCAGTGGGTGGACACAGGAAGCTGTGTATTGCATCCCCATAACGTCCTGCTCCCTATAAACCCATCTGCAAGGTCTCACGCTTCCTCTTCCTTCCCTCGCTGCTCCGTGGGAGATGCTCCCTATCTGGCAATGGAAGGGGAGTTTTCTCAAGGCCTCTTGGGCCTGCCTAGGCCTAATGCTAGGAGGAGAAGGGGGAAGGGCAATCTCAGATCTGGCCAGCTGAGATTAGCCTAACAGTGGAGGTGGGGGAAGAAAGAGCCCTGGGGTTTTGGGTGTACCCTCAGGTAGGGAGAAGGGGAGTGCTGGGAGGCTTCTGGGTATGATGTAAGGGACTCTGTGTGCTTTGGGTCTCTTTGTCACTGTGCTTGTAGCTCTCTGTAAAACATTCACTGTGTTTCCACTTGAACTTTCCATCACTTCTGCAATCCATTTGTCTGAGTCTCGTGTTTCTGCCCTGGTGGGAGGCAAGGGAGGATCTGCCTCAACCTGGGACAGTGGTTCATGCATCCCTGAATGCTTCCCCACTTGCTGGAGACTAAACGCTGAACCCAAACCTCGCTGACGTTTTCCTTCCTTCCCCTGCCTTGGTTTTGATTTTCTTTGCTTTCCATCTCCATATTGGAACTTCCTTTTTTTTTTTTTTTTAATCCCACTTTCCCCTTGCCTTTTCCATTCTTTCACCCTTCTGCTTTTCATCTGCTGCTCTTCAGACTCTGTTTTCACATCTCTCTTTTCAGATTAATATCTGCACTACATTTTATCACCTTTTGGCTTCCACGTCTCCTTTTCCAGTGTCTTTTTCTCACACCTTCTTTGCTTTTACTTCCATTTCTCTCACTCCATTCTCATTTCTGAATTCTCTTTCGGTTCCCAAGCACTACACTAAAACACTGCACAAATCAATGTCCTTGTGGGGACTTTTATCTTAGGAGCTGTTTTTCAGCCATGAGATGCCTCTGCCCAGCACCTTTGCAGAGATTTGCGTACAGACTGTGTGCTTGGATCCCTAAATGCACAATCAGCTGCTTAGCATTCATGTCAATTTGAATAGCTTCAACTTCATTCTTGAGTCAAGTGCAAGAAATGGCCAAATGCTCTCCTCTGTTCAGATCTTAGAGGTCTTCTCCAACCTTAATGATTCTAGGACCTACAAGATTGATGTGGAGGAGAAAGTCCCTGGTTATGAACTTCCCTTTAGGGGACTGACAGAGTTCTCTTGCCTGTGCTCTGGTGGTTGGGATGTGGCTGTTCTGACAGAATACAGAATTAACCAGGTTGGAAAAAGACCTTTGAGATCATTGAGTCCAGCCTGTCACCCAACACCATCTAATCAACTATACCATGACACCAAGTGCCTCTTCTTAAACACTTCCAGTGATGGTGACTCCACCACCTCCCTGGGCAGCACATTCCAATGGCCAACCTCTCTTCTTGGGAAGAACTTCTTCCTAACATCCAGCCTAAACTTCCCCTGGCACAGCTTGAGACTGTGTCCTCTTGTTCTGTCACAGGTTGCCTGGGAGAAGAGACCAACCCCCTCCTGGCTACAACCTCCCTTCAGGGAGTTGTAGACAGCAAGAAGGTCTCCCCTGAGCCTCCTCTTCTCCAGGCTAAACAACCCCAGCTCCCTCAAGCCTCTCTTATCCCCTCTTGGCTGCTGGGCTGACCTGCAAATGGAGAAAGCACTCCTGCACAATTACACTGCACACTACCAAGCCCTGCAGAGCTCTGGGGAGTTGCCTTCACTCCCCAGGAGCTGTGTTCATCTCTGAAAGGCTGGGTGGTGGCTTTTAACCAAGATACAGCTGAACACAAACAGATCATTTAGTGAGCAGGGAGTCTGCAGTGTCTTTGTTCCTTTAACCTAGCACCAGAAGGATAATCCAGAGAAGTCATAATGGTGAGAGAACGAATCTCTCTTCGTGCTGTCTTAAAAAGGCTCTTATCACACTAATGTGGTCTGTCCCAGGTAATCTCTTGCTTCAGAGAACAGATCATATTTTGGAGTCAGGATTTTTCCTGGCATCTGCCTGTATTTGGTGTATTCCCTTTCAGGCACCCTGCTCTGGTATGACTTCTCTAGCTCTGCCTCCTGTGTCTCTTCCCTGAATGCTGATGCTGCTTTGTCCCACACCCCCCACATCCCCCACCCACCCCTTCTTTTTAATTCTACTTCTCCAAGGTAACTGCTGCTCACCAAGTCCATTATGGAGTTAGAAATCCCCACTTTCTGAAAACTGGAATGTGTGGGTTTCCTGCATTACCTTCAGCCTATGGCTGCATGCAGAAAAGCCTCTAGAAAGCTCAGGTTGTGCAACAATTTCACCCCAGGAAACCCCTTCCTACCTTCCTTTAGGAAGTAGGAGCCTTCATAAGAAGCTTTGTGGACAGGCAGTGGCTCCTTCATCTGGGGCCACACTTTGAGTCCTGTGTCCAGTTCTGGGCCCCTCAGTTTAAGAAGGCCATTGAGACACTTGAACATGTCCAGAGAAGGGCAACGAGGATGGGGAGATGCCTCGAGCGCAAGCCCTACAAGGAGAGGCTGAGGGAGCTGGGGGTGTTCAGTGACAGGTTGGACTTGATGATCTTTGAGGTCTCTTCCAACCTTGGTGATTTGGTGATTCTGTGATTAGGAGGTGCTGGAGTGAGTGCAGAGGAGGGCAATGAAACTGGTGAAGGCCTGGAGAAAATGTGAAATGTGATGAAGAGTGACTGAGGGAGATGGGGATGGTTAGTGTGAAAAAGAGGAGGCTGAGGAGAGACCTCATTGCTGTCTACAACTACCTGAAAGGACATTGTAGAAATGCTGGTGGTGGTCTCTTCTCACAGGTAATTAGTGATAGAACAAGAGGGAATGGCCTCAAGCTGCCACTGAGGAGGTTTAGACTGGACAGTAGGAAAAATTCTTTCCCATCAAGAGTGGTCAGGCACTGGAATGAGCTGCCCAGGGAGGTGGTGGAGTCCCCAAGCCTGGATGTGCTTAAAGGTGGTTTGGGTGTAGTGCTTGGGGCTATGGTTTAGGGGTGACCCTGGTAGAGCAGAGTTAATGGTTGAGTTTGCTGATCCTGAGGGTCTTTTCCAACCTGAATGTTTCTGTGGTTTGTTGCTTTTGCAGCTTGCAGTGATTGCTCAAGGAAGGAAGGGTTTGGCCTGTGGAAGGCTGCTCTGAGTCCGCTGGGTTCTGCACACAGCTGACGACGATGTTTTAATTTGGCAGTGGGGGTGGTGATGCAGCTTGGTGCTCCTTGGAGCCTCTGCTGCATTCCTAGCAGTTCCCTGGTGCAGGAAGCCTGGTTTTGGTTTACTTCAAATTGAGAGTAATCTCCTCCCCCTGGTTTTATTAGACCAGGGGTCAATTCCAGGAGCTCTGGTGGCAAAAAGCAGCTGAGCAACAAACATGTCTGATCCCTGAAGATTATCTGATAAATCTCCAGTGACTAAGGGCAGATGTTCTGGCTTGCATGCCTTCTTCTTCCAGTGCCTGGGAACTGGGAGTGAAACCACAGCATCACTGTGCCCAGAAGATTTATGCTAGCCAGAAGTACTCTCTTGCTTTCAGTGGATGCTGAAGCTCTGCCTGCAATAAGGTTGGCACAATGGTAAGAAGGTGACAAAAATGGTTAAAATTCTTTTATCACAGAATCACAGAAACATTCAGGTTAGAAAGCACCCTCAGGATCACCAAGTCTAACCATTAACCATACTCTACAAGTTTCACCCCTAAACCATACCCCCAAGCACCACATCCAAACCACCTTTAAACGCAACCAGGGTTGGTGGCTCGACCACCTCCCTGGGCAGCTCATTCCAATGGCCAATCTCTCTTGATGGGAAAACTTTCCCATCACCTCCAGCCTAAACTTCTGGTGCAGCTTGAGACTGTGTCCTCTTGTTCTGGTGCTGGGTGCCTGGGAGAAGAGACCAACCCCCACCTGGCTACAATCTCCCTTCAGGGAGTTGTAGACAGCAAGAAGGTCTCCCCTGAGCCTCCTCTTGTCCAGGCTAAGCAACCCCAGCTCCCTCAGCCTCTCCTCACAGGGCTGTGCTCCAGACCCCTCCCCAGCCTCATTGCCCTTCTCTGGACACCTTCAAGTGTCTCAATGTCCTTCTTAAATTGAGGGGCCCAGAACTGGACACAGGACTCAAGGTGTGGCTTAACCAGTGTTGAGTACAGGGCACAATGGCTTCCCTGCTCCTGCTGGCCACACTATTGCTGATGCAGGCCAGGATGCCATTGGCCCTCTTGGTTGCCTGGGCACACTGCTGGCTCATGTTCAGCCTGCTGTCAACCAGTACCCCCATCTCCAATGGGATTGTTTAGAATCATCTTTGTTTTCCTTTTTACACCCAATAGTGATTTATTTACATTTTACTACTTTTCTGCTCAATATCTGTGAAAACTTTTAAAGGCATAGCCTAAAAGTACCACATGCTGTAACACCAGCTTTTGCTTAAAACATCAACGTGGGCAGAGGCCTTGGTATCCATGCAGGGCAAATGTGCTGTGTGGCACAGGTGTGCTTGTGGGGGAGAGGGAAAACAGCAGGCTCCATAGCTATGGGCTAAATGCAGACAGGAATGCTAGCTGCACCAGACTCAGTTTGTAATAAGGTGGTGTCAAAAAATGAAGAGCTGAATTGGGCTGGCTGTGTTTGTGTGGTCACTGACAGTGCCTGGGCAAAACAAGGCTGCCACAGGAGAAGGAGACACCTCAACTGCTCAGGTGATTCCAATGCACAGCCTAGAAAAGTGAGTGGTGCCACGTCAGGAAAGCTGGGCTGTCCCCTGATGGAAGGAGAACAATGCAAGTGCCTGCTTGTTATATACAAGCTGTTGCTTCCTGCCTGTGTATAAGGTGAACAAGTTATTGTTTGCTACAAAGAACCCCAGGCACCAGCACAGACCAGGGGTGGTCCTGCTGCAAAGCAGCTCCGTGGAGAAGGACACTGGAGTCTGGAAAACAGCACATTCTCCATGGGGCAGCAATGTGCCCATGTGGCCATTCACAGGGGAGATGCTCAAGTCCCCTCATCACCCTCCTGGCTCTCCCTTGCACTCTCTCCAGCAGGTCTCTGTCTCTCCTGAACTGGGGAGCCCAGAACTGGACACAGGATTGCAGGTGTGGACTCAGCAGGGCAGAGTAGAGGGGGAGGAGAACCTCCCTAGCCCTGCTGGCCACACTTTGCTTGCTGCACCCCAGGATGCCATCGGCTCTCTTACCACATGCTGGAGTTTCTTTTTTCTTTCTCAGCCGCAGGCTTGAGAAAGCTTTTTGTGCTTTCTGCCACTGCAAGAGTAGGAAGGTAGTGCAGAGGCAAAGTTCTTTGCCTATTAATCAGCTTACCAAATGGTATAAAATGTAGGCTCTTTTAGGCCTGGTTCCTAGTAGAAGAGCCTCTCTGCATTTCCTGGGGCAGGCTTGGTTGCATCACGCCTGGTGACACAGTGCTGGCGTCTGGCAGTAGGCTGTGAAACGGGGAGAAGCAAATCAAAGGCTGATGTTAATATTCATACATCCATGCTGCTTGCTGCCTGAGGAATGCAGCAGAAGGAGTCATGTGTGGTTTATAGCAGCAGTGGATGCATTCCAGATGTTAACTGTGTGACCAAGCCTTGTACAGACAGCAAGAAAAAGGGGGGGAGGGGGGGATGCTTCCAGTGCCTATTGAATCCTCCACACAAAACCCCAGGCTTGTTGAAACACTTCCCATCGTGTCAGCACAAAGCTGGGCCAGTTTGCCTTTTGAATCAGCAATTTAGTAACTAGAACCTAGCTACTTTTGTGTGGGTGTGTGTTCAGAAACATTTCGTTATTAATGGGAAACTAAGATGCATTGCCAGCAGATCCAGAAAGGTGATTCTGCCACTTTGCTCTGCTGGAGTACTGTGGTACCAGTCTGGAGCCCTCAATATAGGAAGGACATGGAGCTGATGGAGAGGCTCAAGAGGAGGGCCATGAAAATTATCAGGGTGTTGGAGCAGCTCTGCTACAAGGACAGGCTGAGGGAGCTGGGGGTGTTCAGCCTGGAGAAGAGAAGGCTCCAGGGAGACCTAATAGCAGCCTGCCAGTCACCTGAAGGGGGCTACAAGAAGGATGGAGAGAGACTGTTCACAGGATCACGGGATGTCAAGGGCTGGAAGGGACCATAGTATCATAGTATCATAGTATCAGTCAGGGTTGGAAGGGACCACAAGGATCATCTAGTTCCAACCCCCCTGCCATGGGCAGGGACACCCAAAGAGATCCAAAGAGATCATTGAGTCCAACCTCCCTGCCAGAGCAGGACCGTACAATCTAGCTCAGGTCACAGAGGAACACATCCAGATGGGCCTTGAAAGTCTCCAGAGGAGACTCCACAACCTCTCTGGGCAGCCTGTTCCAGTGGTCTCTGACTCTTACAGCAAAAAAGTTCCCCTTGTGTTGAGGTGGAACTTCCTGTGCTGCAGTTTGCATCCATTGCTCCTTGTCCTATCACAGGGAGCAAGGGGTGGAAGCTGAGGCATAGGAAATTCCATGGAAACAGGAGGAAGAATTTTTTTCCTGTGAGGGTGACAGAGCCCTGGAGCAGGCTGCCCTGGGGGTTGTGGAGTCTCCCTCTCTGGAGATATTCAAAACCCACCTGGATGTGTTCCTGTGCGACCTGGTGTAGGTGATCCTGTGCTGGCAGGGGGGTTGGACTGGGTGAGCTTTCAAGGTCCCTTCCAACCCCTAACATTCTGTGATTCTGTGATTTTGTGTCACCTTTGCATGCTGACAGAAATGAATGGCTTCCACTGGTAAAATATGTAGGTAGGTCCTGTGCTCTCTGCCTTCAGTTGAAACCATCCCTGCCCGCTCCAAATGAAGGTTTTCTCTCTCCTCGTAACAAACAGCTCACACACAATCCACAGCCCTGAAATTAAGGCACCAAAATAACTGCTGCAACAACTCTGAGTGGTGAGTGGATTCAAGAACCTTGTCAGCTGCTTCCAGGCAAACTGTGAAGGGAGAGGATAGATGGAATTCTTTGGCTTACTTGCTGCAAATTCTTTGCTCAGCTTTTGTTCTTGTGGCGGTGCTAAAATGCACAACGTGAGCCGCACCCAGGATCCGGAAAGCATCTTAGGGTGTGAAGGCACCCACTTGGAATGCAGTTTGGGTAAATTCAAGGCTGGAGTGCTAGTGTTCTCTTCTTTTGGAAAGTCTGTGGGAAGAGGGACTGGGAATTCAAAAGACAAAGAACCTTCTGCTGCTCTCCTTGCTGTGCCAAACTCTCTCAAGCAGTTTTGGGATTGATCTCCTGTGCGATAGGGTCCCAGAGAGCCCCCAGATGAGCTTCTCTGGTTCAGGAGAATGAGTCTGAAGCCAAGGCTCCATAATATGAATCATATGACAGCCACAGTGACTGAAGCAGTCCCCATACCTTCTCCTTCAGCCTGGCCTGCCAAAAAGCCACTACGCAGTGTGGCAGAGCTCAGGAATAGGCTGCCCAAAGAGGCTGTGTTGCCAACACCTTCATTTTCATGCAGGTATCACTATGTGCTGTACTTAGGAGTTACAACCTAGGTCCTGTATGACAGACATCTCCTCATTACCTTTGCCTGCTTTGCCTGCTCCTCCAGGCTCTGGAGCAGTGAGTAGATGCAGTCATGGAGAAGGTGGCCATGAAGGATCTTTGGTGTTATTTCTATGACCACCAACTCCACATGTCTCTTTCTACCTGTGTGCTGTCCTCCTGCATTCAACGTGTTAAATCTGAGCTGCAGCTTGCCCACAGGCAGGAGGTGCCCACAGGGATCTCACAGAAGCCTGCTTACCATGTTCAGGATGTATAGGGAAGTTCTTTGAAGTCAGTCCTTCAGCCACGGTCTGGTGTGAAACACTGGGTGTGAGGAGGACCCCCAGGGAGAGATGCAAAGTGCTCCTGCCCAGAGTGAGGGAAGACAAAGAGACTTAGAGGGATGGGAGCAGTTTCAAGGTCTAGATGTGGCACTTAGGGCACAGTTTAGTGGGCATTACAGTGTTGAGTTGGTGGTTGGACTTGATGGTCTTTGAGGTGTTTTCCATTCTTAAAGATTCTGTGATTCTCAAGTGCTTGCAAGCTGATCTTGGTCAAACAAAGAAATGATGGTCTCTACAAGCTGCTGACCTGGGACACTTGCTTGGCTGAAATGGCCATGAAATGAAGGAATTACCAGCTCCCAGGTGGCTGTTCTTCCAACTGCTGCTCAGATGTGGTAAGTGTGTAACAGAGGGCTGGGCTGTGGTTTGCTGCACAAGAAAAGAGGGCTGCTTCACCTCCTTTGGCCATAGGGTCTAAATGTTGTTGCAAAGTATTTCTCCAGGTGTTGTGGACCATGCAATAGCAGCTTTTGAACTGTGCCTCCCTTCTGACCCATAGCACTGTGGCCCTTGTTGATCACGATGCTCTCCAGCCTGCCCCATGGCTCTGTGAGACCAGAGCTATGACACCATCCCTGCCAGAGCCCTGCCTGGGTGACAGCTCAGGCCCTGCTCACAGCACAGGAGGTTGGGCAGCAGTGCCAGGGGCTGTTGGCTGGTGTGGGACAGCTGCCCAGGGAGCTGAACACACACTGGGGCTGCAGGATCCTGTTCTTGCAGGCTTGCCCATTCCTGTGGCTTCCAGAAGCCCTGCAGTGGCTGCTCTTGGATAGAGCTGGGAATCACAGATATTATTCATCAGCCTCTCTCACTGCTTAGCACCTCCAGACTCCTTCTGGCTGTTTATACTTAAAAACAAATCCCAGCAATGGCTGTTCAAAGCCAGGAGTGACAGCCTGCAGCACTCTGATTAAAGCACACTGAGCAGGAACTGAGGAGAAGAGAGAAGAGGGTCTGTAAAACAGGCGGGAAAAAGCCTTCTGGTTCCTGAACCCTCAGCAGCCACAGCTTCCAGGTCAGAGGAGCAGAGATGCTGAAAGGATGAGAGCCAAAGGCTTTAAATGTAGGATTTGACAGGAGGACAGCAGGGCAGGACCTCAGGAATGACTAAGCAGATCGATAGCTAGTAGGTGTGTGAGGTAAGCAAGACTAAGCTGGTGCCTCTCTCTGTAAGTCAGCAATGCAGTTGTATGGGAAACACAAAGATTTAAGGGCATCCATGGCAGGGCCCAAAGCTTGGGAGCCATGTGCTGAGAAAACTCTGTGCTGATGCTGCAGGAAGAGCTGAGGCTCTGAGAGACTGCCCAGAGGGGTCTGAAAGGGACAAACATGGCATGGCACCAGCAAAAAACAAGAGGAATGTATCACTGCGTCATAATGTGCTGAACACTGAAGTGGATTTAGTAGCTGTAGCACAATGGATTGGTCAGGCACTGGAACAGGCTGGCCAGAGAGTTGCTGGAGTCACTGTCCCTGGAAGTGTTCAAAACACATGCAGACATGGCCCTTGGGGACATGGTTTAATGGCCATGGTGGTGCAAGGCTGACAGTTGGACTCAATGAGCTTAGAGGTCTTCTCCAAACACAACAATTCTGTGACTCTGTGGTGTCTTTGTTCTCTCTGGCTTTAGCCCCTGAGCGCAGAAGATGTGTTTGTGTGTGCTGGGAGCTTGCAGCTTGCAAGCCTTTGGAGCATGGTAAGAGCTACATTATTTCAATAGGTTTTGCCTGGGACAGTGAAATGCTCTCAGAAAATCTGGATCTGGTTTTCAAGGAGTTCCTCCCACCCCCAAGATGTTATGTGACAGAATGTTAAAGCTTAGAGCAGCAAAACTCTTTTTTTTTCCTTTTGTAATATTTATTTTGGTCCAGTCTGGACAACTGCAGATGTCACAATGAGGTGAGCTTCTCTGCCTGGATCCCTACAGGCAGCTTCTCTCTGCAATTCCTTCTGTAATGAGATGTGGTTTTGGATCTATAGAGAAATAAACACAGTCACACAGAATCACAGAATCAACCAGGTCGGAAAAGACCTCAGAGATCCTCAAGTCCAACCTATTACCTAATACCTAACACCTCCTGGCAACTAAACCATGGCTCCAAGTGCCACATCCAGTCCCCTCTTGAACACCTCCAGGGATGGTGACTCCACCACCTCCCTGGGCAGCACATTCCAATGGCCAATTACTCTTTCTGGGAAGAAATTTCTCCTCACCTCCAGCCTAAACTTCCCCCTGGGAGCAGAATACAATACAATACAATACAATACAATACAATACAATACAACAGGTTGGAAGAGACCTTCAAGATGGTGCTGGTTGCCTGGGAGGAAAGAACAATCCCCGCCTGGCTACAACCTCCTTTCAGGTAGTTGTAGAGAGCAATGAGGTCTCCCCTGAGCCTCCTCTTCTCCAGGCTAAGCAACCCCAGCTCCTTCAGCCTCTCCTCACAGGGCTGTGCTCCAGACCTCTCCCCAGCCTTGTTGCCCTTCTCTGGACATGTTCAAGTACCTCCGTGTCCTGTGCAGTGAAAATTGCCCTTTGGTCAGAGAACCCAGAATTCCACTGCTGGCACCATCCCTTGCTCCCTTTGTTGATAACATGGGTTGCCCTGTTCCTGTCACTGAGAGAACTGAGCAGAACACAACTTGTGCTCCTGCCCCATGAATCGAGTGCCTTGAATTCCTTTTGGATTGTCCTGTTGTCCTTCTCATCAAGCTTGTATTACCAGCAGTGGGTAATAGCCAGAAGGCTGGATTAGCTTGGGTAGTCTCCTCACGATGTCCTGTACCCAGGCCCAATTCATAGAATCATAAAGGTTGGAAAATCTCTCTAAGATCATCAGGTCGACCCAACACCATCATGGCCACTACACCATGTCCCCAGGTGCCGTGGCCACAGGTTTCCTGAACACCTCCAGGGATGGGGACTCCACCAGCTCCCTGGGCAGCCTGTCCCAATCCCTGACCACTCCTGCAGCAAAGAAATTGTTCCTTATCTCTAACCTAAACCTCCCCTGGTGCAACTCGAGGCCATTTTTTTTCTTCTCCTATCACTTGTTACTTGGGAGAGGAGACCAAGCCCCACCTCACTGCAGCCGCCTGTCAGGGACTTGTAGAGAGCCCTGAGGTCTCCCCTCAGCCTGGTCTGCTGCAGACCTCAGCTTTCCTTTCACAGACAGAACTGGTAATATTTGATTTGCCCTTCAAAGTCATGCCCATGTAGCCCCTCAGGCTCACAGTATTAAATGCCAGCTAACCTGATTGTTTTCTTTAAAGCACAAAGGAAATGATTACTGTCCCCCTCTATTTTCACAGCCTGCATAAACTCCTGGCAGAAAAATCTGAGATAGATAATAAGATCCTTGGATCACTTTCTTACCCCATAATTAGCACATGAAGAAAGAACTTATTGAAAACAGTAATTCCTCAGACATTTGTCTTTGTTTTAATTTGGCTTTAAAGCCCAACATATTTTCTCTGAGATTTCATTAGCAGCCATTTTGTAAATGAGCTTCTGACGAGGAAGGACCAAGTCTGAGTGCTCCATCACATTAAAATTTAACATTTTTCCATGGCTTAATATAAATTCCTCTTAATGCAGAGGGACTTTTCTGCCATGTTCCTAGTCTAAAGGGCTGGACTTAATTTAGAACATAAGTACCTAAAAGTAAAGTGCTTCAGTACCTAACTCTAAGGTGTGGGGCTCCTCAGATGCAGTTCAAGACTCTCGAGTTTCCAAGTACAGCAGGTGGCTGTGCTTAGGGCAACGTGCTCTGGTGGCCAAGAAGGCCAAGGGCATCCTGGGGTGGATTAGAAGGGCTGTGGTCAGTAGGTCAAGAAAGATTCTCCTCTCCCTCTGCTCTGCCCTGGTGAGACCACATCTGAAATATTGTGTCCAGTTCGGTGCTACTCAGGTCAGGAAGGACCTCAGGGAACTGCTTCAAAGAGTCCAGCATAGAGTCACAAAGATGATGGAGGGAGTGGAACATCTTCCTCATGAGGAGAGCCTGAGGGAGCTGAGGGCTCTGTAGCTTGGAGAGGAGGAGCCTGAGGGTGACCTCATTGCTGTTGATAAAGATGTGCAGGGTGAGTGCCCAGGGGCTGGAGCCAGGCTCTGCTGGGTGATGCCCAAGGACAGCACATTTTTTCCCTGTGAGGGTGACAGAAGACAGGAACAGGCTGCTCAGAGGGGTTGTGGAGTTCCCCTCTCTGGAGACATTCAAAACCCACCTGGATGTGTTCCTGTGTGATCAGCCCTAGGTGATGCTGCTCTGGCAGGGGTGTTGGACTGGATGATCTTTTGAGGTCCCTTCCAGCCCCTAACACTCTGTGATCCTGTGACACCTGTCAGAAACTGTACTGAGACCACAAACTTACTTCATGCAGAGCACTGAAAAGACTTGGATGGCAACAATAGTTGCTGCTTCCGACCTGGATTAGGTTTGAACCAACAGCCTAGGCTTCATATTCTATTACTGGTGTTCTGAGCTGCTCACTGCCCTGGAATTCTCTGATGCTCTGTTAGGTACTCTTGAAGTAATGGATCAGATTCCTGATTCTATGCACAAGGGAATGAGATTTCATACAAATGACCCTTCAGTGTACATGGATCTGTATCCAAACCCATGTATTTTAGGAATATTAAAGCCCTGGCAACATCCCAGGAAATGCAAATCTTATTTACCATCTCATGCTAGGACCTTTTGCCAGCACCTTGCCTCTCTGCAAAGGACAAGTTTAGGTTTGGGTGCTTTGCATCTGCAGCATACAGAGCACAGACCCAAATATTGTGTGAGATTCTTGAGTTTCATGACAAGATACTGAGAGCAGCCCTGAAGAAAAGGCCTTGAGGGTGCTGGGATGAAAAGCTCAAAAGGAACCACCAGTGTGGACTTGCAGCCCAGAAAGCCAAACCCTGGGCTGCAGCAAGAGAAGTGTGGCCAGCAGGGCCAGGGAGGGGATTCTGGCCCTCTGCTCCACTCTGCTGAGACCACACCTGGAGCATTGTGTCCAGTTCTGGAGACACTCTTCCAGGAAGGATCTGGAGGTGCTGGATGGTCTCCAGAGAAGGGTCAAGAGGGTGAGCAGAGGGCTGGAGCTGCTCTGCTATGAACACAGACTGAGGGAGTTGGGGCTGCTCAGTCTGGAGAGGAGAAGGCTCAGAGGAGAAGGGGGCTACAGGAAAGCTGGAGAGGGACTTTTGAGGGTGTCAGGGAGTGATAGGAGTGGGGGGAATGGAGCAAACTAGAAATGGGTAGATTCAGCTTGGATGTTAGGAAGAAGTTGTTCTCCATGAGGGTGGTGAGAGACTGGCACAGGTTGCCCAGGGAGGTGGTGGAAGCCTCCTGCCTGGAGCTTTTTAAGGCCAGGCTGGATGTGGCTGTGAGCAACCTGCTGTGGTGTGAGGTGTCCCTGCCCATGGCACGGGGGTTAGAACTAGATGATCTGTTCCAACCCTGACAATTCTGATTCTAAATACTCTGCTGGTGTAAATCATCTCTTGAAATAGATGTATGTGCACCAGTAAATATCAGCAAGGAGTAAAGGACATAAACTGTTGAGATCTCTCAGGCAAGGGAGGTATGATGGAATGTGTCTAGAGAAGGGTAACAAATCTGGGGAGTGGTTTGGAGCACAGCCCTGTGAGGAGAGGCTGAGGGAGCTGGGGTTGCTTAGCCTGGAGAAGAGGAGGCTCAGGGCAGACCTTATTGCTCTCTACAACTCGCTGAAGGGAGGTTGTAGCCAGGTGGGGGTTGGTCTCTCCTCACAGGCCACCAGCACCAGAACAAGAGGACACAGTTTCAAGCTGCACCAGGGGAGGTTTAGGCTGGATGTTAGGGAGAAGTTCTTCCCAGCAAGAGAGGTTGGCCATTGGAATGTGCTGCCCAGGGAGGTGGTGGAGTCACCCTCACTGGAGGTGTTTAGGAAGAAACTTGATGGGGCACTTGGTGCCATGGTTTAGTTGATTAGATGCTGTTCGGTGATAGGTTGGACTCGATGATCTTTGAGGTCTTTTCTAACCTGGTTAATTCTATTCTATTCTATTCTATTCTATTCTATTCTATTCTATTCTATTCTATTCTATTCTATTCTATTCTACTCCACTCCACTCCATTCTATTCTATTCTATTCTATTCTATTCTATTCTATTCTATTCTATTCTATTCTATTCTATTCTATTCTACTCCATTCTATTCCATTCCATTCTATTCTATTCTATTCTATTCTATTCTATTCTATTCTATTCTATTCTATTCTACTCTATTCTATTCTATTCTACTCTGTTCTGTTCTATGAGCCAGAGGGATGGAAGCAGATGTTCCACGTACCTCATACTCTGCAGAACACAAGGGCCTGGCACACAGCTCATCAGTAAAACATGAGGATGTACTTGAGTAGGGGAAAAAAACTCCAACCTAAAAATCACAATCTGGTACCCACAGGCTATTGCCTGCTTCTCATGTAAACTGATAAATTAAAGATGCTGCACCATTTTTCCTTGTCTTGCCTTTGTCAAATGCAATCGTTTAAAGATGCATTTTGGGTGCTGGGGAAACTTAAAAAAAAAACACCAAACCAAACAAAACAAAAAGAACAGAAACCAAAACCACAACAAGCCAACCACAAAACAAAAATACAAAGTGAAAGAGAGGCAAACACACCCACAGCACGCAGCCAGCTTGCTGCAGCAGCACAGCCTGCCACAGACATTAGGCTTTGCCTATCAGCTCTTGATCTTTTTACCCCACTCCACCCCCCCCTCCCCTTTTTAAAATGGGAAATAAAATTGCTCATTTTGCCTGGAGGATTTGCAACTGTAAAAGCAAATTTCAAAGCCTATCATCTCCACACCCCCTCTCCCCCCCCACCCTGCCCCTCGCCCCTCTGCTGCTATTGGTGGCAATGAGATTCTTGGCTTTTTTTAAACAGGGATTCTGAAGAGTGAAAATAAAACAAACAAACCTCCCGAAAAGGAGCTCCATTTGTGGTCATTTTAGAAGGGAAGCATTTTAAAAAAGAAAGGAAAAATAAAAATCATGTATTAAATGCTGGCACCTAGAAATGATATCATGTAATATAAAATTCAGTTATTAAATGTAGACACTTAGGAAGGAGAGGAGAGGAGAGGAGAGGAGAGGAGAGGAGAGAGGAGAGGAGAGGAGAGGAGAGGAGAGGAGAGGAGAGGAGAGGAGAGGAGAGGAGAGGAGAGGAGAGGAGAGGAGAGAGGAGAGGAGAGGAGAGGAGAGGAGGGGAGGGGAGGGGAGGGAGGGAGGGGAGGGGAGAGGAGAGGAGGGAGAGGGAGGGGAGGGGAGGGGAGGGAGGGAAGGGAAGGGAAGGGAAGGGAAGGGAAGGGAAGGGAAGGGAAGGGAAGGGAAGGGAAGGGAAGGGAAGGGAAGGGAGGGAAGGGAAGGGAAGGGAAGGGAAGGGAAGGGAAGGGAAGGAAGGGAAGGGAAGGGAAGGGAAGGGAAGGGAAGGGAAGGGAAGATAGAAAATATGTAATATAACATAACATGATATAATAATATAATAATATCGACAGGTGGGGGTTGGTCTCTTCTCCCAGGCAACCAGAACCAGAAAAAGAGGACACAGTCTCAAGATGCACCGGGGGTGGGCTGGGCTGGATGTTAGGAAGAAGTTCTTCCCAGAAAGAGAGATTGGCCATTGCAATGTGCTGCCCAGGGAGGTGGTGGAGTCACCATCACTGGAGGTGTTTAGGAAGAGACTGGATGGATTGCTTGGTGCCATGGTTTAGTTGATTAGATGGTGTTGGGTGATAGCTTGGACTTGATGATCGCTGATATCTTTTCCAACCTGGTTAATTCTATTCTATTCTATTCTATTCTATTCTATTCTATTCTATTCTATTCTATTCTATTCTATTCTATTCTATGATATAATGTAATGTAATGTAATCTATTCTATTCTATGATATAATGTAATGCAATGCAATATAATGTAATGCAATACAATATAATATAATGTAATATATATAATATAATATAATATAATATAATATAATATAATGCAATATAATATAATGTAATATAATATAATATAATATAATATAATATAATATAATATAATACAATATAATATAATATAGAATCACAGAATCATCCAGGTTGGAAAAGACCTCAGAGATCATCAAGTCCAACCTATTGCCTAATACCTAACACCTCCTGGCAACTAAACCACGGCTCCAAGTTTCACCTCCAATCCTTTCTTGAATACCTCCAGGGATGGGGACTCCACCACCTCAATATTAATATTAATACAAATATACCATAGATACAATAATAACAACAACAACACTCATCATCATCATCATGAATTGTTGCGCTGCATGAAAGAAAATCTTTTCTGAAAGTCAAAATAATCAACTCAAGAGAGGGAAGTGTCCCCAGGCCCTTTGATAGACTGGGAACCAACTCAGTGCAAGGATGTCCAGCAGCGATGCATAAACACAATTTATGGTTTCTGAGCCATTTATTAGAGGTAGACTCAACACAACCTCACCAGATCCGGGACAGTTTTAGTGTTCTGTGCTGGCAGAGGTCAGATTTAACAACCAGCCAGCACAAACCCGCAGCCTTCATGTGGGAAACATTGAATATTTTAGTATAATACAAATATAAATAAATATAACAGATGACCAGGGCTTGCCTTTTATTTTTTTTTCCTTTTAATTTATTTTATTTGTATCATTTTTTTCTTGTCTCTTCTTTAACTTTTGGAATGTTTGTTGTTATGGAAGTGGTTTACAGGATCATAGGATCCTGGGATGGTAGGGGTTGGAAGGGAGCTCTGGAAATCATTGAGTCCAACTCCCCTGCCAGAGCAGGGCCATAGAATCTAGTGCAGGTCACACAGGAACACATCCAGGCAGGGATGGAAAGTCTCCAGAGAAGGAGACTCCACAACCTCTCTGGGCAGCCTCTTCCAGTGCCCTGTGACCCTCATAGTGAAGAAGTTCCTCCTCATGTTGAGGTGGAACCTCCTGTGAGGTAGTTTATATCCATTGTTCCTTGTCCTATCCCAGGGTGCAGCTGAGCAGAGCCTGTCCCCTCCCTCTTGACCCCCAGTCTTCAGATATTTGTAGACATAGATCCCCTCTCAGTCTTCTCCTCTCCAGACTAAACAGCCCCAGGGCACTCAGCCTCTCCTCACCAGTCAGTGCTCCAGTCCCTTCAGCATCCTTGCAGCCCTCCCTTGGACTCTCTCCAGCAGATCCCTGCCCCTCTTGAACTGGGGAGCCCAGAGCTGGATGCAATATTCCAGGTGAGCTCTCCCCAGGGCAGAGTAGAGGGGGAGGAGAACCTGCCTGGATCTGCTGGACACACTCCTCTGAATGCAGCCCAGGATCCCTTTGGCCTTCTTGGCCCCCAGGGCACATTGCTGTCCCATGCAGAACTTGTCCACCAGCACTCCCAGGTCCTTCTCCAGGGGGCTGCTCTCCAGCAGATCCCCTCCCAGCCTGTACTGCTGCAGTTGATTCTTCCTCCCCAGGTGCAGGGCTCTGCACTTCTCCTTGTTGAACCTCATTAGGTTCCTCTTTGCCCATTTGTTGAATATTTTATTGTAATACAGTAAATATAAAAGATGACCAGGGGTTGATTCATTCTTTTTATTCCTTTTTTTCCCCCCACCTTTATTTTTCCCTTTGAATTAATTCTTTCTGCATCATTTTTTCCTGTCTGTTCTTCAGCCTTTGGAATTTTTGCTGTTGTGCAAGTGGCTTAAGTATACAGATGCCTAACAGTCTTTTTTCTGTGCCTTTGTTTTGTCATCTCTGGCAACCCGATGCTAAGTGGGACAAAACACAAACAGAGTACTGCTCATTAAAATTTTAATGGCACATCACAGTTTTCTGCTGGAGCCATCAGCATTGCAAAACAGCACAGCTCCTCTGAAAGGAACAATAAATCAGGGGCTAAGAGCAGCAACTCCTGCAAGTATGGAACTCCAGCCAAGGAATGGGAGACTTTGGAGGACACAAGGTTTCTTCCACGAAAAAAAAAAACCCAAACTTAGCACACAGACAGTGAAGCCTTTGCTCTTTCAGGATGTACTGGGTTGAAATTAAACCTAAATTACAACTGACAAACCAGCTCAGTTGGAAAGCAAATGAAGCTGTATTTGTAAGCACACTAAAATCTAGACATGTGAAATGCAAGGAATATGTACAAACCACACAATATTTACAGGTATTTACAATGTATTAACAGCACAAGAACCCCCCTGGGTAAAACCAGGGGGCTACCAATAGGTTCCCCCTCTCTGCCCCTTTCTCCCCTGTACAAGGGAATAGAGAAAAGCAGAGAGTAGCTGCTTAGTACTTAGCCACAAGAAGAAGGCAGCCAAGGTCAGCAACAGCCAAGCAAAAGCCACCAGCTGGTATCAGCTAGAGCAAAGAGCTGAGAAAGAGAGAGAAAAAGTTTATACAACTAGCTTTGTAGAACCATAGAATAGAATCATAGAATCAATAGGGTTGGAAAAGACCTCAAAGATCATCAAGTCCAACCTGTCACCCAACACCTCATGACTAACTAAACCATGGCACCAAGTGCCACATCCAATCCCCTCTTGAACACCTCCAGGGATGGGGACTCCACCACCTCCCTGGGCAGCACATTCCAGTGGCCAACAACTCTCTCTGGGAAGAACTTTCTCCTCACCTCCAGCCTAAACTTCTCCTGGCACAGCTTGAGACTGTGTCCTCTTGTTCTGGTGCTGCTTGCCTGGGAGAAGAGACCAACCCCCTCCTGGCTACAACCTCCCTTCAGGTAGCTGTAGAGAGCAAGAAGGTCTCCCCTGAGCCTCCTCTTCTCCAGGCTAAGCAACCCCAGCTCCCTCAGCCTCTCCTCACAGGGCTGTGCTCCAGACCCCTCCCCAGCCTTGTTGCCCTTCTCTGGACACGTTCAAGAGTCTCAATGTCCTTCTTAAACTGAGGGGCCCAGAACTGGACACAGGACTCAAGGTATGGCCTAACCAGTGCTGAGAACAGGGGCACAATGACTTCCCTGCTCCTGCTGGCCACACTACTTCTTCATGCAGGCATGTCAGTTACCACCCTAATGGGATTATTTAGTCCTTATCATTATTTTCCCTTCTACATCCTATGGTAATTATTTTACATTCTACTACTTTCTGCTCAAGATCTGTGGAAAATTTTCCAGGGATCAGCCTAAAAGTCCCTTCCCTTCTCTTCTCTTCTCTTCTCTTCTCTTCTCTTCTCTTCTCTTCTCTTCTCTTCTCTTCTCTTCTCTTCTCTTCTCTTCTCTTCTCTTCTCTTCTCTTCTCTTCTCTTGTTTTACAACATCCCTTTACAGGTTAGGGCAAGCTTTAATTTGAGCACATTTGAAATCCTAAGTGTATTTAAACAAGAAAAAGAAAAAAAAAACAAACACCAAACAAAGAACAAAACCAAAGCAAACCACAGCAAAAACAGAACCCAATCAAACAACAAAACAAAACCACACCAAAACAAAACCCAAACAAATAACCAGCCAACCAGACAACAACAAAATCAAGCCAAATAACACCAAACCAAAACCCCCCAAACAAACAACAAAACCCACAGGAGAGAAATTCACTTTGGAATAAGTACTGGAGCTGTAGCTGAGGTACAGGGCAGGATTACAGTGAAATGGCTTAAGAACTCAGAACTTCTCAGGGGGCAGGAGAGAAGTTTCTTAACCTTCCCAAGATTACCCAAATACCACAGAGGCAGCAGAATCCTTTTAAAGTGGAGTTATATCTGCATGGAAAGTGAGATAAACTCTTTCTCAAATCTCATTCTCAGTGTCATTCTCATCTCCCACAGCCCTGTAGTCAGGATGGCTGTGGGTGTTTATTTTGATGGAGCTGTGGCACTGGGATTTGCTGTAGCCCTTGGCTCTCCTGGGGAAGACAATGATCTCCTCACTCCCTGCTTGCCTAAGTGGATTAGGCTCCAAATAACGTATAAGTCAGGGCCTCTGCATCACAGGGGCTTAGACTTAGCTGTGGCAGGGTGAAAGCAGCAACCACCCCTCCAGCCATGGCTTCCTTGGGAACAATCACAAGAGTGCTCCCTGCACATCTGCTCAGCGCTGTCCCTCACAAGGGAGCTGTGTGGGATGCTGGCTGGAGTGCACAGGGCAGTGCTGCTCCTCCTTGCTTACCTGCAGTCCTCACGCCTCCACCACAGCCTGAACTCATCAGCCTGAGCCTTGCCAAGAGCATCTATCACCATCCTTCTGCCTGCAGGCGCTGGAGCCTCTCACACCCACATAACACAGCCACCCGCCCCCTTGCTTCTTGCTCCTCTTGAATAGAAGTGGTTTGCTCAGCAGGAGAAGCTGAGACCACCTGGCTGATGGAGTCCTCTCAGAAGGCATCTTATCAGCATTACCTTTTGAAAAAAGGTTTTTCCATAGCACATAGAGACAATGGCTTTCTGGAAAGCCCTTTGGGGAATGAGTCTCCAAAGACACCAACTCACAGAAGCCAGTTGGTGTAACTTCCAGAATGGAGGCTACCCAGTTCCATGTGCAGAAGTAAAACAGCTGCAACACACAGCTGGGCAATTTATGCTTAGCCTGTGAGCAACTCATCATCTTGGAGGGCCTGGGCTTAATGGTTGGGGCTCACAAGACAATTCATTCAATGATCTTATCTGAAGCACCTCTGCTATGGAGACAGACTGAGTTGGGGCTGTTCAGTCTGGAGAGGAGAAATCTCCGAGGAGACTTTCCTGTGGCCATCCAGTATCTGAAGGGAGCTACAGGAAAGCTGGGGAGGGACTATGTAGGGTGTCATAGAATCACAGAATCACTGTGCCAGGGGAGGTTTAGGCTGGAGGTGAGGAGAAAGTTCTTCACAGAGAGAGTTGTTAGCCATTGGAATGTGCTGCCCAGGAAGGTGGTGGAGTCCCCATCCCTGGAGGTGTTCAAGAGGGGTTTGGACGTGGCATTTGGTGCCATGGTTTAGTAGTCATGATATCTTGGGTGACAGGTTGGACTTGATGATCTTTGAGGTCTTTTCCAACCTTACTGATTCTATGACACCCTACAAAGTCCCTCCCCAGCTTTCTTGTAGCCCCCTTCAGATACTGGAAGGCAGGACTGGGGGGAATGAAGCAAAACTAGAAATGGGTAGATTCAGCTTGGATGTTAGGAAGAAGTTGTTCCCCATGAGGGTGGTGAGAGCCTGGCACAGGTTGCCCAGGGAGGTGGTGGCAGCCTCCTGCCTGGAGGTTTTTGCAGCCAGGCTGGATGTGGCTGTGAGCAACCTGCTGTGGTGTGAGGTGCCCCTGGCAATGGCAGGGGGGTTGGAACTGGCTGATCCTTGGAGTCCCTTCTATGATTCTATGACTCTGTGATATAAGTCTTCAACCATCCCTTCCACAAACCCATCACAGTGTTGGTGGCAAACGGTGACCTGCTCAAGGCCCATGCCTAGAATCGCAAGGGTGCCACGGGTCAGAGCTGAGATTTATTGAAAGGGAAGTGCAAAGAAGCTCCGTCCCTCCCTTCCTGGAGCACCAAAATTTACCCAAGATTTTAATAACACAAAATGCAGAGCTGTCTGGCAACATTCATTTCTTTTTCATGAGCCTGTCTTCTCGAATTCCCTTGCCTGCTGCTGCACGGCGTGACACAGACGCTGTCACTCCTGACAGCCTCTGCCTGCACTGCTTACAGCAGGACTTGCTGTCAGCCTTCAGTGTTTGACAAACTGCTCTTTTTTAGAAAAATAAATACAGAAAGGAGATGAAGATACAGGAAACTCCTTTAGTTTGGCTTTTTTTCCCCCCATGGTTTTGTTTCTCCCCCATTTTTTTGTTTTGTGTTTGTTGTTGTTTTTTTTCCAATGGGCAGGTACCAGAGCTAGCTGCTTTGCAGTTCTGGCTGCACTGCAGATGTCCATGCTGTGGACCAAAACATTCAAAAGGCTGTGGAATAACTTGAATGACATCTTGCCTCCATTGCCTGCTACTACCTACTTGTCCTGCACCAAAAATCTCCTCAGGTATCTAACCTGTAAAATATAGACAGGGACCTTATCAATCATAGAACTCTCAGGGTTGGAAGGGACCTCAAGGATCAGCCAGTTCCAACCCCACTGCCATCACCAGGGACACCTCACACTGCAGCAGGCTGCTCACAGCCACATCCGGCCTGGATGCAAAAATCTCCAGGGAGGAGGCTTCCACCACCTCCCTGGGCAACCTGTGCCTGTAAATACCTGAAGGATGGGTATAAAGAAGAAGGTGCCACGTTCCTTTTGGTGGTGCCCTGTTACAGGATGATGGGTACAGGCTGGAACCCAGGAACTTTCACCTCAATGTATGGAGAAACTTCTGTGGTGTGAGGGTGCTGGAGAAGTTGTGCTGGAAACCTCCAGGGACGGTGACTTTACCACCTCCCTGGGCAGCCTCTTCCAATCCCTGAGCAATCTTGCAGCAAGGAAATGTTTCCTCCTCTCCAACCTAACCCTCCCCTGGCACAATTTCAGGCCATTTCCTCTTGTCCTAACACTTGTTACTACGGAGAACACACCAACCCCACCTGGCTCCAGGCAGCAAAACTTGAGAAGAGGCAGAGTGGTTGGAGTTTTGGTTTCGATTTTGTGTTGAGTGCTACCCATTACAGCTGCATTCCAGAGCAGGGATTCACAGCCTGGGACACAGCTCCCAAGCAGGGCCATCGAGAAGTGTTTTTTGTTCAAGTGCCTTTCCCCTTTTTCCTTTATTTTTCTCTCAGTGAATGCTCTCACTTGTCCAAACTGTTGCTGTTCTTAGAATAGAATAGAATAGAATAGAATAGAATAGAATAGAATAGAATAGAATAGAATAGACCATTAACCAGGTTGGAAGAGACCCGCAAGATCATCATGCCCAACCTATCATCCAACACCATCTAATGAACTAACCATGGCACCAAGCACCCCATCAAGTCTCCTCCTAAACACCTCCAATGATGGTGACTCCACCACCTCCCTGGGCAGCACATTCCAATGGCAATCACTCTCTCTGTGAAGAATTTCCTCCTAACATCCAGTCTAAACCTCCCCTGGAGCAGCTTGAGACTGTGTCCTCTTGTTCTGGTACTGGGTGCCTGGGAGAAGAGACCAACCCCCACCTGGCTACAACCTCCCTTCAGGGAGATGGAGAGAGCAAGGTCTCCCCTGAGTCTCCTCTTCTCCAGGCTAAGCAACCCCAGCTCCCTCAGCCTCTCTTCATAGGGCTTGTGTTCCAAGCCCCTCACCAACTTTGTTGCCCTTCTCTGGACACATTCCAGCAACTCAACATCTTTCCTGAACTAAGGGGCCCAGAACTGGACACAGGACTTAAGGTGTGGCCTAACCATTGCAGTGTACAAAGGCAGAATGACCTCCCTGCTCCTGCTGGCCACACTGTTCCTGATGCAGGCCAGGATGCCATTGGCCCTCTTAGCTGCCTGGGCACACTGCAGGCTCCTGTTCAGCCTACCATCGACCAGTACCCCCAGGTCCCTCTCTGCCTGGCTGCTCTCCAGCCACTCTGACCCCAGCCTGTAGCACTGCCTGGGGTTGTTGTGGCCAGTGTGCAGAACCCAGCACTTGGATGTGTTCAATCTCCTGCCCTTGGACTCTGCCCATCTGTCCAGCCTGCTGAGGTCCCTATGTGAGGTCCCTATGCAAGGCCCCTCTACTCTCCAGCAGATCAACTCCTGCCCCCAGCTTGGTGTCATCTACAAGTTTACTGATGATGGACTCAATGCCCTCATGCAGATCATCAATAAAGATGTTGAAGAGCATGGGGCCCAGCACTGATCCTTGGGGCACACCACTACTGACTGGCCGCCAGCTGGATGTGACACCATTCACCACCACTCTCTGGCTTTGCAGGAGTTAGGTGCCCAGAAGGATCTGCAGAATCCTCCCTACAAGATTTGCTAAATAAAGTGCAGGTTGCAGAGGCGCTCCCTGGATCAGAGCTGCTCCCTTTCACATTCCTCTGCAAAAATCCCATGGATAAACACTGCAGTCTGAGCAGAGGGAATGCCACAGCGAGATGTAGGAAACATCCATTTTTATGGATCATCCACTTAGGAGCGATGACAGTTCTGGAAAACATGCCATGTGCAACCCTCCCCAAGGGTAAGCACACCATAAAGCGGAGGGGGGAAAGCACATCATAAAGAGAAGGGACTTTCCTAGCATGAGCACAACTAACTCTGCTGAGGCAGCTGCCTGACAGTTACCCAGGGTTCTGATTTTGGAAGATAATTACCAGGAATGCAGCTTTGGGGTTTCAGATTGTTTGATTGTCTGGGGTTTGGGTATTTTTGTTGTTTGGTTGGGATTTTGGTTAGGGTTTGGGGTTTGCATTTTGGTTTGGGTTTGGTTTGGGATTGGTTTAGTTTTGGGTTTGGTTTTGGTTTTGGTTTGGTTTTGCTTTTTGGTTTGCTTTTACTTTGGGTTTGGTTTTTGCTTTTGGGTTTGGTTTTCAGTTTGCTTTTGACTTTGGCTTTTGGTTTCCAGTTTGGGTTTGGTTTGGTTTGATTTTGGTTTGGTTTTGGTTTTGCTTTGGGGTTTGCTTTTTGCTTTTGCTTTTGGGTTTGCTTTTCAGTTTACTCTTGAGTTTGTCTTCTGGTTTCCAGTGGGTTTGGGTGTTGTGGGTTTGCTTTGGGTTTGGGTTTGGTTTTGGGTTTGGGTTTGGGTTTGGTTTTGGTTTGTTTGGTTTTGGGTTTTGGTTTGGTTTGGTTGGGTTTGGGTTTGGTTTGTTTGATTTTGGTTTTGCTTTTGGTTGGTTTTGGTTTGCTTTGGGTTTGCTTTTTGCTTTTGCTTTTGGGTTTGCTTTTCAGTTTACTCTCGAGTTTGTCTTCTGGTTTCCAGTTTGGGTTGGGTTTGGGTTTGGGTTTGCTTGGGTTTGGTTTGGGTTTGGGTTTGGGTTTGGTTTGGTTTGGGTTTGGGTTTGGTTTGGGTTTGGTTTGGGTTTGGGTTTGGTTTGGTTTGATTTTGGTTTGCTTTTGGTTTGGTTTTGGTTTTGCTTTGGGGTTTGCTTTTTGCTTTTGCTTTTGGGTTTGCTTTTCAGTTTACTTTTGAGTTTGTCTTCTGGTTTCCAGTTTGGGTTTGGGTTGGGTTTGGTTTGGGTTTGGGTTTGGGTTTTTGGTTTGGGTTGGTTTGGGTTTGGGTTTGGGTTTGGTTTTGGGTTTGGGTTTGGTTTGGGTTTGGGTTTGGGTTTGGGTTTGGGGTTTGTTTTGGGTTTGCTTTGGTTTGCTTTTTTTGCTTTTGGGTTTGGTTTTCAGTTTACTCTCGAGTTTCTTTGGCTTTGTTTTCAGTTTGGTTTTGAGTTTGTTTGGTTTTGCTTTGGGTTTGGATTTGCTTTTTGGGTTTGGGCTTTTTGAGTTTGGTCTTCTGGTTTTTGTTTTGGGTTTGAGTTTGGGTTTTGTTTTAGGTTTGGGTTTTGGTTTTAGTTTTGGGTTTTGGGTTTGGTTTTGGCTTTTTATTTTGGTTTTGGGTTTAGTTTGTTGGTTTGTGTTTTGGTTTGTTTGGTTTTATTTTGGTTTTTGGGTTTGGATTTGGTTTGGGTTTGTTTTTTGGTTTTGTTTCAGTTTTGGTTTTGGTTTGGGTTTGGATTTGGTTTGGGTTTGTTTTTCGGTTTGTTTCAGTTTTGGTTTTAGTTTGGGTTTGGCTTTTGGTTTTTGTTTGTTTGTTTGTTTGTTTTTCCTGCTGACCTTGTACTTCTAGACCTGAGTTTCAATATAGCAGAGGTGCAGGAGAACTTTTGATTCACTTTGAGATCTCTGTATACATGTTTGTATAGTAAGCCAAATCTGGCAGGCAGCAGCACTGCTGTGGAGGATTATCTGCCTCTGGCTTCTCCACGATGCTAATTGCTAGGTAGCAAAGCCAGTAGAGAAGCAAGGAGACCAAAGAGTAAAGCTACCATCTCTTTCCTGCTACAGGTGATAGATATTATTTGCCCTATTATTGCTTTCTATTATTTATGGATCAGTGTAAGAGTGACATATGTGAGTTTAATGTATTCATGTAGAATATCCTATACGTGCAGGGAAAGAAAACATTTGGCTCTAATACTTACAGATTTTTATCGTGAAAATTGTGTCCCAGGAGACTTGGAAAGCAAAAGGAAAATAAAGGAAAGGACCCAAAAGCAATAATAGAAAAGAGAAAGGGTGACATTGTTAATAAATGAAGGATTAGGAGACTCAAACGAAAGGAGACTTTAATATATGATAGAGAAGAAAGAAATGGAAGGACTTTTAAATTTAATAGACAGTTCATAAATTAGGAAATGTGTTGGATGGTATTAAAAATCACACTTAGCATTTCACTGAGTAATATATTATTAATTCATGTTATGATATATGATTCACTGGAGTGCTAATAATTTATATTTAGTGTAGAAGCCTAACTCTAGATTTCCAGCTTTAGGAAGCCTCAGGGTTTTGCCTGGCTTCCTTGCCTCTAGGTTTCACGGAGCGAGCAGACATCTCTAAAAGAAGCATGAACCCTGTGTGAGAGAATTACAGTGCAGGGGCAGGAGAGGTGGTCTGCTGGCTCAGGGAACCAGTGATAGGGCAAGAGGAAACGGCCTCAAGTTGCATAAGGGGAGGCTTAGTTTGGAGATAAGGAAAAATTCCTTTGCTGCAAGAGTGGTCAGGGATTGGAACAGGCTGCCCAGGGAGGTGGTGGAGTCCCTGTCCCTGAAGGTGTTCAGGAAACCTGTGGCCATGGCACCTGGGGACATGGTTCAGTGGCCACGGTGGTGGTGGGTGGAATTGATGATCTTAGAGGGATTGTCCAACCTTTATTCACAGTACCACAGTATCACCAAGGTTGGAAGAGACCTCAAAGATCATCAAGTCCAACCTGGCACCACAGACCTCATGACTAAACCATGGCACCAAGTGCCACCCAATCCCCTCTTGAACACCTCCAGGGATGGGGACTCCACCACCTCCCTGGGCAGCACATCCCAATGATGAATGACTCTCTCAGTGAAGAACTTTCTCCTCACCTCCAGCCTAAACTTCCCCTGGTGCAGCTTGAGGCTGTGTCCTCTTGTTCTGGTGATGCTTGCCTGGGAGAAGAGACCAACACCTACCTGGCTACAACCTCCCTTCAGGTAGTAGTAGAGAGCAAGAAGGTCTCCTCTGAGCCTCCTCTTCTCCAGGTTAAACCTTCACCCTTTAGCTGCTGATCAGCACTGAAAAGATACCATCTCGGTTTCCTCTTCTCCAGGCTACACCAGGTGCTCAGCCTCTCCTCTTAAGAGAGATGCTCCAGGCCCCTTGGCATTTTTGTGTCTTTCCATAGTTCCTTATTTCTCTTGAACTGGAGAGCCCCACATGAAAATAGCTTGTTAGAGGACTAAGAGAGTTGAAATTCTTCTTGCAATCAGAAGCAAATAGTTCATGGGTGGGCAGTGTGTTTGAAGTGCAGAGAGCAGAGCATGCAAACAGGCAGTGAAGTGGAAACGTTGGGGGGATGTTAACTCAGTGTGATGTGGTTGAGGACAGAGACTGATCAGCAGCACACAGTGAGGAGTCTCATAGTCACAGCAGGATGAGGGAACCCTCTTATCCCCACCACAGCCCAACCTCAGGATAGCAACAGAGACAGCTGCACAGCTGCTAGGGGGAAATCCAGCCAAGAGAGAAACCCTTGAGCTGTCAATAAATCCAGACGTCACCGCTGCTGCTGCTGCTACTGGGAAAAGACACTCAAGAGCTTGGCTCTGGGTGCTGCAGCTGCCAGACTGCACTGCCTTGAGCCACAGCTGTTCACTGTGGTGCTGCAAGAGTGTTGGGGAGGAAGAAGAGTCCAACCTGTGGCAGCACCATGGGGAGGCAGCTGCCAAGTTAGTGCTTAAGTGGCATCCCGGCAGTTTTCAATTTGCTCTCTAACCATCTTGCTCGGTGGGGGAAAAAGGCTGCAGCAATAAAAGTTTGATTTAGAGCTGCAGCTTTCAGTGTGTGTGACATGGAGCAGTTGTGCACTTGGAGACTGTGATGAGTGACAATTGGGTGTCTGTGTCAAGGAATACTCAGCTGGTGGAAAAGCAGGCCGTAGCCCAAAAAAGTTCTTTTGTCTACTTCAAGTGGTTAATCAAACCCCATAACCACAGCTCCTGCTTTGCTCTGGATGTCATTAAGAGGGGAAATCAGAGAATGAGAAAGCAAAGGCAAGGCATCCTGGGCAGGCAGAGTTCTAGCACATGGCTGAAAATCTTTTTGGCTTTTTAAAATATGTTTACCAGGATGAGGCAAAATGAGAACCTTTTGAAACGTTGCCACATCTTTCTGGTGCGATGTAATCCACAGGATTCAAGGACTGCCACCCCCCACCCACCCCCCAGTGAGATCAGTGTGTTGTGGTGCTCTCATTGCAATAGTTTCCTGACATTTGAAGGCAATTTATGTGTGAGCTTCTAACACCAACATTTTCCTTTACCTTAAATGGCTTGTTTCACTCCTTCCCACTTACCTTCTTGCTTTGTTTTTATCAGGGACTCATACCCTTCCCTCTCGCCCCTTGAGGCTTTTTCCCATTCCCCCCCCCCACTAGCAGGTTCCATCCTAGTTCATGCTAAGCAGCCACACTCCCCAAAGCCCAATCTGCTGGACAGAAATGTTGCTGGTATAGATCCTCCTGTTGATCCTGAGGGAAAAACCTTGCACCCCCAAGCCAGCATGGCGTATAAAGTAGGATCCCTGTTTCCCTGAATGGCACAGCTCCTGCTAATGTAGCTGTTACTATTTAAATTGACCTTCTCTTAACATGGCTTAGTAGAACCATGTGCAGGATGCCACAATTACTTAGTAGTAAGAATAGAATAGAATAGAATAGAATAGAATAGAATAGAATAGAATAGAATAGACCAGACCAGGTTGGAAGAGAACTTCAAGATCATTGCGTCCAACCTATTATCCAACACCACCTAATCAACTAAACCATGCAACCAAGCACCCCATGAAGCCTCCTCCTAACCACCTCCAATGATGGTGACTCCACTACCTCCCTGGGCAGCCCATTCCAATGGCCAATCTCTCTTGCTGGGAAGAACTTCTTCCTAACATCCAGCCTAAACCTCCCCTGGCACAGCTTGAGACTGTGTCCTCTTGTTCTGGTGCTGGTTGCCTGGGAGAAGAGACCAACCCCCACCTGGCTACAACCTCCCTTCAGGTACTTGTAAACAGCAATGAGGTCTCCCCTGAGCCTCCTCTTCTCCAGGCTAAACAACACCAGATATCCCTCAGCCTCTGCTCACAGGGCTGTGCTCCAGACCTCTCCCCAGCCTCGTTGCCCTTCTCTGAGCCAATTCTCTGGCAATTTTATGTCGGGGGGTGGAATTTTCAGCCCACCACAAGCGTATAGAGAAGTATGCCTGAGAGCTGCAGGCCACTGGAGGACTTGGCAGGACTTTTCCTTCCTCTGTCCTATGAGCGGGAAGAGGAGAGAAATGTGAACGAGATTCCTCCCGCAGGAATCCGGACGGCTCGGTGTTGGAGCTGGGCGTCCCCTCGGCGCTGCTCCAGCGGTGAGCTGGGCTGCTTTGAAACATGAGAGCAGGGTGTACCTTTCTGTGCCTGCGCTGGCAATCTGAAGCCCTCATTATTTCTGCATTTGTTAAAATGCAGCTCTCTGTTCAACAGGCAGGCACGGAAAGGGCTTTGATAGCACCTGATCTACATTCAGAGCTCCGCTGTGATCTCAGCTTTTCTAAAGTGGCACATGGCAAGCGGCACACTGCTAGCAGAAAGTACTAAAAGAGGCTACTTTTAACAGCTTCTCTTTCCTTTTCCTTGCCGGCAGTGTTTTCATTTACATATCTGAACCGTGTCATTATTGTTGTCTTTGCTCTGCCTTTCCCTGGCACCTCGGTGGCTTCTCACCTTTGCTTTTTTTGTAGTTATTTATTTATTTTAGTAAAGACCCTGCTCTGCACATCTCTTGTGTTGACTTCCTCAGTTAATATTCATGATTCCTCTTTAAAAGCCACAAGATCCTCTGTGTTGATGTTGGCTTTACCACACTCCTATCAAACATACTTTTACAAAATAAAAGGCCTTTTTCCTTTCAGATGCTTGGGTTGGAAAGCAGACAGTTAGCTTCCAACATGGCGTGTAAGATGATCCTGGGCTTATTCTCTAGATAGGAGAGCAACCAAACTGTGTCTTAAGTTTTGCTGTCTGGGTTTTTAAAGAGCATTTCACTGGCCCCAAAGCTAACTCACAGGGTCGAGCCACATGCGGGTTCTGGCTTTGTTGTATGTTCAATACGAGAGAGATGTGGAGGCGCTGGAATGGGTGCAGAGGAGGGCAAAGAAGCTGGGGAAGGGCCTGGAGCAAAAATCTTATGAAGAATGAGTGAAGGAGCTGGGGATGGCTAGTTTGAAAAAGAGGAGGCTGAGGTGAGACCTCATCACTCTACAGCTACCCGAAAGGATGTTGTGGAGAGGTTGGTGTTGGTCTCTTCTCACAGGTAATTAGTGATAGAACGGCCTCAAGTTGTGACTGGGTAGGTTTAGACTGGACAAGTAGGAAAACTCTTCCCAGCAAAGTGGTCAGGCATTGGAATGAGCTGCCCAGGGAGGTGGTGCACATTGGCCACAACAACCCCAGGCAGTGCTACAGGCTGGGGTCAGAGTGGCTGGAGAGCAGCCAGGTAGAGAGGCACCTGGGGATACTAGTCGATGGTAGGCTGAACATGAGCCTGCAGTGTGCCCAGGCAGCCAAGAGGGCAAATGGCATCCTGGCCTGCATCAGGAACAGTGTGGCCAGCAGGAGCAGGGAGGTCATTCTGCCCCTGTACACTGCACTGGTTAGGCCACACCTTGAGTCCTGTGGCCAGTTCTGGGCCTCTCAGTTTAGGAAGGATGTTGAGTTGCTGGAATGTGTCCAGAGAAGGGCAACAAAGTTGGTGAGGGGCTTGGAACACAAGCCCTATGAGAGGCTGAGGGAGCTGGGGTTGCTTAGCCTGGAGAAGAGGAAGCTCAGGGGACACCTTCTTGCTGTCTACAACTCCCTGAAGGGAGTTGTAGCCAGGCAGAGGTTGGTCTCTTCTCCCAGGCACCCAGTACCAGAACAAGAGGACACAGTCTCAGGCTGCACCAGGGGAGGTTTAGACTGGATCTTAGGAGGAAGTTCTATACAGAGAGAGTGATTGCCCATTGGAATGTGCTGCCCAGGGAGGTGGTAGAGTCACCTTCACTGGAGGTGTTCAGGAGGAGACTTGATGGGGTGCTTGGTGCCATGGTTTAATTGTTTAGGTGGGTTGGATTGGTTGATAGGTTGGACACGATGATCTTCCAACCTGGTTTATTGCATTGTATTATTGTATTGTATTATTGTATTGTATTGTGGTGGAGTCACCAGCCCTGGATGTGCTTGACAGTGGCTTGAATGTGGTGCTTGGGGCTATGGTTTAGGGATGACCCTTGTAGAGCAGGGTTAATGGTTGGGCTTGGTGATCCTGAGGGTCTTTCCCAAGCTGAATGTTTCTGTGATTTCTGTGATTCTTCTGCATGGTAGGTTTGGGGGGTGGGAGGGAGGGCTGGGAGTGGTGTCAAAATTTTTTTAACATTTTTGCAAATTTTGTCCTGTTTGGAATGAAAAATGCCAGAAATGTAGTGCTAAATGCTAAGGGCAGTGAGAGGTGGGAACTGCTTCTTTTCTTAAAGGGTTCTTAGTTGTACGTTTCTACTACAAAGCAAAGACAAAGCAAAGGTCTGCTTAAAGTTATAGCCCGCAAAGATGACTGTTTCCTGCTCCTCCATCTCTGCATCAAAGAGAAAAAACCTCAAGCAGTAGCCATTGACTCCTCAGAATGCTCCATTTCACCTCTGTTCTTCTCTTTCATGGCTTTCCTTGTTTTTAGTTGCCTCCTAGACAGGGCTTTGCTGCCTGTCTCTAAAACGGTAATTGCAATAATTAAGCAACACCCAGGGTACATCTGCATCTCACAAATACTCTTTCACCTCAGCCACAAGAGTCTTTGGACTCACTGATCATTAGCCACTGCATCCAGCACAGTTCCTGTCCGTTTTCTGTTTTCCCAGTCAGCTGGCCCAGCTGCCAACCAGACCACTAATGTGACTTTACAGAAGCAGCTCTCTTCCCTTTTTATGCCTTGCCACCTTCAGCTCCTTGGAAAGGCCTCCTGCTTGTGTAAGTTGAGCATAAAACTCAATTTTTACCTTCAGTTACTCAAGGTAAGTGAAAGCACCCCAAAAAAGTCACTTCCCCCCGCTCCCACCCATTTCCCTTAGTCTGCCTTGGCATGCCTGCTTACACGTAGGCTGTGAACTTTGGGTGCCGTGAGCTTTCTTGACTGTGTGAATGTGGTGAACTTAGAAATCAGAGGCTCCTGCTGCATGAATGGGAAAGAAAGGAGGCCTTTATGCACTGCTTATGTTACAGAGATAAAAACAAAACGTTCATCTTCTTCTTACGTTCCCTGCCCTGTTCCCCAGCTCCATCACCTCCCCTGCACACACCTCCCCATGCCATTAGGCTCTGTCTCCTAGCAACATATGGCCCCTTAGCAGAGCTTTATCTGCCTGCTGCCTGTGTGCAATCAGGCTGTCAGTCATGGCAGAGAGAAAGTGATTGAGCTCTGTCCTGCCTGCAGACATGGAGGCTCTCTGCATAGGTGTAATGACAGGACACGCAGCAGTGCGGGGCTGCGATGCGTACACTGTTCTCAGGAAAACAGAAGATGATTCCATCGGGAATAATCCTTTCTACCTCTTGTTTGCCTCTGGTGCGGACTTTACAACTATCTTGCCTCACAAAAGGGTACATTCTGTTTTCCTTTTAAAGCCAAACTTTGCTGGGAGGCTGCATAAACAAAATCTCCCATTGGCTCCCTGCCCGTCCTCTCGGAAGCAGATCAGGAGAGTGCACTGACAAAGCCTGCATCCCATCTTCTTTATCTAGAATAGTGAAGCACAAACATGCCCCCTGCACCGAAGTCATTTGAGTTGGGCACTTGCCTTTGCAATACAAAGCAGTCATTGTCATGAGCAAGAGCAGCACGACATTGGCTGCTAGGCTGCAGTCTCATCGACTGGCTTCTGGAGTGATGCTGTTGATGAACAGTACTGATGCAGTATCATAAAGTACATTAGAGGTTGGAAGGGACCTCCAGAGATCAGCCAGTCCAACCCCCCTGGCTGGAGCAGGACCACCCGGGGCAGGTCACACAGGAATGCATCCAGGTGGGTTTTGAATGTGTCCAGAGAAGGGACAGCCTCTGGGCAGCCTGCTCAGGGGCTCTGCCACCCTCACTGCAAAGAAGTTTCTCCTCATGTTGAGCTGAAGCCTTCTCTGTTCAAGTTTGCATCCATTGTTCCTTGGCTTATTCCTGTGCACCACCCAAAAGAGCTTGGCCCCCTCCACTTGACACCTACCCCTCACATATTGATAGACATTGATCAGATCCCCTCTCAGCCTTCTCTTCTGCAGACTAAACAGCCCCAGGGCTCTCAGTCTCTCTTCACAGGGGAGATGCTCAAGTCCCCTAAGCATCCTCCTGGCTCTCCCTTGCACTCTCTCCAGCAGGTCTCTGTCTCTCTTGAACTGGGGAGCCCCAAACTGGACACAGGATTGCAGGTGTGGTCTCAGCATGATGAACAGTATTGATAGGGGATATTTCTAACACCTAATGTTAGAAATTTGTGTGCTTCAGACTTTTGCTGCCCCTTACAGTCAGTGGAGAGAGGTAGGATTTAAGACCTGCCTCTGGAAGCCCTCTGCAGTGACTCGCCAGGCAGCGCAAGGAGCTGTGTAACATTAGGTGACTTGGCAGCCTCATGTTGTGTTTCCTTCCCTGGGAGACAAACAGGCTCAATACAGCAGCTGTCTTATGGCACACTGCAAGGATAAATCTTGATGCTGAGATGCTGTTGTGAGCCCTGTCCTGAACACACCTGAAATGAGGCAAGGGACAGGTGAGTAATCCAGACAGGCATAATCCAGGCAGGCAGAAGGATGAAGCACAAGAAAGGCTACTGTTGGAAGTGCTCCCTCACTTAATTTGTAGATGACACTAAGTTGTGAGGGAGTGATCTGCTTGAGGGTATGAAGCTCTGCAGAAGGACAAGGACAGGTTGGATCAGTGGGCCAAGGCAAATTTTATGAGGCTTAATGAGGCCAAGTGCCAGGTCCTGTGCTGGGTCACAGAAACCACATGGATGTAGGTGTGGCCCCATCCCTGTAGATATACAACTTCAGACCCAGTGTGGCCCTGGGCAGTTGCAGGTGTCCCTGTTGACTGCAGGGGGCTTGGGATGACCTTTGAGAGTCCCTCCAACCAGGTGCAATCTGTGACTCTGTGGATGGCACAGGCTTGGGGCAGAGCAGCTGGCATAAAAGGACCTGAGGATGTTGGCTAACATCTGGATGAAAATGAGCCAGCAGTGTGGCCAGGTGGCCAAGCAAGCCACCAGGATCCTGGATTGGATCAGGAACAGTGTGGCCATCAGGAGCAGGGCAGTGATTGTCCCCCTGTACTCAGCACTGGTGAAGCCACACCTTGAGTTCTGGCTTCAGTTTTGTGCCCCTCATTCCAAGAAGGACACTGAGGAGATGGAGCAGGTTTAGGGAAGGACAACAAGGCTGGGGAAGGGTCTGGAGAACTGGGCTGGTTAGAAGCAGCTGAGGGAACTTGGGTTGTTTAATTTGGAGAAGAGGAGCCTGAGGGAAGACCTCATTGCTCCCTACAAGTCCCTGGAAGGAGGCTGGAGCCAGGTGGGAGGTGGTCCCTTCTCCCTAGTAACAAGTGGTAAGGAGGAGAGCAGATGGCCTCAGGTTGCTCCAGGGGAGGTTTAGGCTGAACATTAGAAGAAACTTAATGACTGAAAGGGTTCTCAGCCACTGGAGCAGGCTGCCCTGTAATAGCCCTGGGATTTGATCAGGACCCTTGGGTGACACCCAGGGAGTGTTCAGGCTTGCATTCACCTGGGCAGTGAGGATTTTGTATTCCATCATCTGCACCTGACAGCCTGCACCTCTCTAGCACTGCTTCAAATGAAATCCTACATAACTTTGCACCTTCCTGGAACCTCTGCAGCAGGAAAGCAGAGAATTTGGGGATGAACCTTTCCTTATGTTACCTGCATCTGCGTGTTAACCTGCCCCACTGCGTAGCCCCAGGATTATTTTTAGTAGGCTATTCATAGAATAAAACATCTGAACAAGTGTTTCCTCTCAGGCAGCTGGCTGTACACCTGACTCTCTCCATTGATTCTGCAGAGAGAGCTGGGCAGTGCTGGGTGATGGGCACCTGGGAAAACTCATCCCTTTGGCGTTGTAATACAGCAATCAATGCTGCGCTGTGCAGCCTGTTCTAGGTGAGCCTGATCTGGCAGAAGGCTTAGATTAGATGACCTCCAGAAGTCCCTTCCAGCCCCTGTGACATTCTGTGGCTCTGTGAACCAGTGCACATTGAACTCAACGGAGAGATTCCTTCTGACTTCAGCCAGGCCATTCATGGAACAGTTCCATTTTGATATCCAGCCAAGTGATACCAAACTGCACTGAAAGGGGTCACAAAGCCCACAACAAGCTGCCCAGGGAGGTGGTGGAATCCCTATCCCCGGAGATGTTTCAGAGAGGCAGAGGAGTGGGGCTGAAGGACATGGATTAGCCCTAGCCTTGGTAGAATTAGAGAGTGGTAGGGCTGGATGATCATAGAATGGTCCAGGACTGAAGGTCACTCCAAAGGTCACCCACTCTGACCTTCCCACAGTCAGCAGGGACATCCCCAACTAGATCAGGCTGCCCGGGGCCTCGTCAAACCTCACCTGGAATATCTCCAGGGAAGGAGCCTCAACCACCTCCCTAGGCAACCTGTTCCAGTGTTCCCCCACCCTTATGGTAAAGAACTTCTTCCTAACATCAAACCTAAATCTGCTCTTCTCTAGGTTGAAACCATTGCCCCTGGTCCTGTCCTGCAGGCCTTTGCAAACAGTCCCTCTGCAGCCGTTTTGTAGCCCCCTTCAGGTATGGCAGGCTGCTATTTGGTCTTCCTGGAACTTCCTCTTTTCCAGGCTGAACAACCCCAACTTCCCCATCCTGTCCTCATAGCAGAAGTGCTGCAACCCCCTGATCTTGAAGGTCTTTTCCAGCCAAAGCCATTGTCTGATTCTCTGAATAAAGCTTCACTCTTGCTGTTCATGTCATGGTAGTGGGCTGGGCGCAGCGATTCCAAACAATACCTTTCTCCAGAGACTGGGAATTCCAGATTTATACCTGGTCTTGAGCAATTTAGCCAATACATCAGCACAGGCATCTGCATGTGCCAGGCAAGATGCAAAACTGAGCTCTCTGGGTGTTACAGAATCACAGAATCAACCACGTTGCTTCAACATCATCAAGTCCAAACTATCATTCAACACCATCTAATCAACTAAACCATGGCACTGAGTGCCTCATCCAGGCTCTTTTTAAACACTTCCAGGGATGGTGACTCCACCACCTTCCCAGGCAGCCCATTCCAATGGCCAATCTCTCTTGCTGGGAAGAGTTCCTTTCTGGGAAGAATTTCTTTCTGGGAAGAATCACTTTCTGTGAAGAATCCCTTTCTGTGAAGAATCTCCTTCTGTAAATAATCTCTTCCTGTGAAGGATCTCTTCCTAACATCCAGCCCAACATCCAGGATTCCCACTTGCAGGGAATCCTCACGTTATCTCCTAAACCCAGGGCACAGCAAGCACGAGAACCCTTCCTGATCCGCTGCATTCCAGCCTTTGGGTCCTCCAGTTGTTTCGTACAGACTTCTGGTAACGATTAATGCTGCCATAAAAAAAGAAAAGAAGGGGGAGAAACACGCAGACAAATTGAAAGCAGATCTCTGAAGGCTGTCGTCCCACAAATTTAGACCCAACCGCACGTCTGCCTGGAAACTTGTAACCGGCCTGCGTGAGCCGTGTTGGGATGTGAAGTGGGGTGGAGGAATGGCAGTGGGGCCTGCTTGTGCTTTCTGGAATTAATATATTTATGTGCAGATAATTAAAAGAACAATAAAAGTACAGGAGATGAACATCCACGGGAGGATGGTTCAAACATGTCGTACGCTACGGGCCTTGGGGAAATAAAGGCTTACAGGATACTGGCAGCCCGTCCTGCCGCTGGTGCTAGAACTGAGCAGTTTCACTGCTTGGAAATAAATCCTTTCAGTTAATCCAGCTCTGTGGGTGGAATTACACACAGCACTCCCCTCATTGTTAGGCAGGAGTGCAGGCTGGATTCCCACGGACTTTGCTGGAAGTCTAACTTGCAGTCCTCCCTGCGCAAAGCTTTAGTCATTAGAAATGCTTCTTACCCTGCCACACTGAAACCTTATCACGGGAGCATCAGATGGGGCACACATTGCACCTTTGATGTGTACCTGCCACTCTTATTAGCATGAAAAGGCATTTACTATGCATGTCAAGAAGGCAATATGTGAGATTGAGAATTCTTTCACCCAGCAGCCTGTTCCAGAGAGCAAAACTTTAGTTGACACCTGGCAGGGTGAAGAGTTTGCCACAGGCAGCCAGGTTGCCTGAACGGGCCTGTGGCTGCACTGTAAGCCTCCCCTTCACCATCTGGTTCCTTCTCCAGTATGGAATATATATCACAATTACATGAATAAATGAAAAGATATGCAAGTTAACTGCAATGTCTGTGCTGCTCTGCTTGCTTGCACAATGGAGCAGCCATCTGGGAATCAGCGCGGCTCACGTTTCAAGCACAAATCAAAGCAAGCAGCAATTTACTCTGTGACATGTGCTTCATAGAGAACTGGACTTCATTATCACAGACTTAATCACTTTGCAGGCTTTCTCTCTTTTTTTTTTTCTCTCCCCCCCCCCCCGCCCCCTCCCTCTTTGCTATGGATACAAAACAAACCTATTTGGGGATATCTAGTGAGCACCCTTATGAAAACTGCATTTGGAATGCAGTGCGGTTAGAAAGGCAGGGCAGAAAGAAAATGGAAGCACATTTGTCTGCACTCTGGCCTCTCAGATCCCAGCTCAGAGGTGTAAAGAGGGGAGAAAGGGTCACAAAGTGGATATTTGGTGGGGTTGTTTCTCCTCCCCTTCTTCACCCCACTTTGTTTTACATGCCTGTTTTCCTTCTCCACATCTGTGTAGCACTCCCGATTAATGGAACGGGTGATGCGAATCCAAAGCCTGTGCTACTCCCCAGCAAAGTGGGTGGAGTGCTGGGGAGGACATGCTAAGAGCTGGAGTGTCTGCCAAGCAAACAGCCTCCCACCTTCCACCATCTTTCCACCATCATCTTGTGACACAGATCTGAGGTTTGAAGGCAGAACCTTCCCCACTGTTCTAGGTTTCACTTTCTGTTCCCTGGAAGGTGGGTGCAAATCCCTGCAATAGAAGGCAGCAGATATTTGCTTTGGGAAAACTCTTCTGGGTCTAGCCTGAGAGGAGAGGATGCTGAGAACCACTGGAATTAAAAGACCTGATTCTGCAGCTCCACTGGGTGTGGATCTGTGTATGGATGTTAACTGCCACTGCTTCCAAAAGAAGGGAATGTGGTTGACGGACCAGGCATCAGAATGCTGTGTGAAAAGCAGCTTTAGAACCATGAATGGCTGGGGGCTCATTGTGGAGGCATTGGAGAGGCCACACCTTGAGTCTTGAGTCCAGTTTTGGGCACCTCAATACAGGAGAGCTGTGGAGGTGCTGGAGGCAGTGCAGAGGAGGGCAAGGAAGCTGTGAAGGGCCTGGAGAAGAAATGTGATGAAGAGAGACTGACGGAGTTGGGGATGGCTAGTGTGAAAAAGAAGAGGCTGAGGGGAGACCTCATCATTCTCTACAAATACCTGAAAGAAGGTTGTGGAGAGGTTGGTGTTGGTCTCTTCTCACAGGTACTTAGTGATAGAACAAGAGGGAATGGCCTCAAGCTGTGACTGGGGAGGTTTAGACTGGACAGTAGGAAAAGATTTTTCAATAATAATAATACAATACACCAGGTTGGAAGAAACCTTCAAGATCATAGCGTCCAACCCATCAACCAATCCAACCCACCTCAATACAATGCAATACAATACAATACAATACAATACAATACAATACAATGCAATACAACCCACCTAAACAACTAAACAACTAAACCGTGGCACCAAGCACCCCATCAGGAGTGGTCAGGCACTGGAATGAGCTGCCCAGGGAGGTGATGGAGTCCCCAAGCCTGGATGTGTTTAAAGGTGGTTTGGATGTGGTGCTTGGGGCTATGGTTTAGGGGTGACCCTTGTAGAGCAGGGCTAATGGTTGGACCTGGTGATCCTGAGGGTCTTTTCTAACCTAAATGTCTCTGTGATTCTGTGATTTGGTAGCCTTTCTGGACAGAAAAGCTCTCTCCATTAAATTAAAGATAAACTCAAAAATGCAATTGCTGGAAGGGATTCAGACATGTTTGCCCCTTGTCCAAACTTCATCAATCTCTTTGAACACAAGAGCTGGCTGAGTCGATGGATTTCTAGCCAAGCTCTTAAAAAAGAAAATATAAAAGTAAATATTGATGATTGTTGCAAGGGTCCTTTCTAGGTGAGCTCCACTAATAACCCTCCTCTGAGGCAAAGCAGAGCTGTTAATGCAGTGTGATCTTAATGAGCAAACCCTTTTGTATGCCTGGCTAAAGGGATTAAGTATGCACTTTCCTGTTCTATGAGGACACGATTGGTTTTGTAGGGGCTGCCTGTTGGGAAGTGCCTCTGTGCAACTGCAAGGAAAGAAGGAACTGACCTCTCTCCAGACAAGAGCACACTTGCAAACCTCTGTGTGCTGCTGTGTTGAACACCTGGAAATGGTCCTGCAGAGTCAGAGCAGGTTGCTATTGATCTGGGACCAGAAAAAAAATCTTCAGCTTTAGTCTTCCAGTTTTTGATGTGTTGAGCACCCTCAAGATCCACAGAAAACAATGACCATGTGGCTTTTGATAGTGTGGGATCAGATCCTTGAGGGGAGATGAGAATCACTGGATGTTAGGGGTTGGAAGGGACCTTTGAAGACCATAAGGGCCAACCCCGCTGCCAGAGCAGGGCCACAGAATCTAGCACAGGTCACAGAGGAACACATCCAGAGCCATCACTGTGATTCTACACTCTTAGCAAGCAGCAGAGATGGCAAACCAGCTAAAACCAGCCCGTGCTTGAACCTCTGTTGCTCGAAGTCTCTTTGTGAACACTGGAAGCCAATCTGCTTCAAATGTGTTCTCCCTACTTCAGCTGTCTAAAAACAAAACAGTGAGGGTCAGAGAAAGGGCACAGTAAATTCTGAATGTCTGAAGATGTGGGGCTGATGTGTATCCACTAAATGCTAACATAATTAAGACATGACATCATCCTTCAAGCATTATGGGTGCTGTATCTTGTATTGTAAATCCTTATCTGGCTCATAATGGTCTGCTGAGGGCTCAGCTTGTGGTTTTCTCTCTGCACCTCAGATATGTGTATTAAAGATTATAGAAGTCAGATGGACTTCTTAATTGATATTGGATGGACCTTCTTTGTTTTGCCATGAATATTCCATAGGCTTCTTTTTCCCCCCTAAAGAACAGCACCAGGAGCTGTACAACAGAGAGAGGTGGCTAGCAGTGGTGTGTCTGAGCCTCTGTGAAATCAGTGTTCCCTCAAATTCAGCTTCCATCAAATACTTCTGCATGCAGGTATTAAAATTAAAGGAGAATTTGCTGCTGTCTTCAGTGAGAGCAGAACAGATGTTTTATCCCTGTAGTGTTTTTCTGTTGCTGTTATTGTTTAGATTCATGTGAAAAGTGACCATGGAATAAAAAGTGCAGCATCTGCTGCACTTTCTCCATGCAAAAAACCTTCCTTCTCATGACATCCCACTGGGCTGCTTGCACACAGAGGAGTTTCGGGGCCCAGCCTGCTTTTCTCAGCTGGATGAATTCTGACAAGGCAAGGAAAAAAACACTGAGAAGATCTGTTCCCCACAGCACAGGATCTCTAGGGACAGGACAGATTGAAAATGAGTGTGAGAAACCAAACTTCACTCCAGACAGGGCTCTCCATGGGGCCTGATTGCTCTGAGCCTGGTGATGAGGAAAGTCCTTCCTCCTGCAAGCACACAGTGCATCAGAAGCGCTGTTTGAAGCTGTGAAGAGCAGATCCTGTGCAGCAGTGACCCTTGGGCACCGCTGAGGTCTCTGCTTTGAAGCAAAGGTGGGGCTCTCTACACTTCTGTGGAAGAGACAGATGGGATAGACTGATGGGCAGAGGTCCCTGGTGCACAGCACACATCCGACACAGAATCAGAGAATTGTCAGGGTTGGAAGAGACCTCAAGGATCACCAGTTCCAATCCCCCTGCCATGCCCAGGGACACCTCACACTACAGCAGCTTGCTCACAGCCACAGCCAGCCTGGCTGCAAACACCTCCAGGCAGGAGGCTTCCACCACCTCCCTGGGCAACCTCTTCCAGTGTCTCACCACCCTCATGGGGAACAACTTCTTCCTAACATCCAAGCTGAATCTACCCACTTCTAGTTTTGCTCCATTCCCCCCACTCCTATCACACCCTGACACCCTCAAAAGTCCCTCCCCAGCTTTCTTGGAGCCCCCTTCAGATACTGCAAGGCCACAAGAAGCTCTCCTGGGAGCCTTCTCTTCTCCAGACTGAACAACCCCAACTCCCTCAGTCTGCCTCCAGAGCAGAGCAGCTCCAGCCCTCTGATCTTCCTCACAGCCCTGGACATGCCCCAGCACACCTGCCTTTGGCCATCCAGAAGCTGGGCTTTTGCTGCCAGCTGAGTGTTTGGGCCCCTTATATCATTAGTGAAGCTCCTCTGGAGGAAATTCTTTGCATCCTATAGTAAGTGGTGTTTGGAAATGCCTCTCTTTTCATTGACAGCAAGGTCTAGACCACTGGCTCATGACTGACAATTTGAATACTGAATTCAGGTGAGGTAAGTGGCACCCCCAGCCAAATCACAGCACATGTGGGTGTTCAGTTGCAGTGCTTACCTCTGCCAGAGAGCACAGAGCTTTAGTTTGGTACAGCTTGGGGCTGTGTCCAGAAAGAGAAAATTGATTTACATCTGGGATCTAACAAAAAACCCAACAGAGTCACAGAATGGTGGGGCTGGAAGGGACCTACAGAGATCATCCAGTCCAGCCCTCCTGCTAAAGCAGGGTCACCTAGAGCATGTTGCACAGGAATACAACCAAGTAGTTTTGAAAGTCTTCAGAGAAAGAGACCCCACAACTCCTCTGGACATCCTGGTTCAGTGCTTTGGCAGTCAAGTTCAGGGGAAACCTCCTCTGTTGTATTTTGTGCCTACTGATCAGATCCCCTCTCAGGCTGCTCTTCTTCAGGTCAAACAGCCTCAGGCCTCTCAGCCTCTCCCATTAAGACAGGGGCTCCAGTTGCCTAATCATCTTTGTGGTCCCCTTTTGGACTCTCCTGTAGTTATCTGTCCCTCTTGAACTGGGCTCTGTTGGACTCTTCTGTAGGTACCTGTCCTTTCAGAACTGGGGAGCCCAGAACTGGACACAATACGCCAGATATGACCTCACCAGGGCAGAGTAGAGTAGGCGGAGAACCACCTTTGACCTCTTGGCCAAATGCACCCCAGGATACTGTTTGCCTTCTTGACCATGAGGGCATATTGCTGGCTCATGGTGAACTTGTCCACCAGCACTCCTGTGTCCTTCTCCACAGAGCAGCTTCCCAGCAGGTCAACCCCTCAGCATGTCAGTCCTCAGCATCACTGTGGCCATTAGCTAAAGACAGTCCACGAGCAAGCTGGATCACCCAGAATCCCTTCAGTACCTCACAACCTGAGCTGCACCCTCCCATGCTCCGATGAAGCAGGGCAAGCCCACTGGGCGAGAGCAGCATCACCACCCAAGGATTAGCGGTGCAGCAGCAGATGGCAGAGAGCTCTGAGCCTGCTGCTCGGGTAGGTATTAGGAGAGAGGGTAACAAGACTATTCCATCAGTAAGGATGTATCAGGCAGCATTAGCGATGGATAATTTGAGGGGTTAAGAAGCCTGCCCTGAGGCAATTGCTTTAAAAAAACTTAATCTTTTAGCAAGATTGAAAGCTTCACAGGCAGGAGGGTTGCTTCAGAGAGCTTGAGCTCCTGCAGCCTGCACTTCTGATGCTCGTCAAAGGCCCCAGCAGCTGTGGGTTTGCATCATGCCTCCACATGTGCTTCACATATTTCACATGTGGCGTCTGAGCGGCTCCCGTGACCTCGGGGCGCGGATCACACGTTTCCCACATATGCTTTGCGTGGTTCCCATCTGTTTGAAACATTGCTTCTGACAGTAGGGATCGTTATTGCTTTGCAGCAGGCTCTAATAATTTAATTCAGGCAGCAAAACTTGAGAAGAGGCAGAGTGGTTGGAGTTTTGGTTTCGATTTTGTGTTGAGTGCTACCCATTACAGCTGCATTCCAGAGCAGGGATTCACAGCCTGGGACACAGCTCCCAAGCAGGGCCATCGAGAAGTGTTTTTTGTTCAAGTGCCTTTCCCCTTTTTCCTTTATTTTTCTCTCAGTGAATGCTCTCACTTGTCCAAACTGTTGCTGTTGTTAGAATTAGAATAGAATAGAATAGAATAGAATAGAATAGAATAGAATAGAATAGAATAGAATAGAATAGAATAGGACTAGACCAGGTTGGAAGAGACCTGCAAGATCATCACACCCAACCTATCATCCAACACCACCTAATCAACTAAACCATGGCACCAAGCACCCCATCAAGTCTCTTCCTGAACACCTCCAATGATGGTGACTCCACCACCCCCCTGGGCAGCCTATTCCAATGGGCAATCACTCTCTCTGTGTAGAATTTTCCCCTAACATCCAGTCTAAACCTCCCCTGGTGCAGCTTGAGACTGTGTCCTCTTGTTCTGGTGCTGGCTGCCTGGGAGAAGAGACCAACCCCCACCTGGCTACAACCTCCCTTCAGGGGAGTTGGAGAGAGCAAGAAGGCCTCCCCTGAGCCTCCTCTTCTCCAGGCTAAGCAACCCCAGCTCCCTCAGCCTCACCTCATAGGGCTTGTGTTCCAAACCCCTCCCCAACTTTGTTGCCCTTCTCTGGACACATTCCAGCAACTCAACATCTTTCCTGAACTGAGGGGCCCAGAACTGGCCACAGGACTCAAGGTGTGGCCTAACCAGTGCAGTGTACAGGGGCAGAATGACCTCCCTGCTCCTGCTGGCCACACTGTTCCTGATGCAGGCCAGGATGCCAGGTCCCTCTCTGCCTGGCTGCTCTCCAGCCACTCTGACCCCAGACTGTAGCACTGCATGGGGTTGCTGTTGTTGCAGAGAGGTGCTCCTTCCACCACCCTTCATGTCCTGAAGGGTTTTCTGGGTCTCTGGTGGAAGTGTGGCTCAAAGCTAGGTAGCCCCTGGCCTGCAGGTAGGTATTCACACAGAGTTGGAGGAATCTGGCCTTCAGTTTTTGTTCTGTGAGATTTAGAGCACAGTTTGAACGTGGTTCTTTGTGGCAGCTTTAGGCTGATGCCTAGGAAATTTTCCACAGATCTATTGTACAGGGTGGGGTAGAAAGGGAAAGATGGAGAGGGGAAGCTCTTGGTAGCCCCCTGGTTTTGTCCAGGGGGGTTCTTGTGTTGTTTGCAAGTTGTAAATACCTGTAAATATTGTGTATTTTGTACATATTCTTTGCATTTCCTATTTCTAGATTGTAGGTTTGCTTGTAAATACAGCTTCATTTGCTTCCATCTGAGCTGGTCTGGCAATTTTCTTTTGGGGGTTAATTCTCTCAAATTAGTTGGGGGAGATCAGTTCAACCCACCACACTCTTCCATTAACCCTTGTGGCTACCCCAATGTCCAGGGTCATGCAGCTATTTTTTTTTTCTCTGCCTCATCAATTTATTTCTCCAAACTGGAAAATTTTCTGCAGAAAGAGCTTGAACCAGGCAACCAGCACCAGAACAAGAGGACACAGCCTCAAGCTGTGCCAGGGAAGTTTAGGCTGGATGTGAGGAGAAAGTTCTTCACCAAGAGAGTCGTTCACCATTGGAATGTGCTGCCCAGGGAGGTGGTGGAGTCACCGTCCCTGGAGGTGTTCAAGAGGGGATTGGACGTGGCACTCGGTGTCATGGTCTAGTCATGAGGTCTTGGGTGATAGGTTGGACTTGATGATCTTTGAGGTCTCTTCCAACCTTGGTGATTCTTTGATACTGTAAAATGTCAGAGGCTCTGACTGAGTCTGTAGCTTGATCTTTGGGCCAAAGACATAGAAGGCTTGCTGCACTCCATGCTTAATTATCAGCACAAGCTGAATTTCTCCAGTGGATGAGACTGAAATGAAGTCATTCTGCTCCTGGATGGTCAGGGCTCTTCCTGGCCTTATCAGGTGTGATGTATGATGGAAGTGAGACTGAACATAAGTTTGAACCTGGGTTTCTCATGCACCCCTTCTGATTCTCATACACCCCTTCTGAACAGCTGCAAAGTGAACAGATGTCTAGTGGCAATCCCCAAATCATCTGCACTGTGGCCCCCACCTCTCTGGGTGAAGGCTGCAATGAGAACAGAAAGCATTTCAAGGACCTGAAATACACGTGGGGCGGTGTCATGGTCCAAACAGTGGACTCGTGATGGTTCATGAGTGTGATCTCAAAGTGCAAAACTTCAGGTGACCAGGCCAGGGGCTTCACATCAGTCAACAGTAAAACTTCATTGTTTGCCCATCAGAGGTGGAGAAAAGTGAAAGGGGAAAGGGAAAGGAAAGCAAAGAGAGCAAGAGCTACCAATAGAAGGGTCCAAAGACATCTCTCTGGTTTGGCTCCAGTCCTGCTGGTCCTTCTCATCTTTTCTTGATCTTTGTGGGGAAAGCTTTCTTTCAATGTTGTTGTCTTGCTACCTCTTTTACTTCTTGTTGAAACCTCTTGTTCTTGGTGAAACCTCTTGTGCCTGGTGAAACCTCTTGTTCCTTGTGAAACCTCTTGTTCCTTGTGAAACCTGTCCCATTGCTAGGGAGTCATCTTTTATATTCAATTTCTCACCTGCCAATATCTGAACTCTTCCTCTCTCTGTCCCTCATGCCCCTCATGAGCAAAGCTTCCAGTCAAGCCCAACGAGGAGTGCCCAAGGTGTGGGCTGGGCGAGGGGGCATGCCCAAGGCATGGTCTGCCTTGGAGGCAGGTATCCTTAGTCAAGGAGGTTTGTTTTTGTATTCTAATGACTTGAAAATGAGCAGAGCTCACTGAAGTTGATGGTTCCCATAGCAGCACCAGGGCATCAGTCTCCTGACATCAGCTCTGTTCCCCTGTTCCGAAGCAACAACCATGGGCAGCAGAATCGTCCATCATGCTTGGCAGGTACAGACCCTCGGTACCAGCCAGGTCCCTTCCCACAGAACCTGCAGCTGGAAAATCCATGGAGAATGCATTCCATCATCCAAGCTCAATCACTAAATCAGTAACTTCATGGAGCCTGAATTTCAGTCCAAGTCCTTAGGGTAAGGGGGTCCTGATTCCTGATGACAATGATGAGAAAGAGAAGTCTTTTTTGAAACCTTCTTCTCCAGTCACAAATGTTATCCTGAAGCATTCCTTGAACCTATATTTCATTACTAGACCTTCCAGATGTCCAGGAGCTAAATTCTAGTAGAATTGTGCATGTTGAGGGAACACAGGCACTGTGGAGATGTTTGAGTTCATGTGCTCCTGTCCCCCATCGAGTCAGCAATGCCTGTTAACTACTGAATTTGTTCCCCTGGCTGTGTTCCATTTCTTTCTACATAGAATCACAGAATTGTCAGGGTTGGAAGGGACCTCAAGGATCAGCCAGTTCCAACCCCCCTGCCATGGCCAGGGACACCTCACACTACAGCAGGTTGCTCACAGCCACAGCCAGCCTGGCTGCAAACACCTCCAGGCAGGAGGCTGCCACCACCTCCCTGGGCAACCTGTGCCAGTCTCTCACCACCTCATGGGGAACAACTTCTTCCTAATATCCAGTCTGAATCTCCCCATTTCTAGTTTTGCTCCATTCCCCCTACTCTTATCACTCCCTGACACCCTCAAAAGACCCTCCCCAGCTTTCTTGCAGCCCCCTTCAGATACTGGAAGCCCACAATAATGTCTCTCCAGAGCCTTCTATTCTCCAGACTGAACAGCCCCAACTCTCTCAGTCTGTCTCCAGAGCAGAGCAGCTCCAGCCCTCTGCTCATCCTCATGGCCCTTCTCCAGACACCTTCCAGCACCTCCAGATCCTTCCTGTAATAGAAGCTCCAGAACTGGACACAGTGCTTCAGGGAGAACTGGGGAGAGGTTTGGAGCACAGCCCTGTGAGGAGAGGCTGAGAAAGCTGGGGTTGCTTAGCCTGGAGAAGAGGAGGCTCAGGGGAGACCTTCTTGCTGTCTACAACTACCTGAAGGGAAGTTGTAGCCAGGTGGGGATCAGTCTCTTCTCCCAGGCAACCAGTGACAGAAGGATAGGACAGAGTTTCAAGCTGTGGGAGGTTTGGGATGGATGTGAGGAAGAAATTCTTCACAGCAAGGGAGATTGGCCATTGGAATGTGCTGCCCAGGGAGGTGGTGGAGTCACCATCCCTGGAGGCGTTTAAAACCAGACTGGATGAAGCACTCAGTGCCATGGTTTAGTTGATTAGATGGTGTTGGGTGATGGGTTGGTGATCTCACAGGTCTTTTCCAATCTGGTTAACTCTGTGATTCTGTGATAATACAGGCTTTGAGCCTGAGAAGGGTCTGAATGGCCCTTGGGACAGGAAACTAGTTGGTATTTGGAAGCCAAAAGCTGAGCTTTCTCTTTATTAGCATTTCCAGTGCTCTGACATCCTCTGCTAATGATACTGACATTCATTTTTCTTCTGTTTTTCAGTGCAGGCAAAAAGAACACATGAAGGTACAGTGGTGTGGACAAGACAGCAGATGGTGAATTGATCCTTGGCAGGCCAGAATTTGGTCTGTGTGCTCTTTGCAAGTTATGCTATGGGAAACACCTAAGGCACTCTAGGTGCTGAGTCACAGTGCTTTAGAATAGAATAGAATAGAATAGAATAGAATAGAATAGAATAGAATAGAATAGAATAGACCAGGTTGGAAAAGACCTTTTAGATCATGGAGTCCAACCTGTCATCCAACACCATCTAATCAACTAAACCATGGCACCAAGTGCCCTATCCAGTCTCTTCCTAAACACTTCCAGTGATGGTGACTCCACCATCTCCCTGGGCAGCACATTCCAATGGCAAATCTCTCTTTCTATGAAGAACTTCTTCCTAACATCCATCCCCTGGTGCAGCTTGAGACTGTGTCCTCTTTTTCTGGTGCTGATTGCCTGGGAGAAGAGACCAACCCCCTCCTGGCTACAACCTCCCTTCAGGTATCGACAGCAAGAGGTCTCCCCTGAGCCTCCTCTTCTCCAGGCTAAGCAACCCCAGCTCCCTCAGCCTCTCCTCACAGGGCTGTGCTCCATACCCCTCCCCATCTTTGTTGCCCTTCTCTGGACATGTTCTCACCTGCCTGGTTATTTGATAGCCCTGTGAGTGAACCCATCTGATTTACACACTGGTTTTCTCTTCTTCTTTGCAAAGCAATCATACTCTTCTCTGCCAGGGAAGAGAGTCCTGAATGCTGATGTTCAGTCAGTTGGGGAGGGAGGAATCATGCAAAACAAGGGTCATGAAGGCAGTTCCCTGCTGTTCATTCACCCTGCTTGGTGCATGTGTCTGCATAGCAGATTCCAGGGGTCTCAGGAAAGGTCTGAGCTTGACAAAAGGACAGGGTCAAGGAAAAGATTATTAGATACACCCTCCCCAGGAGGCAACTGCTGCAGCATTGCATATGTCATGGTGACACTTTTGAGTCTGGGGGCCAGGGGGGATGTTCCCCATCTCCCAGTCCATCACATATCCCCTATACATGGCCTGCTTACTCAAGCTTTTCACAGGCATGCAGGATTTGACTCAGAAAGAATGGGACCCCTCAACACATAACATTAAGCCTAAGAAGCTACGATTCTCCCGTCCTTGATGTGTACATGCAAAGCTCATTAATGCTAATGACAGTCAGGGAATAAATGAGCCATGCTGCAGTGAGGCTGCTTTATCCCATAAGCAGAGCAGGAATGTGGCACCACTCACCCACCAAGTTACCTAACACGGAGCTGGCCTCATGTTGAAAGAGATTTGAAGCTGTAGGCAGTTAAAAACGGAGCCTGCCCCTTAGGACTGCCACCATAAATAAGCATTTTAAAAGAATCTCAGCCTTTAATGAAGAACAGAGGGAATTCTCCATCAGTAATCAGAAACAGCTCTCCAAATCAAGGCTGCTGGAGTGGCATGCATATTTTTGTTTGGTGCACAGAAAATGCATTGTTTCTGAGCTGTTCCTAGAAGGAGGCTCACTGGACTGCTAAGACCTTAGCAGATCCTGCAGTGTTTGTGATTCTCTGAGTATTAAAGGAATTAGAGAAAGCCTTCTAAAGTATAGTTAGAGGCACCACAGTGAGAAATGATTACCCACTTTAAAACCAGCCATGGACAATTAAAAGGGGAAAAAAAAACCCCAAACAACCCAACCCTTAAATGAAAGGGAGAACAGATGAGCATAAAAAACCACTGAGTCCAAAGAAAGGAAAAATGATTTAAGAGATCTCTCTGCTATAACCATTCCAGTCACACTGGGAGACTACATGTGCTGTAAGGGAAGATGGGGAAGGGAAAAGACACTTACAGAATCGTCTGCAAATTATAGTCAGAGCTACATTAATGAGACCTAAAGGATATATTCCTGTTAATGAGTCACCAGGCGTCTCAGGAGCAAATGAGATTCCATGCTTGTGTAGCAAAATGTACTTAGGTGAGAGCAGAAGGACAGAGAAGATATACATTAAAAAAACCCAGACTAGTGCTTAAAACTGTCTGATGAGGCTCATGCACCAAAGTGCTAAAGGTTTAAACTCTGCCTGGTGAGGCTCTTGTACCAAAGTCCTGGTGGTTAACACTGTGCCTGGTGAGGCTCATGCACCAAAGTGCTGGTGGTTAACACTGTGCCTGGTGAGGCTCATACACCAAAGTGCTAAAGTTTAAACTGTGCCTGGTGAGGCTCATGCACCAAAGTCCTGGTGGTTAGCACTGTGCTGGTGAGGCTCTTGTACCAAGTCCTGGTGGTTACACTGGTGCCTGTGAGGCTCATGCACCAAAGTGCTAAAGGTTTAAACTGTGCCTGGTGAGGCTCATGCACCAAAGTCCTGGTGGTTAGCACTGTGCCTGGTGAGGCTCTTGTACCAAAGTCCTGGTGGTTAACACTGTGCCTGGTGAGGCTCATGCACCAAAGTGCTAAAGGTTTAAACTGTGCCTGGTGAGGCTCATGCACCAAAGTGCTGGTGGTTAAAACTCTGCCTGGTGAGGCTCATGCACCAAAGTGCTGGTGGTTAACACTGTGCCTGTGAGCTCATACACCAAAGTGCTAAAGGTTTAAACTGTGCCTGGTGAGGCTCATGCACCAAAGTGCTAAAGGTTTAAACTCTGCCTGGTGAGGCTCTTGTACCAAAGTCCTGGTGGTTAACACTGTGCCTGGTGAGGCTCATGCACCAAAGTGCTGGTGGTTAAAACTCTGCCTGGTGAGGCTCATGCACCAAAGTGCTGGTGGTTAACACTGTGCCTGGTGAGGCTCATGCACCAAAGTGCTAAAGGTTTAAACTGTGCCTGGTGAGGCTCATGCACCAAAGTCCTGGTGGTTAACACTGTGCCTGGTGAGGCTCATACACCAAAGTGCTAAAGGTTTAAACTGTGTCTGGTGAGGCTCATGCACCAAAGTCCTGGTGGTTAACACTGTGCCTGGTGAGGCTCATGCACCAAAGTGCTAAAGGTTTAAACTGTGCCTGGTGAGGCTCATGCACCAAAGTGCTAAAGGTTTAAACTGTGCCTGGTGAGGCTCATGCACCAAAGTGCTAAAGGTTTAAACTGTGCCTGGTGAGGCTCATGCACCAAAGTCCTGGTGGTTAACACTGTGCCTGGTGAGGCTCATGCATCAAAGTCCTGGTGGTTAACACTGTGCCCGGTGAGGCTCATACACTGAAGTGCTAAACCAGCTGAAAATCCAGCACTATAGAATACACAATGTGAGCCAGATATGAATACAGCTGAGACAAAAGAAGCTGAGTCCCAAAGCTACAGGGGTCTCAAACTCTTTTCCAACCTCTACCATTCTGTGAGGAGAGAGGAAGTGAGAAATGTTTTGTATTTAGAGAAATAGCTAAAAGGTACCATGGAGAACCAACTGCTTTGAGATGAGACAGGAACAGTTTTCTTAGTGTCTCCCCATCTTGTCCACAGTGCTGACTACCCTTTGCTCTTAGGCAGGAGCTATTTTCTTATTCTGTGGAGTCAAGGCTCTGGAGGATTCAGTCACTGTCTAGTTGCAGAGTGCTCTGCAAAGGACTCTCTGTCTTGTCACCATTTCGTAAACGCTGGTGAAGGTTTTGGTAAGGTTTGAAGTTTTGGGTTGGCCACCAGACTTCAGTGAGAGAATCTGAAGTGCATTTTCCATCAGTTGCATAAAACCAGAAATGAACTTCCTGTTGCTGGGCAGCGCTGGTAAAAAAAGAAGACAAGGAAACAAATGGTTCAAATCACAGAAGTACTGTCCAGTGTTCTGGCCTAAGATGTTTTAAGTCTTAACATTTAAGTTCTAGTGGTGGATTTTAAACACCTTTCCGGGCTTACATGAGTTTGCTGGATGGGTCACTCACTGTCAGGTAGATCATACAAGGTGGAATAATATTAAGAAACAATTAAGTTGCTAATTAGATTAGGCATTAGGAGGAAAATGCTTCCCCACAAGGGTGGTGAGGCACTGAAACAGACTGCCCAGAAAAGCTGTGGAGACTGCAAACCTGGAAGTGTTTAAAAGCAGGTTGGATGAGGCCTTGAGCAAGCTGCTCTAGCAGGAGGTGTCCCTACCTGTGTGTCCTAGTTTAGAGTGGGACAGATTGCTCTATTGCTGCAGAGGGGGCAAAAGAATGAGGCTCACACAAATGGATTGCATAACAATTGAAAGTATAAACAGGAAAGCAATTCAAATACTGCACAAACTACAAAGCATAGTGGTGAGCATAGCAAAGCATACAAAGTTCAAAGAAACCCCCAGTCTAATCTTAACACACAAGTTGCTTTCCATAAGAATAAAAACCCACAACACTCCCCTTCTTGATGATCTCGAAGGTCCCTTCCAACCTGGTTTAATCTATTCTATTCTATTCTATTCTATTCTATTCTATTCTATTCTATTCTATTCTATTCTATTCTATTCTCCCCACCCAAGGTTTGCCTGAAAACCCCCAGAACTCTTTCTTCCCCCACATTGCTAGGCTGAACTGACCCCCCCCCCTCCACCATAGTGCAGAACTTGTTCCTAACATCCAATCTAGATCTGCTCTTCTCTGGTTTGAAGCCATTGCCCTTCATCCTGCCCCTTCAGGCCTTTGCAAACAGTCTCTCTCCATCCTTCCTGTAGCCCCTTCCAGGTACTGGCAGGCTGCTATTAGGTCTCCCTGGAGCCTTCTCTTCTCCAGGCTGAACACCCCCAGCTCCATCAGCCTGTTCCCATAGCAGAGCTGCTCCAACCCCCTGATCATTTTCATGTCCCTCCTCTGTACCTGCTCCATCAGGTCCATGTCCTTCCTATATTGAGGGCTCCAGAACTGCACACAGTACTCCAGGTGTGGTCTCATCAGAGCAAAGTGGCAGAATCACCTCTCTGGATCTGCTGCCAGCACTGCTTTTGATGCAGCCCAGTTTAGTGATCCCAAGAAATGCCCAGATCATCGAGTATGGTTTGACACACATGGCAACCTATGGGGTCTTCATTCGATTGTGTCTGAGTTACAGGGATAGCATTTTGGGGATTACTGAGGAATTTTCCATCAGCCTTTAATTTCTTCCTCTTTCATGAAGTCTGCCAAAACTGCAGACATGGCAGGCAGTGGAAATGTGCCTGCCTCTAAGAAATCTTAACATGGCCAGGAACATGCAGTGCTGAAGTGTCTGAGAGCTCTTCATTTTGTCCAGCCAAGGGTACTCTCACAAAGAAGCACACAAACATGAAGAGAAGGAAATGTCGTCCCTCCTGTGATCAACAATGGTGTGCAATGGGTTTGTTCCAAAGCATCCACACAGCTTTCTTCACTCCAGCTCAAATGAATTTCTTCTCACTAGCCTGCTTGGCCCGTGTCTTGTTTCCAGTTGTTTCTGCAGCAAAGTTCGTTCTGTTTCCCATCATCTCATCAGCCTCCTTTGGCCCAGATCCCAAAGCCCAGCCTTCAAACCTCCTCCATTTTTTTTTTCCAGAACAATTAATTTTAAGTCAAAGGAACTCAGGGCAACACTGTTGCAAAATACATTTAAAAACCTGAGAAAATGGCTCAGTTTATGTAGCAGATGTTCTCAGGCATCCTACTAATCTGAGGTACTTTCAGAAGGCTCTCTTGGCAGCATGAAGCCCACATGGTGAGGCTGTTCTGTTGACTGGTGTGTTTCCATGAAAGCATGCAGCATGCTTGTGTAATCCCAAATGTAAATTCAGTTGTTCAAGTTGAGTCTGCCAAGACACCTCATTTATTATTAAAGTTTTTTTTTCTTCCAGCTTTTTAAGTGCTCAATAAGTCTCTGCTTTCTGTGCTTGAAAGGATAACACACATTTGTTTGGTTTGGGTTCGAGGCTGAGGGAGCTGGGGTTGTTTAGCCTGGAGAAGAGGAGGCTCAGAGGAGGCCTTATTGCTTATGTGCAACCTAAGCCTCCCCCAGCACAACTTGAGGCCCTTTCCTCTTGTCCTACCACTTGTTACCTGAGAGAAAGACCAACTCCCACCTTACTCCAACCTTCTCTCAAGCATGTTAGAGAGCAAGAAGATGTCTCCTGAGCCTTCTTGTCCCAGTTCTCTCACAAGATCTGTGCAGTAGACCTCAATTTAAGAAGGACACTGAGACACTTGAACGTGTCCAGAGAAGGGCAACAAGGCTGGGGAGGGGTCTGGAGCACAGCCCTGTGAGGAGAGGCTGAGGGAGCTGGGGTTGCTTAGCTTGGAGAAGAGGAGGCTCAGGGGAGACCTTCTTACTCTCTCCAACTCCCTGAAGGGAGGTTGTAGCCAGGTGGGGGTTGGTCTCTTCTCCCAGGCAACCATCACCAGAACAAGAGGACACAGTCTCAAGCTGCACCAGGGGAGGTTTAGGCTGGAGGTGAGGAGAAAGTTCTTCCCAGAAAGCGTAATTGGCCATTGGGATGTGCTGCCCGGGCAGGTGGTGGAGTCCCCATCCCTGGAGGTGTTCACAAAGGGATTGGATGTGGCACTTGGTGCCATGGTTTAGTTGTCATGAGTTGTTGGATGATAGGTTGGACTTGATGATCTCTGGTATGCTTCCTGTGGGATGCTGCAGAAACTGAGGTGTGCCTGTACCAGACTTTCACATCCCAGGTTAGCAGATTTGGTCATGAGTACCAGTTCTGTAAGTGGCCAACAAGCAGCATAAACAAAAGGCAACGAGCAGTGAGAATGAAAAACTGAACACACACACACACACAGAGACACACAGAGGTTTTTCCAATTATTATTTGATCACAATCAGGCCCAAGAGGCTCAAGAGGTCTGTGCTGTTCGATAGTTTTCCTCTAACAATACTAATCAGATTTTAAGTGGCAGGAATAATGTTTTGTTGTGTTGTGGTTTGTTTTGCTTTGCTTTATTTTGTTGTGTTTTGTGGTATTTTCTCTTCCCCCTTCCCCCCCTTTTGTTGTATTTTCTTTTGTCTTCTTTGGTTGTATTTTCTTTTGTTGTCATGGAATCATAGAATCCATAAGGTTGGAAAAGACCTCAGAGATTATCAAGTCCAACCTATTACCTAACACCTCCTGACAACTAAACCATGACTCCAAGTGCCACATCCAATCCTTTTTTGAACACCTCCAGGGATGGTGACTCCACCACCTCCCTGGGCAGCACATTCCAATGGCCAATTACTCTTTCTGGGAAGAACTTTCTCCTCACCTCCAGCCTAAACCTCCCCTGGCACAGCTTGAGACTCTGTCCTCTTGTTCTGGTGCTGCTTGCTTGAGAGAAGAGACCAACCCCCACCTGGCTACAACCTCCCTTCAGGGAGTTGGAGAGAGCAATGAGGTCTCCCCTGAGCCTCCTCTTCTCCAGGTTAAGCAACCCCAGCTCCTTGTTTTCTTTTGCTGTTTTGTTAGCTCCTCAGAGTTTTCAAGAAGCACCAAATTAGGAGATCAAAACAGAGTCAGGAAGTTGTGGTCCTATTCCTAGTAGTGACCCCTGAGGGACTCCACTAGATCCAGGCCTCCAACTAGACTCCATCCCATTGACTACAATGTGAAGGCCTTGAAAATGTGGGAGCAGGGTGAACACAGAGGTCCAGAGCCAGAAACACCTCACTGGTGATCAGCCACCAGCCATTGGAGCTGGAAAACACTTGGTTTGAGATAGCAGTGGTGGTGCAGTACTCAGTTCAGGGCTGGTAGACAGGCTGCAAATTCTAACATGAAAGAGCAGGATCTTAGACCTGGGGGGCATCATGATGATGGGGATTGCTGTCAGAGTTGTGTGGTAGGTGGATATGCAAGCACATACTGCTCCTCCTGACTGCCCCAGAGACCCCAACCCCTGTTCCTCACCTCAGGCAGTTCCCTGGATGAGGGCACAAAGAGCACTTTGTGCAGTTCTCCTCCTCCTTTACTCTGCCCTGGTGAGGCTCCATCTGGAGTATTGTGTCCAGTTCTGGATCCCTCAGTTCAGGAAGGACCTCAGGGAACTGCTGGAAAGAGTCCAGCACAGAGCCACAAAGATGATGAAAGAAGTGGAACATCTTCCCCATGAGGAGAGCCTGAGGGAGCTGAGGGCTCTGGAGCTTGGAGAGGAGGAGCCTGAGGGTGACCTCATTGCTGTTGATAAAGATGTGCATGGTGAGTGCCCAGAGGCTGGAGCCAGGCTCTGCTGGGTGATGCCCAAGGACAGCACAAGGGGCAGTGGTGGAAGCTGAGGCATAGGAAGTTCCATGGAAACAGGAGGAAGAATTTTTCCCTGTGAGGGTGACAGAAGCCTGGAACAGGCTTCCCAGGGGGGTTGTGGAGTCTCCCTCTCTGGAGATAATCAAGACCCACCAGGATGTGTGCCTGTGTGATCCGCTCTAGGTGATCCTGCTCTGGCAGGGGGTTGGACTGGATGAGCTTTCAAGTTCCCTTCCAGCCCCTATCATTCTGTGATTCTGTGAAGTTATTCCCTGTGCTTCCAGGAACCACTCCCACCATCCCTGCCTATCTTTTCCTTGGACCCAGCTATGTGAGGGGCTCTCCTGCTGCCCTTTAACCCACGTCCATGAGCAGCATGACCAAAAGGTGCCAACGTACCTGAGCACATGCATGTGCTGCACTTTTCTCCTCTCCAGTGTCCTCTCTTCTCAGTGAGGGCTCCCTGCACATAAATTGAATTTAACCAATGACTATTTGGGGCAAAAAGAATGCATGAGCAGAAAATCAAAATGAGGTAGCTTATTTGCAATTTTCACAGTGGGAAATTCTTTGCTGAAACTTTGGGAACTGATCCTCTCAGCTATTCAAAGCTTTTTCTGAGGTTCCTCTCACCTGTATTACACTCACTGGATATTGAAGCAGGTCTTTTGTTATCAGGGAGCCATAAGAAATAGAAATCATCAGATTCAAGGCCTTCCTTAGCAGCTCCTGGGGAGATAATTAATGTAACAGAGGGGGAAAAATAAAGAGGTGCTGGTCAGCTAAACTCCATGTCCTTGCTTGCAATGCCAAGTGGACTTGGTTTGGAACATGCTTATCCAGGCCCACAGGATCACAGGATCTCAGGATCCCAGGATGTTAGGGTTTGGAAGGGACCTCCAGAGATCAAGTCCAACCTCCCTGCCAGAGCAGGACCATAGAATCCAGTGCAGGTTGCACAGGAACACATCCAGGTGGGTTTTGAAAATCTCCAGAGAAGGAGACTCCACAACCTCTCTGGGCAGCCTGCTCCAGGGCTCTGTGACCCTCACAGTGAAGAAGTTCCTCTTCATGTTGAACTGGAACCTCCTGTGCTGTAGTTTATATCCATTGGCCCTTGTCCTAACACAGGACTCAACTGAGCAGAGGCTGTCCCTGTCCCTTCCTTCCTGACCCCCAGCCCTCAGATATTTCTACACATTCATCAGATCCCCTCTCAGTCTTCTCTCCAGACTAAACAGCCCCAGGGTCTCAGCCTCTCCTCTCAAGGCAATGCTGCAGTCCCTTCAGCATCCTTGTAGCCCTCCCTTAGACTCTCTCCAGCAGATCCCTGTCCCTCATGAATTGGGGAGTCCAGAGCTGGATTCCAGGTAAGGTCTCACCAGGGCAGAGTAGAGGGGGAGGAGACACACTCTGCTGGACACACTCCTCTGAATGCACCCCGGGATCCTGTTGGGCTTTTTGGCCACCAGAGCACATTCCGGTCCCATGCAGAACTTGTCCACCAGTACTCCCAGGTCCTTCTCCTTGGTGCTGCTTTCCAGCAGATCACCTCCCAAGCTGTACTGCTGCAGTGGATTCTTCCTCCCCAGGTGCAGGAGTCTGTACTTCTCCTTGTTGAACCTCATTAGGTTCCTCTCTGCCCAGCTCTCAGTCTGTCCAAGTCTCTGAATGGCCACACAGCCTCCAGGTGTCTCAGCCAAGCCTCCCAGTTTGGTATTGTCAGCAAACTCCTGAGCAGACTCTGTCTGTCCCCCCATCAATATCACTGATGAATTTGTTGAACAGTACTGGAACCAGCATTGATCCCTGGGGCCCTCCACTAGTCACAGTTCTCCAGCTGGACTTGGCACCACTGACCACCTAGGCTTCCTTCTTTTCAGCAGGTAACTTCTGAAGCAATTAATGCAATGCTGGAGTTTCCTTTGTTTATAAGGCAAAGCTAATTTTCAAGCACCCTGCTGATAGGCTGGAAACCCACTTTGCTTGATAGAGAAACCTGCAGCAGACTTGAGGAAAATGGCAATCATCATTTTCGTGGTCATCAGATCCACAGATGACTGACTCAGGACAAAGAATACCAGTGTTAACTATTAACTATTAACTATTAGCTATTAACTTAACCATTCCCCTTCAGTACATTAACTTACAAAGATTTCATTTCAGCTGTGCTCTGAATGAATCACAGAAGCATTGAGGTTAGAAAAGACCCTCAGGATCACCCTACTCTACAAGGTTCACCCTTAAACCATATGCCCAAGCACCACATTCAAACCACCTTTAAACACATCCAGGGTTGGCAACTCAACCACCTCCCTGGGCAGTACATTCAGTACATTAACTTATAAAGATTTCATTTCAGCTGTGCTCTGAATGAATCACAGAAGCATTGAGGTTAGAAAAGACCCTCAGGATCACCCTACTCTACAAGGTTCACCCCTAAATCATATGCCCAAGTACCACATTCAAACCACCTTTAAACACATCCAGGGTTGGCAACTCAACCACCTCCCTGGGCAGTACATTCCAGTGCCTGAAAAGGAGTGGTACCATCCTGGCTGCTCTGATCCCCTCTCCTGTAATTAATGTGTACTTGCACTGCAAAATTGGCAATAAAGTATGCTGCAATTGCTCAAATATCTGTCAGTGATTGTCCATCATGCCTGCATGATAACATGCAGTGCTAATATCAAAACACTGGGATGTATTGTTCCAGCTGGAGTCAGCCTTAGGAACAACCATTACAGGCATGTCAATTACAGCAGATAAGATACAGAGATTAGGACGTGGATTTGAGGATGGGGGGGCTGAAATTGAAATTATTCCACCTAATGTCATCTGTGAGAAGACAGCAATATCTCTCCTAACAGCTGAGGAATCAGAAGTGGCCGATTGCTGGCTGCTGAGCTATTCCCCAGTGCCAGTTCCTTTTGCAATAATAAGAGGCAGAAGTGCCACTTCCAATTGCAGGCTGTCAGCCTGCTGAGCCAGGTCCTGTGGGTACCACGACACACAGCCCTCTGCCTCAGCATCCCCTAACCTGTGAGATAAGGCAGCCCTCACAGGGTGAGGGGATGCTGCTTCCGCCTCCAGAGGGACTGGGATTTCCTGAATGTTAAGGGGTAAATGAGAGCAAACAAACAAACGTTAAAGCTATTTAGAAAGTTATTCTGGGTGCGGTGTTTGAGGCTGGGGTTCCTTCTGTGCAAGGTGCTGATCCCAGGTGATATCACACAGCAAGGACTTCTCACCCTGGAGGTAATGGCACAGACAAAACATTTGTCCTAGGTGCTGTAGCACACACACATACCCACGTGCACGTAAAGCAATGCACCACACTGCCTCTGGAGCGCTGGAAAGGAACGAAGGAACCCATCCGATTCCAGTTCCTTGCCTTCTGTCTTTCAGATGCCTCTCGTGCCAGGGACTGTTTTCTCTCAGTGGGTAGATGTTGTCCCAGTGATGGCAGCACACTGGCAACAGAGACCTCAGCAGCCTGTGTGGGAGCTGTGGAAGTGGAATTAATTCAGCCTACAAGTGGCAATGGATATAAACTACAGCACAGGTGGTTCCCCCTCAACACAAGGTAAAGCAAAGAGGGTTTGAAAGACTTGTGGGGCTTCAGCTCGAGGCTCTGTAAGCGGTGCCTCCTGCTCTCCAGGGGACGGGCATACCATGAGCACTGCCTTCTGCCCAAGAATAGTTCCAGTATAAACCCATGGAAGCAGGAAGGACACCAAAAATCTGTATCAAATATAAACAAACCCTCCAAAATGTCAGCTCATTTAATAAAGAGCTCACTTTCACCCTGAGGCTGCTGCTGACGTGAGTCTTATCATCATGCCCCTGCTTACTGCAGAGGGGGTTGGACTAGCTGACCTTCAGAGGTTCCTTCTTCACTGTGAGGTTCACAGAGCTGTGGAGCAGGCTGCCCAGAGAGGTTGTGGAGTCTCCTTCTCTGGAGACTTTTAAGACCCATCTGGATGCATTCCTCTGAGTGCTGTGCTGGATTCTATGCTCCTGCTCTGGCAGGGGGGTTGGACGTGAAGATCTCCAGAGGTCCCTTCCAACCCCTAACATCCTGGGATCCTGCAAAATGGTGAATTTGTTTGGCCCTCACTTTTTCCCCCCTCCAAAGCCAAACAAATCAACCAACCAAAGACTGCATTTATTGAAGGAGCCATAAAAACAACAGTGCATTATAAAATGCCTAATACCATAGAATTTATGGGGAGGGTGTGACTTAACACTTTGCAATGAACTGTGGAATCCATCTTCAAAGGGCCAAAGGCTTGGTTTTACTGGAAGAAATTATACAAGCAATATAAAACAAATAACATAAACAAAATTAATAAAATAAAATATTAATAAAATAAAATAAAAGTAGTAATAAAATAAAAGTAAAATTTCAAAAAATAAATAAAATTAAACAAAGTAAAATAAAATACAACAAATAAAAAATAAATAAAATTAAGCAAAATAAAATAAAGTAAAATAATATAAAACAAAATTAGTAAAACAAAATAAGTAAAATAAGTAGAGTAAAATAAAAAATGAAATAAAATAAAATTAAATTAAATGTAAAAAATTAAAATAAATAAATAAATAAAACTAGGTAAAATAAAATACAGTAAAATAATATAAAACAAAATAAGTAAAAAAAAGTAAATAAAATAAATTAAAATAAAATAAAATAAAATATACAATAAATGAAAATAAAATAAAATAAAATAAAATCAAAGGAAGTAAAATAAAATAAAATAAAGAAAGTAAAATAAAATTAAATAAATAAACTAAATAAAATCAAAGAAAGTAAAATAAAATAAAATGAAAAGAAAGTAAAATAAAATTAAATAAATAAAATAAAATAAAGTAAAATAAAATAAAATAAAAAATACAATAAATGAAAAATAAATTAAAAATAAATAAAACTAAATAAAGTAAAATAAAATAAAACTAATAAAAATAAATAAAATTAAGCAAAATAAAATAAAGCAAAATAATATAAAACAAAATAAGTAAAACAAAATAAGTAAAATAAGTAAAGTAAAATAAAAAATAAAAAATAAAATAAAATAAAATAAAATAAAATAAAATAAAATATAAATAAAACTAAGTAAAATAAAATACAGTAAAATAATATAAAACAAAATAAGTAAAAAAAAGTAAAATTAATAAAATAAAGTAAAGTAAAAGGAAATAAAATACGTAAAAAAATAAATTAAATAAATAAAAATTAAAAAATAAAAGAATAGAAAGTAAAACAAAATAAATAAACTAAAAGAAAGTAAAATAAAATAAAATTATAAACCAAAGCAAACAAGTCCTTGTTGAGGGATTTGTTAAGACCAGATCCCGGGGCTCATCTCCGAGCGAATTTATTTTTGAACCTTCTGAAGCAGACGTGGGGGATTTTTGCATTCTAATGAGTGGGCTAAACCCCCACATCTTTCAAAGCAAGCAGCCCTCATAAATTACATTTCTGACACGTGAGGTTGCAGACCGCTGTGCGGGGAGCACGGAGTAATGGTGCTAATATGCACTCTAGCTTGATTTCCTCAGTTCCCCACATGCTCTAATTCCACACTACAAATCTTTAAATGGCAGTTATATTTTAATTAATATGATTATGTGCTGCCATTAGCCAAACCCTCCCCACACTCCCCCCCCCCCCCCAAGCACATTCCTCCTGCCAGAGCCATGAATGCCAGTAAACCATTAGCATAAAAGGGCTGTTTGCTTATTAAATTCGTCTACACAAATAGGCAAGGGTTGCAATTGTTGATTTGCCATTGAAAGGACGGCGCAGGGGCGAGCTGCACGCTAGCTGGCAGTTGCAATTACCTCGTGTAATTAAGTCTAATTTATAAGTTCCCCCCCCCCCCCAACCTCCCTCAAATGAGAAAGTAACAATTTTTGTTAATTAACAAGAGCATTTGTAAAGCTCGTTAAGTCCATCATTCACCATCTGCCCGGCTGGCTGGGAGCCGCGCGCTGATATTACTGTGGGACGTGTTGCATGTTGTGTGCTCGGGCAGTAATCTGTTTAGCAAGCCCTAATGATGGAAATGGGAGCCAGCAAGGGATGCCGAGCCAGGGCGAGAGAGAAGATCTGCTGTTTTTATTTATCTTTGCAGCGAGGCAAGTGCTTGGTCATTATCTCCTTGCATAGGGTTTCATTATTCCCCCACGCCGCTCTCCTGCATCGCCTCGTACCGTCGTTCCCCTCCAGCCTGCGGGGTACAAGAGCACTTATCTTTCCTGATGACTGTTGAATCATTTAAAACAAGTTATTAGCGAAACAATTAAAATGATATTGGTTCACAATTGTATTGATAGCTGCCAGGCATAATGAAACATTCTGAATAGCAGTCGGTGGGGGTGGGTGGGGGTGTTCTCAGAAGGGATGGAAAACGCTGCTCCTCAGAGAGAAGAGAAACCTCTAAAGAAGAACTAAATTGCACAAACGCCTTAGTTGTATTGGAACATTTCATTTAATTGAGAACAAAGGGAAGGTAAAAAATCACATTATCAATGCACCTCTCCTGTGAGGACAGACTGAGGGAGTTGGGGCTGTTCAGTGTAGAGAAGAGAAGGCTCTGGGGAGACCTTCTTGTGGCCTTGCAGTATCTGAAGGGGCTACAAGAAAGCTGGGGAGGGATTTTGAGGGTGTCAGGGAGTGATAGCCTAGAGGAATGGAGCAAAACTAGAAATGGGTAGATTCAGATTGGATGTAAGAAAGAAGTTCTTCCCCCATGGTGTGGTGAGAGACTGGAATAGTGCCCAGGGAGTGGTTGGAAGCCTCCTGCCTGGAGGTTTTTGCAGCCAGGCTGGATGTGGCTCTGAGTAACCTGATGTAGTGCAAGGTGTCCCTGCCCGTGGCAAAGGGGTTGGAACTGTCTGATCCTTGAGGTCCCTTCCAACCCTGACAATTCTATGATTCTATGTTTAGTGAGCACGAAGGAACAGGATAATGACTCTGTTATTTGTCACGTTGCCTTCTGTTGGCAATGCAAATGGGCAAGGCTGTATTTAACTTCAATAGGAGCAGGCCAAATGCATCACCTTGGAACAGGTTCTGTGTTTCACTGGGGTGGCAGAAAACTGAAAGGAGTAAGGATCCTTTGGCCACCAGAAAGTGACTGTGAATGAGTAAGCAATAAGCAAGTCACAGTCTGCTGGTCAGCTTGTGGCAGTTTCAGGCTGTGCCTAGAGAATTTCCCACAGATCTTGAACAGAAAGTGGTAGAATGTAAATAAATCACTATTGGATGTAAAAAGGGAAGTAATCATAAGTTCTAAGCAATCCCATTGGGTAGATTACAGACATAAAACTTAGATCTGTAAATGATCTCTCTTTTTGGCTTCCTCCCTCTGGCTGGTGCTTCTGCTGGCTCTCTGATGACCTTGGCTGCATTGCTTTGTTTTGGCTAAGTACTAACAAAACAACTGTCTGCCCTTGCTCCACTCTATCTATCGTGTATAAGAGGGTATGGGGCAGGGAAGGGGAAGCTGTTACTAGATCCTCCGGTTTGTCCAAGGGGGGTTCTTGACAGGAGCACACTGCGTTGGGTTAGGAACTGGCTGAGGGCTGAGCCCAGAGAGTGGTGGTGAATGGTGCCACAGCCAGCTGGCAGCCAGGCACTAGTGGTGTGCCCCAGGGATCAGTGCTGGGCCCCATGCTCTTCAACATCTTTATTGATGATCTGGATGAGGGCATTGAGTCCATCATCAGTAAATTTGCGGACGACACCGAGCTGGGGGCAGTAGTTGATCTGCTGGAGGGCAGAGAGGCTTTGCAGAAGGACCTTGACAGGCTGGACAGATGGGCAGAGGCCAAGGGCAGGAGATTGAACACATCCAAGTGCCGGGTTCTGCACCTTGGCCACAACCCCATGCAGTGCTACAGGCTGGGGTCAGAGTGGCTGGAGAGCAGCCAGGCAGAGAGGCACCTGGGGGTGCTGGTTGATAGCAGCTGAACATGAGCCTGCAGTGTGCCCAGGCAGCCAAGAGGGCAAATGGCATCCTGGCCTGCATCAGGAAGAGTGTGGCCAGCAGGAGCAGGGAGGGCATTCTGCCCCTGTACACTGCACTGGTTAGGCCACACCTTGAGTCCTGTGTCTAGTTCTGGGCCCCTCAGTTTAGGAAGGATGTTGAGTTGCTGGGAGGTGTCCAGAGAAGGGCAACAAAGTTGGTGAGGGGTTTGGAGCACAAGCCCTATGAGGAGAGGCTGAGGGAGCTGGGGTTGCTTAGCCAGAGAAGAGGAGACTCAGGGGTGACCTTCTTGCTGTCTACAACTGCCTTAAGGGAGGTTGTAGACAGGCAGGGGTTGGTCTCTTCTCCCTGGCAGCCAGTACCAGACAAGAGGACACAGTCTCAAGCTGTGCCAGGGGAGGTTAGGCTGGATGTTAGGAAGAAGTTCTTACAGAGTGATTGCCCATTGGATGGGCTGCCTGTGGAGGTGTTGGAGTCCCTTCATTGGAGGTGTTCAGGAGGAGACTTGATGGGGTGCTTGGTGCCATGGTTTAATTGTTTAGGTGGGTTGGATTGGTTGATGGGTTGGATACGATGATCTTGAAGGTCTCTTCCAACCTGGTTTATTGGATTGTATTATTGTATTGAGCTGTATATAAATTATAAATACCTGTAAATATATGTAAATATTGTGCATTTTGTTCATACTCATCACATTTCATTTTAGATTGCAGTTCCTCTTGTAAATACAGCTTCATTTGCTTTCAGCTGAGCTGGTCTGGCAATTTAATGCCCACCACAGCTTTGGAAGGGAACAGGGTATCGGTGATGTCCTGCCCCTTCTGGGCAAGCCTTGAGAAACTGCTGCTGTAAGCTCCAAGATGAGCCAGGTGCAGACGACACAACACAGGTTAGTGCCTCGGATTTTCTCAGGAAGAAGACCGTGATTCATGTTGTGGGATTGTCATGCTCCTAAGAAGGGCACATTTAATACTTCTGCTTTAATCATAGAATCATAGAATTGTCAGGGCTGGAAGGGACCTCAGGGATCAGCCAGTTCCAACCCCCCTGCCATGCCCAGGGACACCTCACACTACAGCAGGTTGCTCACAGCCACAGCCAGCCTGGCTGCAAAAACCTCCAGGCATGAGGCTTCCACCACCTCCCTGGGCAGCCTGTGCCAGTCTCTCACCACCCTCATGGGCAACAACTTCTTCCTGACATCCAAGCTGAATCTACTAATTTCTAGTTTTGCTCCATGCCCCCAGTCCTATCACTCCCTGGCACCCTCAAAAGTCCCTCCCCAGCTTTCCTGTAGCCCCTTTCAGATGCCAGAAGGCCACAATTAGGTCTCCTCAGAGACCTCTTCTCCAGACTGAACAGCCCCAACTCCCTCAGTCTGTCCTCATAGGAAAGGAGCTCCAGCTCTCTGATCATCCTTGTGGCCCTTCTCTGGACACCTTCCAGCATGTCTACGTCCTTTCTGTAATAGGGACTCCAGAACTGGACTCAGTACTCCAAGTGTAGTCTCACCAGTGTGGAGTAGAGGGAAAGAATACTACTAGGCATATTGGCCTGAGCTGGTGCTCCCTTGTAGCTGCTGGAGAAGCTCAGAGCAGATGATTCTCCTGTATACAAAAGGCCTTAATGTGGTTGCAAATGTCTGTAATTTAAAGCCTCTTACCCTGCACCATGTTATAAAAGGTCTCTGCATCAATGGGAATTGGGCTCACTGAGCTGATTGAGCACTGGGTAAATTTATCTTAATCCCACTCTCCATTACCACTTCACCACTGACCTCCTATTACTGGGCAAGGCAGAGAGAGCGTTGCTATTCATACCCAGGTACTGGGCAGCTATCTGGCTTTCCCCTAGGCTGACAAGGAGGATGAAGAGAGTATAGGAGATGGCCATCATTCTCTTTCTGAAACAGCAATTTGCAGGAAATCATAGGAAATCTGGTGACCATGAGGAAAAGTCTCCCAGCTAAAACGGGGTTAAAGTTTTTCTCTTTCCTTATTTTCTTTTTTTCCTTCCAAAGATTCCTGGTGTGCTGCAGAGAGATGGAAAAGCTGCCCTTGATCCAGCTTCCAGGCTGAACTCAGATGGTTTAGCAAGCAAGTCCTGTGTATGACATTTTTCTTACTTGGCCTTGAAAGGTTTTAAATTAGACATAGCTAGATCATGGATCAAACTGTTCTAAAGCAAAGTTGACAGATCCTTCAGTTCACTAATTACTGCATGACACACAGCTGCTTCTTGCCTAGCACTGTTCAGTGGATGCTGTTTACAAATGGATCGGAGCTTGGAGTGCTTCAGGAACTAGTTAGTCTGGAAAATCTTTCAGAAACTTGTTGCACAGAACTCCTCTCCTCTCCTCTCCTCTCCTCTCCTCTCCTCTCCTCTCCTCTCCTCTCCTCTCCTCTCCTCTCCTCTCCTCTCCTCTCCTCTCCTCTCCTCTCCTCTCCTCTCCTCTCCTCTCCTCTCCTCTCCTCCTCCTCCCTCTCCTCGCTCCTCTCCTCTCCTCTCCTCTCCTCTCCTCTCCTCTCCTCTCCTCTCCTCTCCTCGATTCTCCTCTCCTTCTCCTCCTCTCCTCTCTCTCCTCTCCTCCTCTCTCTCCTCTCCCTCCTCTCCTTCTCCTCTCCTCTTCCTCTCCTCTCCTCTCTCCTCTTCCTCTCCTCTCCTCTCCTCTCCTCTCCTCTCCTCTCCTCTCCTCGAGTCTCCTCTCCTCGAGTCTCCTCTCCTCGAGTCTCCTCTCCTCGAGTCTCCTCTCCTCGAGTCTCCTCGAGTCTCCTCGAGTCTCCTCTCCTCGAGTCTCCTCGAGTCTCCTCGAGTCTCCTCGAGTCTCCTCTCCTCTCCTCGAGTCTCCTCTCCTCGAGTCTCCTCGAGTCTCCTCGAGTCTCCTCTCCTCTCCTCGAGTCTCCTCTCCTCTCCTCTCCGAGTCTCCCCTCCCCTCCCTTCCAAACCTCTTCTCCCTGAAACTCACCTCTCCTCTCCTCTCTGAACCTCTCCACTCTGAATCTCTCCTCTCCCCTCCAAACCTCTCCTCCCTCAACCTCTCCTCTCCAAACCTCTCCTCCCTGAAACTCTCCTCTACAAACCTCTCCTCTCCGAACCCCTCTTCTCTATCTCCCCTCCCCTTCCCCTTTCCCTTCCCCTTCCCTTTCCTTCCCCTTCCCTTCCCCCCTTCCCCTTCCCTTTCCCTTTCCCCCTTCCCCCTTCCCCTTCCCCTTTCCCCTTCCCCTTCCCCCTTCCCCCTTCCCCTTCCCCTTCCCCTTCCCTTTCCCCTTTCCCTTCCCCTTCCCTTCCCCTTCCCCTTCCCCTTCCCCTTCCCCTTCCCCTTCCCCTCCCTTCCCCTTCCCCTTTCCCCTTCCCTTTCCCCTTCCCCTTCCATTTGTTTTCCTGATAGTGCTCAATTTCCTCCCAGGCTGAGGTTTTTCTGGAGCCAGAGCTTTACAATTCCACAGATGGGATTCTCTCTTTCTGTAATTTCCCCCCATAGTTTTCCTTCTACCTTCCTGTCTTGGTGCCTCTGATTGTCCCCACGTCTTTTGCAGTCCTTTACATCAGCTCCTTACTGAGAAATGAGATGAAGGATTTATTGTTTTCTTTCCTTTTGATTCTCCTGTGGGGTTTTGGAAACCCTTTCTCTTTCCTGCACGCCATGGATCTCACACTTTCCATTTTTCCTTCTTCAGGTTCACATTGAGGAAGAACAATTTGTTCTTTGTTTTACTGCTCTGTATCTGCATGAGTTTAGCTTGGCTCTCAGCAACTCTTTCATGTCCAGATATAAACAGAAGGTTTGTTTGCCGTTCCCTGTAGGCTCTCTGGGGTTCTGTATATTTTTTCCCGGTGTGGTTATTCCTTCAAAAGTGTCAGAAGCTCCTTCCTGGAAGTGTTTTACCCTCTCAGTCTGATCTATTACATTTGAAGACTTTCCAGACTTCCTAAATATTTCAGTCTCACTGCTCCTAGGTATAATGACCTCTCTAACTACTTCCCTTCATTTGGTAAAGCTTGCCTTGTGGAATCAAGAGTCTTAGCAGCTTACTACTTCTTTTTTTCCTTCTTCTCCTAGTTCTGAAATGAAACCCCAGCTGTCCTTGAGCACTCCCCATCACGGCAAATGTTGTCTCACCACCTGACAGCACAGTTTTGACTCTGCATCTTTCCCTGCTACATAGCTGAGCACTCGCTGGCAGCAATTTCCAGTCCCACTGATCTATTCCAGAAACAATTCAGATTTGCTTCTGAGTCCTCTTCTTTTAAAGCACAGAGGGTGAGTCATCAGCCCTGGCAAACCTTCAGCATGAATGTTTGGTGGTGTCCTGAGATAGAATGGACTTTCTTCAGAGCAGCTTGTATGGTGCTGTGGTTTGAATGGGTGATGAAATCACCACTGAGTGTTTTGGTTGTGGCTGAAGAACGCGTGCACAGCAAAAGGACGGTCTCCATTTCTCACTCTGTCCCTGCAGTGAGTAGGCTGAGGATGGGCAAGAGGTTGTGAGGGGACACAGGTAAGCTGGCTAAATGTGTCCAGAGAAGGGCCATGAGGATGAGCAGAGGGATGGAGCACCTCTCCTATGAAGACAAACTGAGAGAGTTGGGGTTATTCAGTCTGGAGAAGAGAAGGCTCTGAGGAGATCTAATTGTGGGGGCTACAAGAAAGCTGGGAAGGGACTTCTGAGGGTGTCAGGGAGTAATAGAACTGGGGGGAATGGAGCAAAACTAGAAATGGGTAGATCCAGATTGGATGTTAGGAAGAAGTTCTTCCCTGTGAAGGCAGTGAGACACTGGAAGTGGTTGCCCAGGGAGGTGATGGAAGCCTCCTGCCTGGAGGTTTTTTCAGCCAGGCTGGCTGTGGCTGTGAGCAACCTGCTGTAGTGTGAGGTGTCCCTGGCCATGGCAGGGGGGTTGGAACTGGCTGATCCTTGAGGTCCCTTCCAACCCTGACAGTTCCATCATTCTATGATTTTATGAATATGCTGCCAGACTGAGAATCTGCTCTTTGCTCAGAGACTGCCTTTACATGGATCTGCTTGGGAGATTTTACATCATTTGCAGTGAGGTTGTGGGGGGTTTGTTTTCCCCCTTTTCCCTCTGCTTACTAAACTGTCTTTATCTCAGCTCACAAATTTGCTCACTTGTGCTCCCCCATCCCACTGAGGGTGATGGGGTAGCTGCTGGCCAGGGTCAACCCACTACAGTTGTTCAGCTACAAGAGGTGGGAGACCAGTATTTGCTAGAAACTTTCTGTGTCTCCTAAGTTCAGAAAGGTGGCAGCCCTGTGAGCGGCATGCTGCTGCAATAAGCTTCAAGGGCTCAATTTGAACCCATTGTAACCAACCACCAATGCTGGCTTGTGTTGTGAGTGCCCTCTAGCACAGCATCCTGCTGCCATGGCGCTTGGAATACTTCTGGGACAGGTATCTAAAGGAAGCTGTCTCCATACCCTTGTCCTGTAGCTCGAGATGTTTTTAAACATCTGGGAGGTTGAGGTTTGGCTGGGAGGGGGAAGCATCCTCTGTTCCAAAGCCTCTGTGGAGGTCTTATGTTACCCACTGCTAGAGCAACCTACCACAGTCATTTGGTGCAACTGGAACGAAATCTTGAACTTAACCACTTCTTGGCAGTGTTCAGGAGTCGCAGCCAAGCTGAATTACCTCCCAGGCCCAAGAAGCACGAGGTGCTCCCAAAATTGCTCCTTTGCTAGTCTGAAGTTTCTACTGAAGTGGCTGGGTTATGGGAACCTGAATCCTGTCATGTTGTGGCTGGACTTCGTGCAGCTGGAGAAAGCCTGTGCCTAACAACTGTTGGGAACAGCTTTTGCTTACATGGGATGCACTCCCAGCCACTGCTTTAACACCAGTGACCTATTCCCCTGCTCTGAAAACTAGCAAAGGACTTGGCAAGTCAGGAAAAAAAACCAAAGAGGGTTCTGAGTTTTGGTTGGCAGGCGTGGGAGCTCGGTAGCTACTGAGAGCATAGGAGCTCAGGGCAGGAGCCCAGCTGCGCTTTGCTGCAGCTATCCTGCTGTTAACGACATCTGTCCCGAGGCTACCTGCACCGGCTCACAAACACTTCTGTTTCTCCGGCTGAGGCAGGGCTGCCAGGCCATGGCTATCCAGTGGGGCTCCCGCTTCAATTAGAAGTGCTGCTCTCAGAACTGAACAAAGTCTTCCCTCACACACTGGCTGCATCAAACCCTTTCTCTTGCAGCTCCCACCCACTGCCAGGTGAGTTCAGCAGATGAGAGGAGCACGCCTTTTTGCAGCAGAGAGAGCATTTCTTCAAAGCGCTTCTTCCTGCATGTTGATCTACCACACGTCTGCCCAGCTAACCCTGCTGTAAAAGAATATCCTTAACCTTTGGCTGGGATTTGGAGGACAACAGCAGCCTCTGCTGTTTTGACAGAGTCCCTTTGTTCAGGTGGCTTTCTGGGACCTGCCTTCGGTGTATTAAGCATCGCGGCGCTGGCTCTCGGGTGTTTAATTCACGCTGCGCTGAAGTCAGCCTGGCTGGCACATTATGCATCCCTTTGTACACTACGGGGCATTGCCTGAGCATGATGGGTAGCAGCTCAGGCAAGACTGATCAAATAATCATGTGAGGCTGCAACATCTGGGGCTGGGAGCAGCAGTGCTCTCTGCTCAGCTCCTGGTGTACCTCACAGGTATCGGACATGAAGCAGGGGAATGTTGCGTTCTCATTCTCTGGAGCCCTAGGTTTCCCTTCTTCACAGAATCACAGCATGGGAGTGGTTGGAAGGCACCCCTGAAAATCACCCAGTCCAACCCCCACTGCCAGAGCAGGATCACCTAGGGAAAGGCACACAGAAATGCATCCAGGAGTGTTTGGAATCTCCTGGAGAAGGAGGCTCCACAACCTCTCTGGGCAGCCTGCTCCAGGGCTCCAGCACCCCCACAGTAAAGAACCTTTCCCTTTTGTTTAGGTGGAACCTCCTCTGCTCCAGTTTGTGTACGTGGCTCTGTATCTTGTCACTGGGCACCACTAAGAGTCTGGTCCCATCCTAAAGGGCTGACACTTACCCTTTAGCCATTGATGAGCATTGAGAAGAGCCACCCTCATCCTCCACTTCTCCATCCACTTCTCCAGGCTAAACAGCCCCAGCCAGTTTTGACCATCTGAGGCCTCCACACACAAGCACCCTGTCTGTGTTGTGATTTCTGCTCACATCAGGCAGAAATAGGATTCCCCAAACACAATAGAGCAATAAGCACTGGTTAAGGACTGTGCACACCCACTGACCAGGTGTACAATCTGCTTCTTGCCTGCGTGTAAATCCTGTGTGGATGTGGATGATTTGATTTACTCTCCATATCAAAAGCAATATCTTTCCTAAGGCAATATTAGAACAGTTTTTAATGATAACAGGCTGTGTGGTGATGACTGTTTTTACATAAATTTACTGATCTCCTTCTCTGGAGACTTTCAAGACCCATTTGGTATGTGTTCCTGTGCAGCCTGCACTGCATTCTATGGCCCTGCTCTGGCAGGGGGGTTGGACTGGAAGATCTCTGGAGATCCCTTCTGACCCCTAACATCCTGGGACCCTGGGATTTTTTACCATGGGTTTTCCTGGTGAAACTGAGAGAAACCCAAATGGGTGCTAGGTGGTCAGCAGCCTTCCTGCCCCAGCTGAATGTGGCTGTGGGTTTGGAGAGACCCATCCTGCACTGCACCCATCTCATGTGCTGCAGAGTGGTGACAAGCTGAAGAAAGAATCACATTTAAGGATTATTGCCTTAAATTACCAATGCACAACTTTGTAGGCTCAGTTACAGTTTATCTTGTTAAAGATACTCCCAGTTAGTATTCAGATATCCTCCTTACATTTTCCAGGGTCTCTTGGCCTTATTAATTCAAATCTTACTTTCAATGTATGCATGTAGCCAAGATAATTATTAGAAGGAGAGATCAAAGCCAGCATATTATAGTCCTATTCCATTTTCTGCTGATGTGAGTGATCTGCCTCTTCTTTGATGTTGTATGCTTCTACAGTGAAAGTACAGAGGATAAAAATACTACACCATGTAATCTGGCATTTATCCCATGAGAGCAGAATTCCAAATTGTGACACATGTCAAGAAGTTAAAAAAAAAAATAATAAAAAATCCAAACCCAACACAAGAAAAAAAAAACCCCAACACCCAACTTAAAAGGGCCCTGTGCTTTATGCAGCGACACACTCTGCATTTAAACACCATCAGACATCATTTCCCATTACAAATTTAGCCCCCTACATAAAATTCAAAGAATTTCTGTAACTTTGGTCAAAGAAAATGACAGCAATGGTTAGGAAATAGCTGCTGTATTTACTGCACCAAGGCTGCAGCTTAGCTTTATGCAAACCACTTGCTTTGTTTGGGTTTATAAATATAGACATATATATATACACACATATATATATACACACATATAGAATAGCATAGCATAGCATAACATAGCATAACATAGCATAGCATAGCATAGAATAGCATAACATAGCATAGCATAGAATAGCATAACATAGCATAGCATAGCATAGCATAGCATAGCATAGCATAGAATAGAATAGAATAGACCAGGTTGGAAGAGACCTTCAAGACCATCAAGTCCAACCTATCATCCAACACCACCTAATCAACTAAACCATGGCACCAAGCACCCTATCAAGTCTCCTCCTGAACACCTCCAGTGATGGTGACTCCACCACCTCCCTGGGCAGCACATTCCAATGGCAATCACTCTCTCTGTGTAGAATTTCCTCCTAACATCCAGTCTAAACCTCCCCTGGCACAGCTTGAGACTGTGTCCTCTTGTTCTGGTGCTGGTTGCCTGGGAGAAGAGACCAGCCCCTGCCTGTCTACAACCTCCCTTAAGGCAGTTGTAGACAGCAAGAAGGTCACCCCTGAGTCTCCTCTTCTCCAGGCTAAGCAACCCCAGCTCCCTCAGCCTCTCCTCACAGGGCTGTGTTCCAAACCCTTCCCCAGCTTTGTTGCCCTTCTCTGGACATGTTCCACCAACTCAACCTCCTTCCTAACCTGAGGGGCCCAGAACTGGACACAGGACTCAAGGTGTGGCCTAACCAGTGCAGTGTACAGGGGCAGAATGACCTCCCTGCTCCTGCTGGCCACACTGTTCCTGATGCAGGCCAGGATGCCATTGGCCCTCTTGGCTGCCTGGGCACACTGCAGGCTCCTGTTCAGCCTACTATCGACCAGTACCCCCAGGTCCCTCTCTGCCTGGCTACTCTCCAGCCACTCTGATCCCAGCCTATATCACTGTGTGGGGCTGCTGTGGCCAATGTGCAAAACCCAGAACTTGGATGTGTTCAATCTCATGCATATATATATATATATATATATATCTCCTCAGAGAGGCAAACAGAAGACAAAATTAACATCTTTGTGCAAGCAAAGCTGCATCTCCTCTGCAATTTGGCCTCATCCCCAGCAGTCTGTTTACTCAGCCTGGCTTTTGCCACATTCTGTCTGGAAAGCAGCTGTGATTGCAGGTGCTGAATCCAGTGCTGGTGCAGGATTCTTCAGCAGAGCGAGGGAGCAGGATTTGTCCTTTATTATTGTGTGTTTCAGAGGTAATTGCCCCACATTTCTTGTCAGAATCCTGTCATATTGACACGTATATTGGAAGCTGAGCTCATCATCTCTCTGCCTTTGTAACATAACACTTGATTATTTCGGATTGCAGAGAGCAGGAGGGCTGTCAGTTCTAGCAGTGCTACACTTGGCCTTCTTGGGCTTACTGCAAATGTCAGAAGACTTTAGACAGCTTGAGAACTTTTCCTTCACTATTGAAATCAGGGAGAATTTTGTTGCTCCTTTCAGTGACTATACAGACCTGAGACAGTAATGCCCGCTTCAGTATGTCTAGAGGACGAAGCTGGCCAAAGGGACTCACAGAATCATTGTGGTTGGAAAAGCTCCTTAAGATCATCAAGTCCAGTCAACCCAACACCACCATGGTCACTAAACTATGTCCCAAAGTGCCATGTCTACATGTCTTTTGAACACCTCCAAACCGTATGGTGCAGCTGACTCACTGAAGGGAAAGGATCCATCCAGAGGGACCTGGATAGGCTGCAGAGCTGGGCCCAAGACAACATCATGAGGTGCAACAAGACCAAGTGCAAGGTCCTGCAGCAGGGTCAGGGCAATCCTAATCACCAATATAGGCTGGGCAGGGACTGGCTTGAAAGCAGCCCTGAAGAAAAGGACTTGGGGGTGCTGGGGATGAGAAGCTTGATAAGAGCCAGCAGTGAGCACTTGCAGCCCAGAGAGCCAAGCAGAGCCTGGGCTGCAGCAAGAGAAGTGTGGCCAGCAGGGCCAGGGAGGGGATTCTCCTCCTCTGCTCCACTCTGCTGAGACCACAGCTGGAGCTCTGTGTCCAGTTCTGGAGCGTCTATTACAGGAAGGTACTGGAAGTTGCCCAGAGAAGGGCCACAAGGATGAACAGAGGGCTGGAGCTGCTCTGCTATGGAGACAGACTGAAAGTTGGGGCTGTTCAGTCTGGAGAGAGAAGGCTGTGAGGAGACCTTCTTGTGGCCTTCCAGTATCTGAAGGGGGCTCCAAGAAAGCTGGGGAGGGATTTTTGAGGGTGTCAGGGAGTGATAGGACTGGGGGGAATGGAGCAAAACTAGATATGAGTAGATTCAGCTTGGATGTTAGGAAGAAATTGTTCCCCCTGAGGGTGGTGGGAGCCTGGCACAGGTTGCCCAGGGAGGTGGTGGAAGCCTCCTGCCTGGAGGTTTTTAAGGCCAGGCTGGCTGTGGCTGTGAGGAAGCTGCTGTAGTGTGAGGTGTCCCTGGGCATGGCAGGGGGGTTGGAACTGGCTGATCCTTGAGGTCCCTTCCAACCCTGACAATTCTGTGATTCTATGACTCTAATCATGGTGACTCCACCACTTCCCTGGACAGCCTGTTCCAATGCATGAACAATGGTCACACAGACACACAGAATGGCAGGGGTTAGATGAGACCTCTGAAGGTCATCAACTCTAACCCCCATGCCTATTTCATTGCTTGCAGGAAGGAGCAGGCCAAATAGGAGCTTCCCATCTTTTTTCCCCCCAGGCTTACCATGGTGTTTAATGCCAAACAGATTCTTTATGAAGTCTGAAGAGCATGGTTAATTTAGTCTCACCATTTACCCACAATTTCTCATGGTTGAGATCTTTGGGGAGGAGAACCAAAACTGTCAAATGTTCCTGGACCTCAGCAAGGCCTTTGACATCATCCCCCATAGCAAACTCCTGGCCAAGCTGTCAGCCCCTGGCTTGGACAGCAGCACTCTGAACTGGGTTAGGAACTGGCTGGAGGCTGAGCCCAGAGAGTGGTGGTGAATGGTGCCATAGCCAGCTGGCAGCCAGTCACCAGTGGTGTCCCCCAGGGATCAGTGCTGGGCCCCATCCTGTTCAATATCTTTATTGATGATCTGGATGAGGGGATTGAGTCCACCACCAGTAAATTTGCAGATGACACCAAGATGGGGGCAGGAATTGATCTGTTAGAGGGTAGAAGAGCTCTGCAGAGGGACCTTGACAGGCTGGACAGATGGACAGATCCAATGGCATGAGATTGAACACATCTAAGTTCTGGGTTCTGCACTTTGGCCACAACAACCCCATGCAGTGCTACAGGCTGGGGTCAGAATGGCTGGAGAGTAGCCAGGCAGAAAGGGACTTGGGGTTGCTGGTTGATAGTCGGCTGAACATGAGCCAGCAGTGTGCCCAGGCAGCCAAGAAGGCCAATGGCATCCTGGCCTGCATCAGGAACAGTGTAGCCAGCAGGAGCAGGGAGGTCATTCTGCCCTGTGCTCAGCACTGGTTAGGTCACACCTTGAGTCCTGTGTCCAGTTCTGGGCTCCTCAGGTTAGGAAAGATGTTGAGTTGATGGAAGGTGTCCAGAGAAGGGCAACAAAGCTGGGGAGGGGTCTGGAGCACAGCCCTGTGGGGAGAGGCTGAGGGAGCTGGGGTTGCTTAGCCTGGAGAGGAGGAGGCTCAGGGGAGACCTCATTGCTCTCCCCAACTCCCTGAAGGGAGGTTGTAGCCAGGTGGGGGTTGGTCTCTTCTCCCAGGCAACCACTAACAGAACAAGAGGACACAGTCTCAGGATGTGCCGGGGGAGGCTTAGGCTGAATGTTAGGAAGAAGCTCTTCCCAGCAAGAGAGATTGGCCATTGGGATGTGCTGCCCAGGGAGGTGGTGGAGTCACCGTCACTGGAAGTGTTTACGAAGAGCCTGGATGAGGCACTTGGTGCCATGGTGTAGTTGATCAGATGGTGTCGGGTGAGAGGTTGGACTCAATGATCTCAAAGGTCTTTTCCAACCTGGTTAATTCTGTATTCTGTATTCTTCTGTATTCCTAAAAAGCTGCCCAGAAAAGTCAACTGCAGCCAGGAAGAGACCAGGTCCCACAGTTCCTATTTAACCTTTGCAGTTAGGAGACAATTTTGTCCTTTAGATAAACTGGAAACCCAGAATATGGAAACTCAACTCCAAAGTACTCTTCTTGCAGTCCCTGCCTTGAGTGTCCCAGCCTCTTTCTCTGACCGTTCACAAAATGCCTCGTTCATTACATTCCACCAAGGTTTCTGGGGTTTGCTGGACTTCTTCCCCTAGAAAGTGAGGAAATGGCCTTGTGTGTTACTTTCTGCAGTAGACAGAGGGGTCAGATCCCAGCTCTGTAAAGCTGACACCTACTCTGGCAGTTCAGGGTTTCCCTAGACCAGACATCCAAAGGCAAATGTCACTAGATTTATGGTCTGGGATCCTCATAAAGTCACACCTAGGAGGACAGGAGTGCAAGAAACATTCCCTTTCATCTGTGTCTGCCTTAAAGATTACTCAACATTCTCTGACTGGCATCTGGCACCAGGAGTACATGCTCCTGCCACATCCAGGTTTGATTATTGCAAATCACAGGACTTAGGAATGGGGCTCGCTCCCCCTGGATTTAGAGTCCAGATGTGCTTCTGAAGACTTCATGGTGATTTGCTATTAGAATGATTGTCAGGTGGAGAGTAGACTTTCTCCAGAGTGAACATTCTCCCTGCAATGACTCTGGTCCAGTTAGTTTCAATTTTCTGTCAGGAGTTGATTTCCAGGTCCTCCATGTGTTAGTTAGGTGTCAGTCTGGCTGCTCCAGCTGTGACTCATAGGATCTGTGTTCCCTAAAAGTCTGCTGCACAGGAAGGTGCTGAGACCTAAGTCATTGTTCCATGAAATATTCAGTAATTTGCTGAAGGGACCGAGTCAGAGGACTGGAGTCATCACCAGAGGATTCAGAGACATTGGAAAGTATGTTGGAAATACGTTCCAGGGATGATGGAATCACAGAGTGCTGGGCATTGGCAAGGACCTCTGGAGACCATCTAGCCCTACCTCACTGCTAAAGCAGGGTCACCTAGAACAGGTTGCCCAGGATCACAATGTCCAGGAGGGATTGGAATCTCTCCAGAGAAGGAGACTCCATAACCTCTCTGGGCAGCCTGCTCCAGGGCTCCAGCACCCTCACAGCAGAGAATTTTCTCCTCCAGTTCAAGTGAAACCTCCTGGCTTCTGATTTGTACCCACAGCCCTTGTCCTGTGCCTGGGTGCTGTATATAGACACTCCTATAATCTGAGGCAGGAGTTGTTGAGGTTTTCCTGGAAATGTAGAGGTTTCCCTGCAACAGGTGCTCCAGCTCCTGTCTGGCCTGCTTATGATTTGGCAAGCCTCTTGTGGATTTGGATGGGACTGTCCAAGGAATTTGCCAAGTGACGGTTCCCCAGGCAGAGAACAAGGAGCACAGGCAGCACCCGTGTTCAGCTGCTATGAAGGTCTCAGCAGGGCTCTTTGCTCCCTCTGTCTTGACTGTGGAGAAGCCAGCCAAGCAAAAGTCAGAAGTACTTGGCTGTAGTTCCCAGACTGTTTTCAACCCCCTGATGCTGTGCTGCATTTTTCCTTTCATCTACAGAGTGTCTTGCCTCCTTCAGTGTGGTTGTACCTGGTACAAAACCACGTTCTGCTGCTCGAGGAAAGGTCCTGCTGTAATGAGCAGAGTCAAACAGACAAAGTGACAGGAATGCATTGATTGGTCTCTCTTCACACTTCCCCTTGGACAAAAGGGGAATTCCTGTTATCCATGTGGTGAGAAGTGGACTTTTCTTTCTCTTGAGGTACTGACTTGACACTTGGAGCCAAACCACCACAGTGCTCTGATGGTGTCACGTTCCAGCAGTAAGGCTAAGGTGGTTTCCAGTGCTGAAGACCTGCATGTGAGCAGCTTGCTTGCCTAGGGAAGAGAAACTGGGGAAATGAGAAATGAATGCCACAGGTGGTAGATGGTTATCTAGGAAGCCCTGTGTGCCAAGAACCTTGAGGGGTGGTAAGGATGTGTAATGCTTCCAGCATGAGAGGGACATGGAACTGCTGGAGACGGTCCAGAGGAGGCCATGAAGGTGATCTGTTGGCTGGAGAACCTCCCTGTGGGGACAGGCTGGAACAGTTAGGGCTGTTCAGCCTGGAGAAGAGAAGGCTCTGGGGAGACCTTAGAGCAGCCTTCCAGTACCTGAAGGGGGATACAGCAGAGCTGGGAAGGGACTTTTGACAGCTTTGAGTGCCAGGACAAGGGGCAATGGCTTTGAGCTGGAAGAGGGGAGATTGAGACTGGAGATTGGGAGGAAATTCTTGACAGTGAGGGTGGTGAGACACTGGAACAGGTTGCCTGGGGAGGTGGTGGAAGCCTCATCCTTGAAGGTTTTTGCAGCTAGGCTGGATATGGCTGTGAGCAACCTGCTGTAGTGTGAGGTGTCCCTGGCCATATCAGGGGGGTTGGAACTGAGTGATCCTTGAGGTCCTTTCCAACCCTGACAATTCTGTGATTCAAACTCTCTATCCCTGACTTTTGGTGAGCTACAGCAATGGTGCATAAAGCTTTCATGAGGCAGCCTGGGGCCAGGCAGCTAAGTGGTCCCTTCTGTATTCACAGACAAACAGTTGCACAGGATATTAAGAGTTGCAATAATAGAAAAAGAGCTATAAAATATTAGCCTGATTTCCTTTTTATTTTTATAGCTCTGTGTCTCCCTTGGCTTCTTTTATTTTTTTAAGCAACAAAAGAGTCAGTAAAATATGACAAACGTGGATGGACTGTGTGAGGTGTCCCTGCCCGGGGCAGGGGGGTTGGAACTGGGTGATCCTTGAGGTCCCTTCCAACCCTGACAATTCTATGATTTATGATTCTATGGCTCTATGATTCTGATTCTATGGCTCTATGATTCTATGACTATGATTTTATGATTCTATGGCTCTATGGTTTTATGATTCTATGACTCTATGACTGATTCTATGGCTCTATGATTCTATGACTCTCTGATTCTATGATTCTGTGATTCTATGACTCTATGACTATGATTCTACGGCTCTATGATTCTATGACTCTATGGCTCTATGATTTTATGATTCTATGACTATGATTCTATGGCTCTATGATTCTATGACTCTATGACTGATTCTATGACAATGATTTTATGATTCTATGATTCTATGCCTCTGACTTTATGATTCTATGACTATGATTCTATGGCTCTATAATTTTATGATTCTATGACTCTGACTCTTATTCTATGACTATGATTCTATGGTTCTATGATTCTATGATTCTATACTTCTATGATTCTATGACTCTATGACTATGATTCTATGATTCTGTGGTTCTATGACTCTATGATTCTATGCTTCTATGGGTCTGTGATTTTATGATTCTATGACTCTATGATTCTGTGATTCTATGATTCTATGGCTCTATGGTTCTATGACTCTATGACTCTATGACTGTGATTCTATGGTTCTATGAGTCTGTGGCTCTCTGATTCTGTGATTCTATGTCTATGATTCTATGGCTCTATGATTCTGTGATTCTATGACTATGATTCTATGGTTCTATGATTCTCTTGCTCTACGATTCTATGACTGGAGGGGCACTGGGCCAAACCTGGGAGGCATTTTTAGACTTTCCATGCTCATTGATTATGCTGGAATGAGCTGAAGACAGAAAGTGTCTGGGTTATACCAACTGCATTTCACAGACAGTCCTCCCAGTTATCAATTAATTCAACTTACTCCCTCATCAGTTCCACCCCCACCCCCCCCTTAGTGCTGATGGTTTCCTGACCTAGGCCCAGGCGATGCCCTTAGGCAGTGCATCTGATAATTGACACATTTTCTAACCCAGCATAGTGATGCCCAAGTCGGTGCTTTCAGGCTGTGACTTCAGCTGATTGGAGGCTGCAGCAGGGACTCCTTTTATCCCTCATACATCAGAATGCTCTGACAGCTCTCCCAGGCAGGGGACTAAGGCGGATCTCTCCCTCAGGAAAATGTATGCAAACACCTCTGGAACGTCGTAGCAGTTGCTAGGCATCACACTGGTGACATCTTTATGATAAACAGGGTATGCAGAAGAAGGCCCTAATAAAAGAATAACAAATTATTACATCCAGAGGGCGATTTTACAAGATGAACTGGTGTAATAAATTACTGCTGGAGTCAGGATACTCTGCTACCTTTTAAGGTATTTCACAGCAGAGCCTAAATGAACCAGCCCATAAACCAGAGAGGGTCTCACAGAAAATAACAAGCCCATCCTTAACCCTTTTTTGTTTTTGGAGGTGGGGGGGTGCTATTTTAATACTCATCATGATACCTGTGAGTGGTGTTTGGCTTGCTGGATGGCAGCTTCAGCAAGTGCTGCCTGGAAAATGAGGCTGTACATGCAATTCATAGCAAGATGTCTCTCTTCATCATTATTTTCTCCCTGCTGCTGGACTCTCAGTGCCACTGCAATCTACATAATATCAAATTGAACAAAAGCCTGTAGCATTTTATTTAGAAAACTATTTTCATACATAAAACATGACAAGGAAAATGCCAGCAGCCAAATACCTTTCATACTAATTATCAAATATTTTGATTTTCCCCTCCCCTGCATGCTCTTTTTAATACAAAAGAAGAAGAAAATAATCCCTCTCTGTCTCCCTTTCTCTCTCTTACATCCTCCCTTGCTTTTTCTCCTGACTTCTTTAGTTGTCTGAATAGTTCAAATTTGTCCTTTACTCATTTTACCTTTTTAACTTCAAGGTATTCTAGAAGTATAAAATGGGAAATCATAGCCCTTCTGTTTAAAAAACAGCTTTGTGGGGAAAAGGATCTCTCATCAAAATGACACCAAGCTGTGTGGTGCAGCTGACAGGCTGGAGGGAAGGGATCCATCCAGAAGGACATGGACAGGCTGCAGAGCTGGGCCCAAGCCAACATCATGAGGTTCAACAAGACCAAGTGCAAGGTCCTGAAGCTGGGTCAGGGCAATCCCAGGCACTGATATAGGCTGGACAGGGACTGGCTTGAGAGCAGCCCTGAAGAAAAGGCCTTGGGGGTGCTGGGGGATTAGAAGCTCAATAGGAGCCAACAGTGAGCACTTGCAGCCCAGAGAGCCAAGCAGAGCCTGGGCTGCAGCAAGAGAAGTGTGGCCAGCAGGGCCAGGGAGGGGATTCTGCCCCTCTGCTCCACTCTGCTGAGACCCCCCCTGGAGCATTGTGTCCAGTTCTGGAGCCCCTAGGACAGGAAGGATCTGGAGGTGCTGGAAGGTGTCCAGAGAAGGGCCACGAGGATGAGCAGAGGGCTGGAGCTGCTCTGCTCTGGAGACAGACTGAGAGAGTTGGGGTTGTTCAGTCTGGAGAAGAGAGGGCTCTGAAGAGACCTTCTTGTGGCCTTGCAGCATCTGAAGGGGGCTCCAAGCAAGCTGAGGAGGGACTTTTGAAGGTGTCAGGGAGTGATAGGACTGGGGAGAATGTAGCAAAACTAGAAATGGGTAGATTCAGCTTGGATGTTAGGAAGAAGTTGTTCCCCATGAGGGTGGTGAGAGCCTGGCACAGGTTGCCCAGGGAAGTGGTGGGAGTCTCATGCCTGGAGGTTTTTGCAGCCAAGCTGGCTGTGGCTGTGAGCAAGCTGCTGTAGTGTGAGGTGTCCCTGGCCATGGCAGGGGGCTTGGAACTGGCTGATCCTCGAGGTCCCCTCCTACCCTGACAATTCTGTGATTCTGTGCTCTGAACTCTACTCCACAGGAGCCACCACTAGCACTAACAAAGGGGTGACTCAGCATTTGCATTTCATTTGTAAATGAATCAGACAGGTGTTTTCCTCTGGTTATTTCAGTCAAAATCCCAATACTTCCCACAACCCCTAAATGGCAGAGCCTGTACCTGGAATTTGAAGACCATGGATGCAATTTATCATGAACTCTCCTATGCTACTCCAAGGCAATACCTTAACATAGCTGTAAGCTGCACCCCATTTGCAGCTAGTTCTGAGGCAATTTTCTTGCAGCTCCACCAATCTGCTATAAAAATGCTTTCATAACTGATGCCACCAATCTCTTCCCTTGCTCTGGATGAGGCATTGCCCTGCCTTTAGGCAGAGGTGCTGCTAAGTGTTGGTCAGCTCCAGTCTTCAGCTGGGTCTGGATGTGTGCACTGTCCTTCCCTTTCCTGTGCTAAGGGTCAGACTACAGACTGACATCAGTCAGCACCTCCTAAAAGCCCTTCCACACAGCTGCTCAAAATTCTTTCTCACTCCCTGTAGGGAAGGAAACTTTTCGATAGGAATTCAGTGCCATGAGCTTCCTTGGTAGCTTAATCTAAAAGCTGGCTTTAACTACATACCCAGAGTCACAGAATGCATTGGCTTGGGAGGGACTTTTAATTGTCATCTAGTCCAACCCTCCTGCAATAAGCAGGGACATTCCTAACTAAATCAGGTTGCTCAGAGGAATGAGGCCTTGAGCAACCTGTTCTAAGTAGAAGATGTTCCTGTCCACGACATGGGGTTTGGAACTGGCTGATCCTAAAGGTCCCCTCCAACCCAAACCATTGTAGGATTGTAAGACCTCCCAAATCTCCAGGAAAAGGTGTGAAGCAGTGGCTCAGTGAAATGAATGATTGTGCAGGGTGGAAGAAATAACCCAGAAGAGGAGAGGCTGAGCATGGTGCACATCTTCGAAAGCACTGCTCAGGTGTGCCACTCATTGACAGGGACAAAGTGAAGGGCTCAAAGTAAGCTCTTTTCCTTCAGTGAACACAACAATGATCCCGGTGGCTGGAGGCCATGGAGGAAGTTCAGGAAACAGCATGCTGGATGCAAAATGACCATACAAGAGCTGGACTGGAAGACTGAGGTGTGGGGAGAGACTAGTCATGGAAGTGCTGGGGGAGAGGAAGGAGCATGAAGGGCAGAAGACATGGCCCACAAAAGACCTCGAAGAGTGGGCATTAGTTTGAATCCATGAACTTCATCAGCTTACAGGTGGATGAATGTAGGCGTCTGCTCCATCTGGCCAGAAGGTTGTCAGCTGAATGTGTGCTGCTTGTAGAAAAGTGCAGAGAGCACACAGAACTACCTGAAGGGAGATTGTGGACAGGCAGAGGTTGGTCTCTTTTCCCAGGCAGGCAACACCAGAACAAGAGGACACAGTCTCAGGCTGCGCCAGGGGAGGTTTAGACTGGATGTTAGGAGGAAGTTCTATACAGAGAGAGTGATTGCCCATTGGAATGGGCTGCCCAGGGAGCTGGTGGAGTCACCATCATTGGAGGTATTCAGGAGGAGACTTGATGGGGTACTGGGTGCCATGATCTAGTTGTTTAGGTGGGTTGGATTGGTTGATAGGTTGGACACGATGATCTTGAAGGTCTCTTCCAACCTGGTTTATTGTATTGTATTGTATTGTATTGTACTCCTGTCAACTCCATACGAGAGAACGAGACAAAGTAGAGCATCAGTTGATCTCTGGCAGGTGAATGTGGAAATCAATGCTCCCCACAAGCCAAAAGGTGAAAGTGCTGCTGAATGACAGTGGCTTCTGTTTTGGCAAAACCTTAGCAGCGGTTCAGTCTTCCTGCATCAACCCCAAGCTTCATTAAAATAATGAAATGTGATTAAAACCCAAGCAAATTACACAAACCCAAATGGAAATGGATAGATTATTGTTTCACTGTTACCTGAAGCTGTTGCACTGTTTCCTACCTCTCTCTGCAGCTTTGCAGTAGTCAAGATTCTGATTTTGTGTTTCAGTTCAGGACTAAGCAGTTTTTGAAGACTAAAGAGCCCTTGAGAGAAGGATCATCAGTACTCCTATTTTTATTATTAATTGAGTGCAAGGCCTCTCTGTATTAAAAACAAGTGGTACTTACAGCAACCAGATTTCGCTAGGTACCTCCACAGAGCTTTCTGGTACGACAGAGGGCTCAAAAAGTTCCTCTCACTCACTCAGATGCAACAACAGCTTCTATACCTGGAGGGGTGCTGAGCATCCATGTGCAAAAATGCTTGGTCTCAGGATTCAGCATTGAGAAGCTCCTCTGTCAAAGCAGCCCAACAACTAAAACTCCAAATTTCTTTGTGAGCAACATGAAATCCTTTATCACTCTTTAAACACTGCCCTCACAATCCAAAACCAAGCTCTAATTTAAGTTCTTTGGCTACCATTGTTTCAGGGTGTTCAGCGTGATGACTGAGCACCAAACCAGTGCTGAATGCTTTTGCACACTGGGACTTCCTTGTTTGTAAAGAGAGCACTGAATAAGCCACTGCCAGGAAGGGAAAAGCAACCAGGTGGAGCAGCAAAATGCCTTGTGCATGGAGATGTGGCAAATGCAACTTTCTGCTAAATCCACAGTACTGGAACCTGCTTCTGAAGAGTTATTTGCACAAGAGCTGCCTCTGAAGGGCAGGAAGAGGTGGATATTCTTCACAATCAGCCACTATTCAAGGGAAAATTACGCAGGGGAAGAAAAGGCAGCTCATCAGCAGCTCGCTTATCAGCTCTACAGGCAGATCCTTGCATGGAGAAGCTTCGGTGCCAGTGACCCCTGGAGAAGAGAAGGCTCCAGGGAAACCTAATAGTGACCTGCCAGTACCTGAAGGTACCTACAAGAAGGATGAGGGAGACTGTTTGCAAAGGCCTGCAGTGAGAGGATGAGGGGCAATGGCTTCAAACTAGAGAAGAGCAGATTTAGACTTCACCATGAGGGAAGTGGAGCACTGAAACAGGTTTCCCAGGGAGGTGACTGGGGCCACATTCCTGGAGACATTCTAGCTGAGGCTCAACAGGCCCTGGGCAACCTGATCAAGTTGAGGATGTCCCTGAAGACTGCAGAGGGGGTTCAACTGGATAGCCTTTGGAGGTCCCTTCCAACCCAGAGCATGATTCTATAAATATGTCTGGCAAGAAGCTGGTCCCTAACCCACAGCAGATGCTTGCAGAGGTGAAACATTATTTGTTCAGCCAAATGCACTCTGCAATTAAACACGATGCAAATGAGAATGATGAGTTAAGTGGAAGCATTGGATCAACATTGTTTCAGGTCTTCAATTTGCTGTTGTTTATACATCTATCACCATCTATTCAAGAAACAAACAAACAAAAACAAACAAAATAAAACATGAGAAAAAGTTATATCTACTGATTAGGCCAGTAATCAGTAGATTTCTCCTTCTAAACAGGAGAAGTTCCAGCTGGGAGGGTCTACTGCAGACTCCTCAAAGTGAAACAATAATTCTGATCAGTGGTATGAAAAGATGACTACAGATCACACAGATATGTTACAAACTCATCAAGCTTCACTGAGAGAGTTGTTAGCCATTGGAATGTGCTGCCCAGGGAGGTGGTGGAGTCCCATCCCTGGAGGTGTTCAAGAGAGGATTGGATGTGGCACTTGGTGCCATGGTTTAGTAGTCGTGAGGTGTTGGGTGACAGGTTGGACTTGATGATCTTTGAGGTCTTTCCCAACCTTATTGATTCTATGATACTATAAGCCACACTGTCACCATGACTCCTGATGTCCTCATAACACAGACATTTTAGACATCTTACCTCCATCTTGTCTCTAGGGATGTCATAGCCATATATTACTAACTCCACATCTGTAACAGAAAACAGGAGTAAACAAATTCCTCAGAGCCTGAATAGATGACACCAAAATCTTCACACCCCAGATAATCTTGGAGCAGATGGAGCTATACATGACCAGTGTAAGGTCATGACAAGGTTAAGACAAGGTTAAGACAAGGTGTTCCCCCTGAAAGTAAATCTCATCACTAATTGCTTGAGCCTGCTTTTCTGAGGGGGAGATGAAGACTCCTCAACACTGTACAACAAAGAGATCCATTTGTAGAGGTTACCCCATGGGATCTGAAATTCCCCCAAATTTAAAGAGAAACTGGTTTAATTAAAAAAAATTACAAATAAAGACACAAAGAAAGAACAACAACAAAACCCCAAAGCAACCAAACAACATAAGAACCAAACAAAAAGCCAGAGGTCTGTAAATCTGTCCCTTGGGAATTCTTCCTGTCCCTGCCCATGGCTGGAGGGTTGGAACTGGATGATCTCTTCTCCCAGGCAACCAGCACCAGAACAAAGGGGGTAGAGCCTCAAGCTGCACCAGGGGAGGTTTAGGCTGGATGTTTGGAAGAAAATTCTACATAGAGAGAGAGATTGGCCATTGAAATGTGCTGCCTGGGCAGGTGGTGGAGTCACCATCATTGATGGTGTTTAGGAGGAGACTGGATGGGGTGCTTGGTGCCATGGTTTAGTTGATTAGATGGTGTTGGATGATGGGTTGGACTCGATGATCTCAAAGGTCTTTTCCAACCTGGTCTATTCTATTCTATTCTATTCTATTCTATTCTATTCTATTCTATTCTATTCTATTCTATTCTATTCTATTCTTGAGGTCCCTTCCAACCCTAACAGCTCTATGATTCTCTGAAGCCTACTCCCATCTGATCACGTTTATCTGAGGTATACAGGTCGTGTTGAAATGAAAACCTGTCTGACACCTGAGATTGTTGGAGGAAATCAGAGTTCATGGGTGCCACTGTTTAAGGTTTTCAGGTCAAAAACCCATAGACCAGAATTTAGACTATCCCTCTCCCTCACCCTCCTTCTTCCCCACTCAGGGAAAAGATGGGCAGAGGAAGTAAAGGGATAAACAAAAGGGCTTGCACAGAACTGGAAGTTAAGAAGGTCTCCCCTCAGCCTCCTCTTCTCCAGACTAAACAACCCCAGTTCCCTCAGCTGCTCCTCACCAGCCCTGTTCTCCAGACCCTTCCCAAGCTTTTTGCCCTTCTCTGGACCTGCTCCAGCACCTTGATGTCCTTCTTGGAGTGTGGAGCCCAAAAGTCAACCTGGTATTGGAGGTGGAGCCTCACCGGTGCTGAGTACAGGGAGACAGTCACTTCCCTACTCCTGCTGGCCACAAAATGTCACACAGCATTTCTGTAACTGATGAAAGTTTGTAATAAATTTAAGTGGAAAAGATTAGACACCACAGCTGCTCATCTGGATACTCATATGCAGCTTAAGGATGTAGTCTGTGCTTCTGTCATAAAATCACAGAATCATGGAATGATAGAATTGTCAGGGTTGGAAGGGACTTCAAGGATCAGCCAGTTCCAACCCCCCTGCCACGGGCAGGGACACCTCACACTACAGCAGCTTGCTCACAGCCACAGCCAGCCTGGCTGCAAAAACCTCCAGGGAGGAGGCTTCCACCACCTCCATGGGTGACCCTTCCAGTGTCTCACCACCCTCATGGGGAACAACTTCTTCCTAACATCCACGCTGAATATATATATTTCTATTTTTTAACATTCCCCCCAGTCCTATCATTACCTGACACCCTCCTCAACATGAAGAGGAATGTCTTCACTGTGAGGGTCCCAGAGCCCTGGAGCAGGCTGCCCAGAGAGGTTGTGGAGTCTCTTCTCTGGAGCCTTTCCAGCCCTGTCTGGATGTGCTCCTGTGTGACCTGTGCTGGATTCTATGCTCCTGCTCTGGCAGGTGGGTTGGACTCAGTGATCTCCAGAGGTCCTTTCCAATCCCTAACATCCTGGGATCCTGTGACATCAGTGTCATTTAATCTCCTCTTGCCTGTGGCAGCATGTGATTGTCCCTCAGACTCATTTTATTCAGCTTGTGTAAATTCAGATACGTAAAGCTGTGTCTTTTTTCCTGTCTTGGTGAGAATTTGAAGCTCCTACTATGGGAGCCAGAGCATTCTATGAAGCCATTCTTTCCCTGCTTTTGTAGCTCCTAGGACAGCTTTTTTTTTTTTCCCCAGACAAAGTCAAACATCTAAGTCCCTGTTGTATGGGAATCACTTCTTTTCTGCTGCACCAGTGCCAGAGCACAGCCCGGCGTCGGACTCGGCACAGCCTGTCGCAACGGAGACAGAGGTTAAACAAGGAGGTTTATTCAGTTCTGTTGGGGAAGAAACACCTCCATTAGCAGCACAGAAGTTGAAAGCTGTCAAAAGGCCCATTTCAAGCATCAGAGTGTCAGTTTGCACAATATTGAACTCAGCAGGTACACAAAGAGTGTCATGTGTCACCAGTGCAACGCGATAGCCAAGTGCAGGGCTTGCTTCCTTCAAGTCTCCTAAAGCAGTTCAGGCTCCAGACCCTTTGAAAGTATTGCAGATGCAGGCAGAAGTGTCACAACTGAGCCAGAGCCTGGTGAACTGAGCAGTTCAGTCCTCCAGGGAGCAAGTGTCCCAGGGTGCAAGTGCCATTGTAGAAGCTTCCTCGAGGAACAAAACAAGCGGAACTCTATTTATCTACACTCCATTCTAGGGCTGGCAGTGGAGGACTAGGAGTCCTGGAGACTCAAAAGCTGTATTTCAATTTAGCAGGCTCTTAGATACATCTGTGGCAAATGAATTGTAGCCCAGTGGCATTTGCTTTAAATTCAAATTAAATTCCTTTCAGAGCAGATGCAGAATGAAAAAAAACCACCACCTTATCAAGGCTCATCTGAAGGGAGGGAGAAACAGAGCAGGTGCAAGGAAAAATAAGAGGAGACTGAAGAAAAAGGGAAAGGAGAAACAGAGGCTCAGAACAAAGTTTACTGGGAGGGAAGAGGGTGGAAGAAGGGAGCATAGATATGGCAGATTTAAGCCTAGAAGAATCCTCAGCAATGCTCTACAGGTTTCACATGAAATTCTTAGCAACCTGACCAGGTTCAAGATGTCTCTGCTGCAGGAGAGTTGGACTGGATGACCCTTAGAAGTCCCTTCTAACCCAGTGCATTCTATGATTCTATGACTTGATTTTGGCAGGCTGCAGTGAGAATAGAATAGAAGATAGGATAGGATAGGATAGGATAGGATAGGATAGGATAGGATAGGATAGGATAGGATAGGATAGGATAGGATAGGATAAACCAGACCAGGTTGGAAGAGACCTTTGAGATCATCAAGTCCAACCTATCACCCAGCACCATCTAATCAACTAAACAATGGCACCAAGCACCCCATCCATCTCTTCCTTAACACCTCCAGTGATGGTGACTCCACCACCTCCCTGGGCAGCACATTCCAATGGCTAACAACTCTCTCTGGGAAGAACTTTCTCCTCACCTCCAGCGTAAACCTCCCCTGGAACAGCTTGAGGCTGTGTCCTCCTGTTCTGATGCTGGTTGCCTGGGAGAAGAGACCAACCCCCACCCAGCTACAATCTCCCTTCAGGTATTCTCTTTACTGGTCAAGAAAATATGTGGTGGGGTGAGAAAGTTCCCTCCCCACACACAGGGAAGAAACCACAGCTAGCTCAGTCGGAAAAGCAGATGAAAGCTCTATTTACAGGCACAAATGGAATGCACTGAATATGTACACAAATATACAATATTTACAATATATACAGAAATACACAGCAATGAACACAATGCAGGAAACCTTCTCCCTCCCTCCAGCTGGCCAGGGGGGTTCCCTGAACCCCCCTCTCTCCCTCCCTACCTCCCCTTTTTCGCAAAAAAAGGGTTAGAGAGAGAGAGAAAGGCAATTAAGGAAGAAAAATTCTGTTAGCTCAAAGAGAAATGCAAGAATTAGTTTTCTTATCTGGTTAGCTTTGTTAACCAGGTCCCTCCTGCTTCAGAGAGAGAGAAGCCGTTCAGCCCACAGGACAGAGAAGCACAGACTGCCCCCAGCCTGAACCCAGACCAGACTGAACTAACAGAACCCAAACTTAAATTGCATTCTACAATCTACCAATGAAATTAGTTTAGACTATCTTGGTTTTGTTCAAATATCAAAAACATTCAGCCAGAGTGTTCAGCAACTGTCTCTTTCTTAAAGGCATAGCCTCAACTGGTCACACAATATCAATCAGAATGTAAGTCATGTTTGTAGCCAGTAGATTATTTTGGTGTTTGTATTAAAAAAATACAGCACATTTCACATCAGCATGGATCAAGCTGCAAGTTACTGGAATGATTCTCAGGTGTACCTGAGCCATTGGAATGTGCTGCCCAGGGAGGTGGTGGAATCCCTCTCCCTGGAGGTGTTCAAGAGAGGATTGGATGTGGCACTTGGTGCCATGGTCTAGTAATCATGAGGTGTTGGGTGACAGGTTGGACTTGATCTTTGAGGTCTTTTCCAACCTTATTGATTCTATGATTCTATGAATAATCAGCATCTCTCAAAAAAGCATTGAGCAGCAAGAAATTGTCCAGGAAGCTTTGTCACCATTCATGTTTGTTTGGGCATCATGGTACCTGAGCCAACAATATGCCCTCTGGCCAAGAAGGCCAATGGCATCCTGGGGTGCATCGAGGGGTGTGTGCCTCGCAGGTCGAGGAAGGCTGAGGGAGTTTAGCCTGGAGAAAAGGAGGCTCAGGGGAGACCTTATTGCTGTCTACACCTCCCTGAAGGGAGGTTGTAGCCAGGTGGGGGTTGGTCTCTTCTCCTCGACAACCTGTGGCAGAAGGAGAGGACACAGTCTCAAGCTGCACAAGGGGAGGTTTGGGCTGGATGTTAGGAAGAAATTCACAGAAAGAGAGATTGGCCTTTGGAAGAGTTTGGAGTTGGCCAATAGCAGCAAGTGAGGTTGCTTCGTATTCTCCTCAATCTTTCCTTGTGTTAGAAGTTTACCTTTAATGTCTTTTCCTTTTTTTAATTTTAATAGGGACAAGGCATCCATATGATGGAGAGGATGAGCCACAGTTGTGGTTTGAGTTGTGGACTATCTAATTCAAGTTACAGAATGATCACAGAATTAACCAGGTTGGAAAAGACCCACAGGATCATCAAGTCCAACCTATCACCCAACACCATCTAATCAACTAAACCATGGCACCAAGTGCCTCATCAAATCTTATTTTAAGCACTTCCAGGGGTGGTGACTCCATCACCTCCCTGGGCAGCACATTCCAATGGCCAATCTCTCTGAGAAGAATTTCTTCCTAACATCCAGCCTAAACTGCCAAATTGTTTTAGAATCATAGAATCATGGAATTGTTGGGGTTGGAGGGGACCTCATGGATCATCTAGTTCCAACCCCCCTGCCATGGCCAGGGGCACCTCACACTACAGCAGGTTGCTCACAGCCACAGCCAGCCTGGCTGCAAAAATCTCCAGGGATGAGGCTTCCACCACCTCCCTGGGCAACCTGTGCCAGTGTCTCACCACCCTCATGGGAACAACTTCTTCCTAACATCCAATCTCAATCTACCCATTCTATTTTCTTTCCATTCCCCCCAGTCCTATCATTACCTGACACCCTAGCAGTCCCTCGCCCATCCTATTTCCCCACCCCTGCCCTTTTCCCCTCACATCCCAGAGCTCCTGGGCTCTGTTGGAGTCTCCTCCCACCCCAGGTGTGGCCACTTGGCCCTCCCCACCCACTCCCCTTTTTAATCCCTGCCAGGACAGGCAGCAGCCCTAAGCTGAGCCCATCTGGGCTGAGGATCCTCCTCTCGTTGCCGGTGAGTGCCCACGGTGCACACTGGGTGATGGTGGTGGTGACAACAAAGGCCGGGGGGCCTGGTGGCCCCCCGGCTGTTAGGAACACAATTCAGGACTACTCCAATATCATCCACGGGTGCTGGCTGGGGCTACTCTGGGTGGTCTCGTGGCAGGAGCTGCTTTGGGAAGATCGCACAGTATCACACAGTATTGCTAAGGCTGGAAGAGACCTCGAAGATCATCGAGTCCAACCTGTCACCGCAGTCCCCATGACTTTATCCTGGTGGGCTAGTCCCTGTCTTGCTGCAGCTACACTACTATGGCTTCAGCAGACCTCCCAAACCACAGAAGGGCTCTCACTCCACAGCACTGATGTGTGCCTTCATGCATTATTTCTTGCTGAAGTTGAAGGAGGTTTTCTGTCTCCTGAGACCCCAGCTGGCTCTGCTAGCCCTACCTGGTGGACTCCATCACAGAGCAGTTACCAGTCAGGTAGGCTGAAACACCCTGTGCTGTCCTTCTCCTTGTATGTCAAGAGGGGTACTGAACAGGGGAGATTCTGCCTCTGACAGCCACTGACAACTCTGATGAAGAGTGGGGGGAAGGCAGGTGGAGCAGGAGCTCATTTGGGGAGATTGGGGGGTGGAGGGATGGGGAGGAGCAGGAGCTTCCTTGGGAAGATGAAAGCAGGGGTCAGGGGGTGGGGAGGCATAGAAGGTTTCAGCTCAATATGAGGAGAAACTTCTTTGCAGTGAGGGTGACAGAGCCCTGGAGCAGGCTGCCCAGAGAGGTTGTGGAGTCTTCTTCTCTGGAGACATTCCAAGCCCACCTGGATGCATTGCTGTGCAGACTGCCCTGGGTGATGCTGCTGTGGCAGGGGGGTTGGACTGGATGATTTCTGGAGGTCGCTTCCAACCTCTAATGTTCTGTGGTTCTGTGGTGCTGTAAAGCTGCATTAGCAAAAAGAGCAGCTGATGAATAACCACACATCCACAAAGTGGAATCCCAAATATTTATCTTGACCTCTTGGTTTCTTCTCATTTAATACATGGCAAGGTGTTCTGAAGAAGCACCTGAAGTGGCTGATGAAAGGAAAGCCATCAAATGTTGTCTCCATAATGTCCAAATTCAGTCTTTCTACACAACACTGAGAGAGCTAAAGCATGGCTTAATACCAGCTGGGTCTGAAAAAGTCTCTTTATACATTCTGTTCCATGTACTTCAGCAGAGTGTGCACACAATAGTAAAGGAAAGAAAGTGGCAAAATAGCATTTTAAAGAAGTAGAAATAGCCTTCCAAGAGCAGTGTAACTTTCCTCAGGAGCTATATGATCATCATCATCTAGGTAAATCTATCTTTCTTTCACAGGAGCACAGAAAACATCTGGTTGGAAGAGACCTCCAAGCTCATCTAGTTCAACCCTTGACCCAGCACTGAAGGATCCACACTAACCACGTCCCTAAGCACTAGCTCCACACACTGCTTGAATACCTCCAGGGATGGGGACACCCTCCCGGGCAGACCATTGCAATGGCTGAGAACCCTCTCTGGAAAAAAATATTTCCTATCATCCAGCCTGAACCACCCTTGGTGCAGCTTGGAACCATTTCGTCTGCTCCTGTCTCTTGCCACCAAGGAGCAGAGGCTGCCCCCTCCTTGCTCCAACCTCCCTTCAGGGAGCTGTAGAGAGCAATGAGATCTCCCCTCAGCCTCTTCTTCTCCAGACTGAGCACCCTCAGCTCCCTCAGCCCCTCTTCATAGCCTAGGTGCTCCAAATCCTTCTCCAGCCTCATTGCCCTTCTCTGGACATGTTCCAGCCCCTCAATATCCTTCCTGGAGTGAGGGGGTCCAGAGCTGAACACAACACTCAAGGTCCAGCCTCCCCAGTGTTGAGCACAGGGGGATGGTCACCTCCTATCCCTGCTGCCCACCCTGTTTCTAAGTCAAGCCAGGATGCCTTTGGCTTTCTTGGCCACCTGGGCACTGCTGATTCATGGTTAATCAACTGTCAACCAACACCCCCAGGTCCTTCTCCAAGCTGCAGCTTTCTGACCACACATCCCCAAGTCTGGAGCTCCCCATGGGGTTGTTGTGACCCAGGTGCATGACCTGGCACTTGGCCTTGTTGAACATCATACAATGAGCCTTTCCTTAACAGAGACAAACCTGCTGTTTCAGAGCCACTAAAGCATTTCAAACTACTTGATCATCTGAGGCCACCCAAAGGGAAAGATAGCATCCAGATTTCTCTGGCATGATGTTCTAATCCAAGTCAAGACTTACAGGGGCTTGTAAAGTAATATTAAGCAACCTAAGCTGTGTTTAGTAAACCCAAAAGCCAAGCAAATGGTCCAGAAATCTTTCTAGAATCAAAGATACAAATCTTGCACAGACCATCCAAATCATAGCCTGCATTGTCTTCTGTTGATGTTATACCAACTTGATGAGCAAAGCATAGTAAAAAGTCACTGGGTGTCCACACCAGAGATATTTTCTTTAAAGGGAAGTCCTCCAAATGTTGAAAACAAAAATTGTATTTCCATGACTTCTACCCTTCCTTTTCCAATCCTGTGATGCAGAACAGCTGAAGATTCCACTTTGTGGACTGTAAAATCACTTTTGTCTTCTGTGAAGCAGGCTGGGAACACTACAATGCATCTGTTCAACATCTTCATCAATGATGTTGATGACGGGGCAGAGAGTTTGCTCAGTGAGTTTGCTGACAATACCAAACTGGGAGGCCTGGCTGGGACACCTGAAGGCTGTGTGGCCATTCAGAGACTTGGTCAGAATGAGTGTCAAGAGGGTAGACACAGGCTCTGCTCAGCTGCACCTCGTAAGAGGATAAGGGGCAATGGATATAAACTGTAGCCCTGGAGGTTCCACCTAAACATGAGGAGGAACTTCTTCACTGTGAGGGTAACAGAGCACTGGAACAGGCTGCTCAGAGAGGCTGTGTAGTCTCCTTCTCTGGAGACCTTCAAGGCCCATCTGGATGCATTCCTGTGCAAATTGAGCTGGATTCTATGGCCCCACTCTGGCAGGGGGGTTGGACTGGAAGATCTCCAGAGGTCTTTTCCAACCTCTAGCATCCTGGGATCCTGTAAACATGTTGTTTAGCAGTAAAACTGTGCAAATGTGGTGTGGAGACCACGGAAGGAGCATGCAGAGTGCATGTAATACCAATGCATCTTTTTCTCACCAAGTGCAGAATAGAATAGAACAGACCAGGTTGGGAGAGACCTTCAAGATCATCGCATCCAGCCCATCAACCAGTCCAACCCACCTAAACAACTAAACCATGGCACCAAGCACCCCATCAAGTCTCCCCCTGAACACCTCCAATGATGGTGACTCCACCACCTCCCCAGTCAGCCCATTTCAATGGGCAATCACTCTCTCTGTGTAGAACTTCTTCCTAACATCCAGCCTAAACCTCCCCTGGTGCAGCCTGCATCTGTGTCCTCTTGTTCTGGTGCTGGCTGCAAACTAGAACCATTTGAATTCCCAGGCATTTCAGCAACAGGCACATTTATAGCTCACAATTAAACACAGGAATTATGGATAGAATGCAATTGGAAGTGAAAATCTAAGAAGTCTGCACTGATCTAAGAAGACAGCCTGATGCAAAGCATCATCTCCCAGAGGCCCTTCTGTCTCTGTAGTTTTGAAACACACACTCAGCCAGCTGCCAAACCTGGCTCTTAAATAGAGGATACAGGAAAACAAAACAAAGCAAAAGCAAAACAAAACAGAACAAATCCAACCCAAACCAAACTGAACAAAACAAGGAAAAAAAAAAAGAAAACAAAGATGTTCTGCACTTGCACTTCGTGGCACTCTGCAAAGGAAGGAAACAGTCTGGCTGCCATACAGCCAGGCAGAAGGGAGCCAGCTTGTAAGTGATTAAACTAATGAAACTGGAAAGGATTAGCCACATTATCCAAACATGCAGCAATAGGCTAGTCAAACTAATCCCCGGGGAAGAGTTAAAGGGAACAAATGAGCTGATGGACACCAGGTTACTTCTGGGGGAGATAGCGCCGGAGCACCTGCGGCTTGCACTGCCCGCGCCCCTGAGCTGCTCCCCTGGTCCCTGGCAGCAGGAGGAGGGAAGCCAAGGTGTCTGTGATGCTGCTGAGCTGCCTTTATGCCACGTTCTGCCTGTCTTATCCGACTTCTGAAAAGCATTACAGTGTTATTGGGCTGACTGATGCCAATGGAAAGTCCACATCCTGTGGAGCCCTTAATTGCAGGAAAAGAAGGGTAATGATCCAGGTTTTAATATGACTGTGTCTGTTGTGCCCTGTTGGATGGATTCATTATGCAGTGAGGGAATTTCAACCCCCCCATCCCCCCATTATTTAATTGTTTTGGAACTGCAAGAAGTCATCTCAGGGCTAATCATAACATTTATGCTTTGGAAGGATAAAATTAGCCCCAAATCTTTTTTTCTTACATAGAAATTCATCACAGCTCAAGGTTCACCCATACAGAAGTGTGAGCAATAAATTATTGCTAGACCTATTGCCATCAGAACCAGATGAAAACAGGACACACAGCCAGCTTTTCTAGAAGACTTAAAGCAAAGTCCACTGTGGGGTAACAGAGCCCTTCCAAATTCACATGTGTGCTGTAACTGGGAATGCAAAATAAGGGCAAGGGATTGCTCTGTGTACATGGAGGGATTTAGATGAACAGCAAAACAGAAACCAAGCTGACGCTAATTGTCCTTTGGCTTATTTCAGGGAGCACCACAGCTATGGGAGGGACAACTTCTGACTCAGCTGTAGACCTCTACTCAACACAAACCCTGCCTTGAACCAGCTCACACACAACCACCCAGCTCATGAGCCCGAATGGCCATCTTTGTCCCCTCCAAGCCACATGCGGTGGGTACCCCATTATATGGTTCTGGGGTCCAGAAGGATGTTTTAGGGAACACAGGGTATCGAGTACTGCACTCTACCAGTGCCGCCTCAGACCTTTACAGCTTTTTGGCCTGCTAGCTAGAGCGTGGTTGAGAGGAATATCCCAGTCCTTCAAATGAATGAGTATGAATTACTCTGCCTACAAAGACTCCTAGCCACCATCAGTTACTGGGCTCTGCGCTGACGCTTGAGGGTGCACAATCCCAGCGCATTTTTCTCCCAGCTTAATGAGGACCTGACTATTTCCATTGTCCATATTCAAATCTCACCTTGTTAAGGACCCAATAATCAATTGCCTGCAACAACCTCCTTTGACAACGCTTCCCCCAGGTTAATTGCATGTGCCATTATGCAAAAGGGTTTCCTTTCACTTTTTATCAGCTGCTTGATAAAAGTATTATTTATTGGGTTGGGTTTTTTTTTTTGGGGGGGGGGGGGGTAACCTTTTCAGGAGGGCTGAATTTGGGGAGAACCTAGCAGGTTCTGAAGGAGTGTAATCACCCACTCCTAACCCAGTGATATATTAGATCATTTATTTGTGGCAAGACAGACATTTCAATAGTGCTTATTGTTTCCCATAATGAAAGGTTTAAATCTTCCTTCAGGTCCCTCTGAAATTTAATTTTTTGTTGATGGAGACAAACCAGTTTGTGTAAGATTTTTTTTTTGTTGTTTGTTGTTGTTTTTAATCTCAGGGCTGCTGAAATCCCAAACTATTATCTGTACTTTCCACTCATATTGCAAGAAAAAAAATAAATTAAAAAGGAAAAGAAAAGGCAAAAAAACCCAAAGGGAGGTGGGGGGAATCAAGTACAATAGAAGCCTTTCACACACCTCACCTTTAAAAACAATAAATTTCTTCCCTTTAGCAGGATTATTTATTGAGCTGCTATTTAGTCACTGAAAAGGGATTTTGTCATAGCCTCCACAGGACTGTGACAACTGCATCCTATTGTGTTCCTGCATTTGCATTTGGCACAAGTGCACAATGCAAGTGACAAATTGATCTCCTTGGCCAAATTAACCCCAGAGACGCCCTTTCTGCTGGAGGACCAAAGCTCCAGGAACAGTGTGTTCTAAGCCTGGTGTAAATTCCCTTCTACCCTGGTGTGGTGGGTTGCAATGACACCCCCCCCAACTAATTTGGAGAAAATCCCCTCAAAATAAAATTGCCAGACCAGCTCAGCTGGAAAGCAAGTGAAGCTGTATTTACAGGCAAAACTGCAATCTAGAGATATGAAATGCAAGGAATATGTACAAAATAGGCAATATTTACTGATGATGGGTTGGATGCGATCATCTTGAAGGTCTCTTCCAACCTGGTCTGGTCTATTCTATTCTATTCTATTCTATTCTATTCTATTCTATTCTATTCTATTCTATTCACAATTTATAAACAACACAAGAACCCCCCTGGATTAACGCAGCTTTCCCCTCTCTGCTCCCTTCCCCCCAGCCTATACAAGGGAAAAGAAAGAGAAGAGCAGAGAGTAGGTTGTTAGCCACAGCAAGAACACAGCCAAGGTCAGCAACAGCCAAGCCTAAGCCACCAGCTGTGTCCAGTTCTGGGCCCCTCAGTTTAGGAAGGATGTTGACTTGCTGGAACGTGTCCAGAGAAGGGCAATGAAGTTGGTGAGGGGTTTTCAGCACAAGCCCTATGAGGAGAGGCTGAGGGAGCTGGGGTTGCTTAGCCTGGAGAGGAGGAGGCTCAGGGGTGACCTTGTTGCTCTCTACAACTCCCTGAAGGGAGGTTGTAGACAAGGCAGAGGTTGGTCTCTTCTCCCAGGCAGCCAGCACCAGAACAAGAGGACACAGTCTCAGGCTGCACCAGGGGAGGTTTAGGCTGGATGTTAGGAAGAAGTTCTACACAGAGAGACTGATTACCCATTCGAATGTGCTGCCTGGGGAGGTGGTGGAGTCACCATCTTTGGAGGTGTTCAGGAGGAGACTTGATGGGGTGCTTGGTGCCATGGGTTAGTTGTTCATGTGGGTTGGATTGGTTGATGGGTTGGATGCGATGATCTTGAAGGTCTCTTCCAACCTGGTTTATTCTATTCTATTCTATTCTGGCAGCAGCTAGAGTGAAGAGCTAAGAGAAATACTTAGTTAATAATAATAATAACAACTGTTAATAACTGTTAGTTACCAGACCAATGGGATTTTTTTGACCTTATCATTATTTCCCCTTTTACATCCAACAGTAATTTATTTACATTCTACCACTTTTCTACTCAATCTGTGGAAAAATTTTCCTAGGCATCAGCCTAAAACTACCACACCAGGTCAAAGCAGAGTTCATTTAAAGTAACTTAATGTGGACGATCACTATATAAGCAAGACAGGTTTGTTGTCAGCATGGTGTGTTTGCACTTCATCCACTCCACTAACAGGGGCATGTGGTGATCAGTGTCTTTCTGCTGTGGTATTGGCTCAGGTCACATCCACACAATGCACTTTGGCTACAACAACCCCAGGCAGTGCTGCAGGCTGGGCTCAGAGTGGCTGGAGAGCAGCCAGGCAGAAAGGGACCTGGGGATGCTGATTGACAGCCAGCTGAATACGAGCCAGCTGTGTGCCCAGGTGGCCAAGAAGGCCAATGGCATCCTGGCCTGCATCAAGAATAGTGTAGCCAGCAGGAGCAGGGAGGTCATTCTGCCCTGTGCTCAGCACTGGTTAGGTCACACCTTGAGTCCTGCGTCCAATTATGGGCTCCTCAGGTTAGGAAAGATGTTGAGTTGCTGGAAGGTGTCCAGAGAAGGGCAACGAGGCTGGGGAGGGGTCTGGAGCACAGCCCTGTGAGGAAAGCCTGAAGGAGCTGGGGTTGCTTAGCCTGGAGAAGAGGAGGCTCAAGGGAGACCTTCTTGCTGTCTACAACTCCCTGAAGGGAGGTTGTAGTCAGGTGGGGGTTGGTCTCTTCTCCCAGGCAACCAGCACCAGAACAAGAGGACATAGTCTCAAGCTGTGCCAGGGGAGGTTTAGGCTGGAGGTGAGAAGAAAGTTCTTCCCAGAGAGAGTTGTTAGCCATTGGGATGTGCTGCCCAGGGAGGTGGTGGAGTCCCTGTCCCTGGAGGTGTTCTAGAAGGGATTTGATGTGGCACTTGGTGCCATGTTTTAGTTGATCAGATGGTGTTGGGTGACAGGTTGGACTTGATGATCTTTGAGGTCTTTTCCAACCTTATGGATTCTATGATTCTATGAATCAAACCACACAACTTCCATGGCTCTAACACCATCCTCGCTTCCTGCTGTTCCACTTTGAATCCATGAAAATCTGTGCTCTCTCTTCTTATCTGCATTGCATTCTGGGGTCATGGACAAAGGCCTGGACTACATTTTCTCTACAAAAATCAATAGTGATTTATGACATCTGACTTCAACAAGTGCTGGTTCATCAAAGTGATGGACAGCGAAGCACTAACCTGCTATGGTGACTCTGAGTTCCGGTCCACCCTTAAGTTTCTTTTCTGGCAGGCAAAGCACCTCATGGCAAAATGGCTCCTGGTTATCTGCAGAGGTTGCCTCCTTTTTCAAGTCCACTGAGTTCATCAGCGAGCTGGCACCTTCACAGCCTGTGGCATGAAGAGGAAATCATTCAGAAAATGCTTCTTGAATGTTCAGAATCACAGAAACATTCCGGTTGGAAAAGACCCTCAGGGTCACCAAGTCCAACCATTAACCCTACTCTACAGGGGCCACCCCTAAATAATATCCCCAAGCACCACAATCCAAACCACCTTTAAACACATCCACGGTTGGTGATTCCACCACCTCCCTGGGCAGCTCATTTTAATGCCTGACCACTCTAGCTGGGAAAATCTTTTCCTAATGTCCAGAAAGTGCCACTCATTGAGCTACACTGATGGGTCAGCTCCTGGAAGGCAAAGCAGCTTGATTCCAAAACTTTCAAAGGAATACTAATGGCACATAAACTAATCTCATGATTTGGAGGCACCAATCATGCTTTGTATAAGCACCAGAGGTCTGGCAGAGCTCCCATTAGTGGGGTGCAGTGGGTGAAGGAGCAGGTGGTTAAACAAATTGCAAACATTGCTAGTTTTATTCCTTCCACCTGAAGGAGAGTGTTTTATTCACAGAAGACTTTCTGAGTAGCTCCTCATATCTTTTCAACAGTTTTTTATGCCCTGAAGAGCTGGATTTTGTTCACAACTCAGTGCTGGGGATGAATGAGTCGTTCCTGCCCACAAAGTGAGAAGGACCAGACATGCATTCACTGGTTACCCTCTCTACAAAGCTTGCCAGGATACTTTGGCCCACAGATCTCTACAGCTGTGTCTGCTTGCAGCCTCATTATTATTTGCATGTACACATCCAGAGAAGGGCAACAAGGCTGGGGAGTGGCCTCGAGCACAAGCCCTATGAGGAGAGGCTGAGGGAGCTGGGGTTGCTTAGCCTGGAGAAGAGGAGGCTCAGGGGAGACCTCATTGCTCTCTCCAACTACCTCAGAGAGGTTGTAGCGAGGCGGGGGTTGGTCTCTTCTCTCAGGCAAGCAGCACCAGAACAAGAGGGCACAGTCTCAAACTGTGCCAGGGGAAGTTTATGCTCAAGGTGAGGAGAAAGTTCTTCCCAGAGAGAGTTGTTAGCCACTGGAATGTGCTGCCCAGGGAGGTGGTTGAGTCCCCATCCCTGGAGGTGTTCAAAAAGGGATTGGATGTGGCACTTGGTGCCATGGTTTAGTAGTCATAAGGTCTTGGATGACAGGTTGGACTTGATGATCTTTGAGGTCTTTTCCAACCTTGGTGATTCTGTGATTCTGTGACCCAGCCTGAGCCCTTGCAGTCTATTTTCCCGGGGCTCCATTCCGCCCTCTCCGTGTCCTCTGCCGTTTAATATTTTCCTCGTTTTCAAGACGTGATCTATGCAGGGATGAACCAGCTAACTCTGCACCAATAAATCATGGAATCAGGGCATTGTTTCAACTGCAATCTTCTAAAGGTTCTCAAGTCCAACCTTCAACCACACCAAAGTGCCAGGTCTGCACATTTTTTTCAACACAGCATTTCCAGGGATGGTGACCCCACCACCTCCCTGGGCAGCCTATTCCAATCCCTGACCACTCTTGCTGCAAAGAAATTTTTCCTAATATCCAACCTCAAGCTGCCCTGGTGCAACTTGAGACAGTTTCCTCTTGTCCTGTCACTTGTTATTAGGGAGAAGAGCCAACACCTGCCTCACTGCAGCCTCCTTCCAAGGAGCTGTAGAGATCAATGAGGTTTCCCCTCAGCCTCCTCTTCTCCAGACTAAACACCCCCAGTTCCCTCAGTTGCTCCTCACCAGCCCTGTTTTCCAGACACTTCACCAGCATCATTTCCCTTCTCTGGACCCACTCCAGCCTCTCAATGTCCTTTTTGGAGTGAGGGCCCCTAAACTGGACCCAGTACTCCAGGTATGGCCTCACCAGTGCTGAGTGCATGGGCACAATCACTGCCCTACTCCTGCTGATCACACTGTTCCTGATCCAGACCATGATCAGGCCACCTGGACACATGTTAGCTCATGTTCAGCTGGCCATCAGCCAGCACCTCCAGGTGCTTTTCTGCTGGGAACCTTCTCAGCCACTCTCCCCCAATGCATGCAAGAGGCTTGAATTTCAGGACTAGTTCAGCTTATCAGAGTATTATTGGGAGAGAATGATATCACTTGCTAGAGTCACATCTACTTCTTCCCAATGTTATTCTGTGCTACACAGAGCTACTCCTCATACCATGTTGTGTCAACAGACAAGTATTGTAGCTGGCATCCCCTCCCACATCTGTGCTGTGCCCTTCCTAAAAGGAAAGATGCTGACAGGCTGCCGTGCTTGTTTGTCCAAGCAGTGTGCAGAGCCTGACTCCTCTCTGTCCCCATGAGACAAGAGAGAAGCTGCATTCCTCTCTCCTTTTGGAAAGAAACAGCATGATCCATGCTCCTGGATAGTGGCTGCAGTGTGGGTGTGTTCTACTACTGGCCAGCAGGAGCAGGGAAGTCATTGTGCCCCTGTACTGCACTGGTTAGGCCACACCTTGAGTCCTGTGTCCAGTTCTGGGCCCCTCAGTTTAAGAAGGACATTGAGACACTTGACCAGAGAAGGGCAATGAGGCTGGGGAGAGGCCTCAAGCACAAGCCCTACAAGGAGAGGCTGAGGGAGCTGGGGTTGTTTAGCCTGGAGAAGAGGAGGCTCAGGGGAGACCTTCTTGCTCTCTCCAACTACCTGAAGGGAGGTTGCAGCCAGGAGGGAGTTGGTCTCTTCTCCCAGGCACCCAGCAGCAGAACAAGAGGACACAGTCTCAAGCTGCACCAGGGGAGGTTTAGTCTCGAGGTGAGGAGAAAGTTCTTCCCAGAGAGAGTTGTTAGCCATTGGAATGTGCTGCCCAGGGAGGTGGTGGAGTCACCATCCCTGGAGGTGTTCAAGAAGGGATTGGATGTGGCACTTGGTGCCTTGGTATAGTAGTCATAAGGTGTTGGGTGACAGGTTGGACTTGATGATCTTTGAGGTCTCTTCCAACCTTTATGATTCTATGATTCTTCTAGCTGTGGTGGACCTGTTCAGCCGTTCAGCTGGCCCAGTGCTGACTCTGAGCACATTGGAGTCACTCCAGTCTCCTTGTGTTTGGTTGTAGACTCCAACTGGATTGGCGGGGTCTGCTGAAGCAGCAGGTTGTGCTAGGGTAAGAAGGCTGCTCTCTCCGAGGCTGGCTTGAAATGTGGGAGTGTGTTGGGAGTGCAACTTAAAAGTAACAGCTCACTTTTCAGATTGGATATTAGGAAGAAATTCTTCCCCATGAGGGTGGTGAGACACCGGAACAGGTTTCCCAGGGATGTGGTGGAAGCCTCATGATGAAGAACTTCTTTTCCTGACATCCAACCTCAATCTACCCATTTCTAATTTTGTTCCATTCCCCCCCAGTTCTATCACTCCCTGACACCCTCAAAAGTCCCTTCCCAGCTTTCTTGGAGACCCCTGCAGATACTGGAAGGCCACAAAAAGGTCTCCTCAGAGCCTTCTCTTCTCCAGAGTGAACAGCCCCAACTCCCTCAGTCTGTCTGCATAGCAGAGCAGCTCCAGCCCTCTGCTCATCCTCATGGCCCTTACTCTGGACACCTTCCAGCACCTCCATACCCCTCTTGTATCAGGGGCTCCAGAACTGGACATAGTGCTGCAGGTGGGGTCTCACCAGTGTGGAACAGAAGGGAAAAATCACCTCCCTTGCCCTGCTGACTTCATCCAGTCTGGATCTCCTCTCGTCATTCTGCTGACCACAGCTCCAGCTGAGTATTGGCAGTGGTGATAGTGGTGCTGCTTCAGTTTGCTAACATCACTCTTTTGATTAGGCTCATGCTTTGAAGCTCCAGGCCATGATTCATCAAACAATTAAGACTGAGTTTAATTTTCAGTATGTTCCTGTTAGTCAAAGACTAAATCAGATCTTTACACACCCTGCTGAATGGGATCCTCAGCAGCAACACCAAACAGCTACCCTGGGTTATCTGGGGTGCTCTGAGTGTCTCTCTCTTCTTATTGCTTGCTAATCTCTTCAGTGTTTTGTTTGCTCCTTTCTCTTCCCTTGCTAAGCTCCATACCCTGGAGCTTACACTGTTTTTCTATATCATGACTGGTTCATTGTTTATTTAGCTAGGCTATTGTCTAAGCTATATTAAAATTGTCCTCAGAGACAGGGTGACACCCATAATGCATGTATCCTTATTACAGCTAGAGGCACAGCACAAAAGCACTGCTAATTTATTACAGCAGACACTGTAACCATTGAGCCCAGTTCAACCTTGACCAGAGGACCCAGGTGGCTTAGCCATGAAAATATGGCTCATTTGTATCTACCCATTTTGTATTCACAGTCAATATGCAGCTATTGAGAATATATGGCTAGAGGGATATAATAGTTATAGGTAGAAATGGATGAGGTGTCTTTAAACAGGAGATTATCTCTGATAGTCACTTTTTTCCCTTTAGGATTAGGTTTTTGCTGGACTATTGTAGTCATTGGGCTGATATTAAAGGGAGCACAAAGGGGAGAATGAGATGGGGAGAATGAGGGAATAGCTCTAAATCAGTAAAATAAGGGAAGGTAACAATATTCTCTGATGACTGGAACGATTACTTGAGTCCTGTTTATCAGCAATGATAGCAATAAGCAGAAATCTGGAGGGGGGAGGGGGCAAACAAAAATAACAACCCCCCAATAAAACCCAGAGTTTTGTTTCAGGTTTATTTGGACCAGAATTCCCTTTGACCACACCAACAGCTGGAAAGGGAGCCTTGAATCCTACTGATGGAACAGGGAGCTCTTTGCCACACTGACATTTTCAACTTCAGTTACTGCTTTTCCTTCTGCTACCTCTATTCAAGTATCTGTTTCTATCTGATCTTGTCCACTGAGAGATCAGAAGGATGTTAGACAGAATACAGAATTAACCAGGTAGGAAAAGACCTTTGAGATCATCAAGTCCAAGCTATCACCCACCACACATTCTAATGAACTAAACCATGGCACTGAGTGCCTCATCCAGTCTCTTTTTAAACACTTCAGGTGATGGTGACTCCACCACCCACAAAAGGGATATAGCCTGGAAGCAGGAAGTGCCACCCCCAAGGAAAACTAAGTGAGGGTGCAGCAAGCATGGAAACTTGGTATCAGAAGTAGGGAGAACCTGGAAGGGTGAGGATGCTTCTGAATGCTAAATTAGAAGTGGAAGCAGTGCCAAGTTCCCAGGACAGGCTGAGGGAGCTGGGGATGTTCAGCCTAGAGAAGGCTGAAGCCTGGACTGGCAGAAGGCTCCAAGAAAATCTGAGAGCAGCCCTCACATACCTGAACAGGGCTATAAGAAGGGTGGAGAGACTGTTTGTAAAGGCCTGCAGTGACAGGACGAGGGGCAATGGTTTCAGACTAGAGAAGAGCAGATTTAGATTGGATTTTAGGAACAACTTCTGCACCATGAGGGTGGTGGAACACTGGAACAGTTGCTCAGGGAGGTGGTTGAGGCCCTATCCCTGGAGATATTCAAGGTATGGCTCAACAGGCTCTGGGCCACCTGATCTAGTTGGGGATGTCCCTGCTGACTGCAGGGGGAGTAGTACTGGATGACCTTTGGAGGTCACTTCCAACCCAGACTGTTCTGTGATTCTGTTTGTTGCTGTTTACCCCTCTTCCTTGTCCCTGTTCATGGAGTAGGGCAGGAGTGTGGGGTACTGCTGTTTCCTTGTCCCTGCACACCATGGCTTTGCGGGGCTCTGGTGAGCGCAGCCCTGAGCGCTGCTCTTTTGCAGGGATGTGTTCAATCAAGCCAGCCGCAGGTTCCTTTTGTTTTCACAAAAGAGGAGCCGATAGCACTTTTAAGAAGAGATCAAACTTCCACTTCTCCCTGTCTAAATGCTTTAACCACAGCTGACTCACTTAAAATTGGGCCAGGTTAAAGCAGCAAACGGATCACAATTTGCAGCTGGCCTTTGTCTTAGCCTCCTTGCAAACCTGGCTAAACCTCTTCTCTTCCCTGTTGCAAGGTCATGACAAGCTTGTCTCTCTTTCTTCCAGTAAGCTTGTTTCAAACTTATTTTTATCTTTGCTTTAAGCTTGTAATCCTGCTTTCCCTTCTCATCTTGAATCAGACCTAAGTCCTCAGATACGGTGGAACCAAACTTTGGGTGTTTGAATGCCCCTCTGCAATCCTTTACAAAGGGTCTGTCTTTACAATTAAAGGCAGACACGTTAGAGAGCTCCAGAGCAGGGTTTACCTTCAGATTTTGGTCTTTTTAACAAGAGATGGAGCAATCTGACCCTTCTCAAATAATCCTTGCAATGCAATTCCTAAAACAGCCAGGCAAACTGCAAACTTCAGGTAAATCCCAACAGCAAACAAGCTGCTACCTAGAGCAGCAGTGACCACTGCTAATTCAGGGAGCTCTTTGACCTCTTGGTTCAAAGTGCTACTGCTGTGCAGTTATCTTTTACAGCCGCAAGAGCATGTGTTAGAACAAAGAGCAGGAGGAAGGCTTTTAATGTGATCTAATACACCTGGGAGGCAGGGTCCAGATGTAAGAAATCTAAGGGAGACCAATAAAAGGTCTAACAGCTAAATTGGTAGCAAATTTGTGAAAAGAAAAGAAAGAAGAAAAAAAAAGAGAGAGGTTGCTTCAAAAAGAAATAAAAAATCCATTTTAAAGGCAGCCTGAGAAGATTTAAAGACAGCAAGGAAGAGCAGAAACCCTGGTATCACTCCTGCAGTTTAGGTCTTCCTTCATTCCAGAAGTAATCAATTAGACACTTGTTCCAGCCTCTGAGAACAACATCAGCAACAGGGAAAAATGAGTTTGAGTATGATGAAGGAGGCTGCTGATGGAATTTATTGAGCAGGCCTGATCTGTGTCACAATTCTAGCAGAAGAGCAATCTAAAAATATAATAATAAAATAGAACAAAATGAAATGAAATAACTCTGCTTTCCAGAAGAGAGCAAGGTTGGGCTTTGCTTCTTTCTCTCTTGTTTTTTAATCGGGGTCTAGGTTCCTCCACACGTGGCTGAAAGTGAGGAATGAGGCAACCTTCTCCTTTTCTGCAGGCCAGAGCTCAGGATCCCACTGCCCAACATTGCCTGGCAGGATGGAAGGGAACGAACTGCAACTTAGTCTTTCCCCCTTGCACAACGAAGGCTGAGGACAGGCAGGCACATGGCAGCACCAGAGGATGAATGCTGTGCAACAGCTCCCTTCCTTGCCACCTTCTCATCCCCAGGTCATAGAATCAATAAGGTTGGAAAAGACCTCAGAGATCATCAAGTCCAACCTGCCACCCAACACCTCATGACTACTAAACCATAGCAGCAAGTGGCACGTCCAACTCCTTTTTGAACACCTCCAGGGACCGTGACTCCACCACCTCCCTAGGCAGCACATTCCAATGGCCAACAACTCTTTCTGTGAAGGTCTTCCTCCTCCTGCCAATCAGATTGGGAAATTTTCCTTCATAGCAGTTGCAATGAAGAAGTAAAATGTCCTTGTGTTGCATTCAAGCAAAGCAGGCTGTGCCCTTTTCATGATTAACAGATGGGGGTGGTGGGGGTGGGGGTGCCAGAACATGGCAGCGTGCCCCGGTATCTTGATAATGTTAGAGAATGGTTGGACTCAAAGTCTTTTCCAACCAAAACAGCTCCCTGATTCTATTCACATCAAGGATAATTTCACATTTCTTGTCTGTGGAGAACAACTGGAAAGGACCTAAAACTGAGAAATAAATCTGTGCTGCCACTCCATGCCTTTGTAATGAGTCCCTCCACAGCTCTCCTGGAGTCCCTTCAGGTACTGGAAGGCCTCAGGGAGACTAAGGTCTCCCTGAAGCCTTCTCTTCTCCAGGCTGAACAGCCCCAACTCTCTCAGCTTCTCTTCATAGCAGAGGTGCTTCCAGCCTCTTTGTGGCCTCCTCTGAATACACAGTTTCATATTCTTCTTGTGTTGGGGACTCCAGGTGGGGTTTCACTAGGGTTGGAGTAGAGGAGCAGAGTCTCCTCCTTCTCCCTGCTGCCCACACTGCTGGGGATGCAGCCCAGCACAAGGTTAGTCTCTGGACTGCAGGTGCACATTTCTGGCTCATGTTGAGCTTCTCCTCACCCAGCACTCTCAAGTCCTTCTCCTCATTGCTGCTCTCTATCCACTCTCTGTTTGGGATTATGTACTTGGGATTTCCCTGTCCCAGGTGCAGGACCTTGCACTTGTCTTTGCTGAACTTAGTGAGGTTGGCACTGAGCCACCTCTGCAGCCTGTCCTTGTCCCTCTGGATGCTGTCCCTTCCCTTCTGGTGTGTCAACCACACCACGCAGCTTGGTGTCCTCAGCAGACCTGCTGAGGGTGCACTCCCTTATCTCTCCTTATCTGTGTACTATTAACAGTTGGAGGTAGGTGGCTGCTGTCAACGTCAACTGCCTACATTGGCACCCTTAAACACTCTGCTGTAGAGACAGAGGCAAGCACCTCACTGACCACTAAATTGCAGGAGAGAATACTGACCATGGCAATACTTCTTGGCTTTCAACTTGCTTTCAACCAAACAACAAAATCTCACAGCTGCTTTCTTTGGTGAGCATATGCAGAGATACAGTCTTTAGCCAAACCAGCTTTATTTTCTCAACAGACCTTCAGATGCAAGATGATGCTGTTGAGAGCAATCAGAGTTGTGTAGAGAGCTCATTGCTGGGGGTCATTAAAGGGTTGGAAGAAGGCAAGGAAGAGCCTCATGGCTGAAACAGTTAAGCCCTGACCTGGGGAGCTGGGTTTTGTATCTGTCTGCCACAGCATTCCTGTGTAGGGAAGCTTGCTGAGCTACTCTCCTAACAACTTTATGTCCTGAATATTCTTGAGGCGCTGATATGCAGAGTTGCTGGATACTAAAAGGTGCAACTGAAGTTACTGGAGCCAAGCAAAAGAGATGAAACTCTCTATAATCTCCACAATTCTTTCAAACTTAGTGTCAAGTTCTCCTCACCTGGGCATCCAACATGAGCAGACGTTTCTGAAGTTAGTTTTTGTTCATCCCTAACTCCTCACTCCTCATCTGTATAAAAGGAACGATGGAATGTCCTTACCTAGGTAGCTTCCATGGAACAAACCTCTTTGGAGAGTGCATTCCCTCAGAAAGTACACATGGAAATGAATGCTCCTGCCCCCACAGAAAGAGCTCAGAAGTGTCAGTTTGTTGAAATTATTAAGACATGAGGCCACCAAAGTGAATGAGGCAGACTCCCCACAAAAGGGAAATAATTGGCTGGTGTAATTATGCCCCACGTTGCCATGCATGCACCTCCATCAGCAAATTAATGCTGCACAAGCAGTCTTAATGCTGGCACCTTCTAAATTACCAGCTTTGAACTTTGCTTCCCAATAGCAGCTGAAGTGTAAGCAGGTGTATGTGTGGTGCAGCATAGGCTGAGCCTAGCAGAGCTGCTCTTTTGCTGCTTCTCATTGTGCTACAAGCTCACTCCTGAAAGAGCTTGGCTAATTACAAACCCAGCTTGTTTACTAAACTGTAGGGCATTCATAGCTTGTATCACAACAAGATTATGGCCTAATTATTTGGCGTGGTAGTTTGCACCTTTGGAAGTAATAACTCGTGTCTGGAGCTCTAGAGCCTATAGACCACATTTTGACACTGATATTTTCCCTAATGGAAAACTGCTTCTCTACTTGGCCATGGGTCTGCAAAACTCAGACTGTGGTTTCTCCAGTCCTTGGTGTAGTGCTAGAGGTACAGTATCAGAGTGCATTAGAGGTTGGCAGGGACCTCCAGAGATCATTCAGTCCAACACCCCTGCCACAGCAGGATCACCCAGAGCAGTCTGCACAGAAATGCATCCAGGTGGGTTTTGAATATGTCCAGAGAAGGAGACTCCACAACCTCCTTGGGCAGCCTGGTAGGGCTCTGCCACCTTCCCTGTAAAGAGGTTTCTCCTCATGTTGAGCTGAAACCTTCTCTGTTCCAGTTTGTATCCATTGTTCCTTGGCTTATTCCTGTGCACCACCCAAAAGAGCTTGGCCCCCTCCACTTGACCCCCACCCCTCACATATTGATAGACATTGATCAGATCCCCTCTCAGCCTTCTCTTCTCCAGACTAAACAGCCCCAGGGCTCTCAGTCTCTCTTCACAGGGGAGATGCTCAAGTCCCCTAATCATCCTTGTGGCTCTCCCTTGGACACTCTCCATCAGGTCTCTGTCTCTCTTGAACTGGGGAGCCCAAAACTGGACACAGGATTGCAGGTGTGGTCTCAGCAGGGCAGAGTAGAGGGGGAGAAGAACCTCCCTAGCCCTGCTGGTCTAGGTGCCTTGCAGGGACATGCTGTTATGCAGTGCACTCTCCTCCAGGCACAGGAAGGATTTCAGAGCCTCGGCTGATAGCACAAGGTGTTGGAATCCACCTTCTTCACATACAGTCCAGCAGATGCTCGTTGATGCTTGGTGTCATGGTAGGTTTAGCTTTGTGGGGCAGAAAGAAGGTGCCCTGGCAGGTGTGTTTTCGCATCACTTGCTCCACAGGGATGCAGCAGGAGTAGGTGAATGTTTGCATAATTCTCCCTCTCTAATCCCAAGGGTTTTGACTTACTCAAAGCTTACATCAGAAGCCATTTCTTTCTGCACTGCCACTGCTGCTTGAGAGCAAAGATTTCTTTGCTTCCAGACCCCTCTATTGCCATGGACTTTTACCCAGAGCAAGTTAGTACCACAGTCCCAGCTCCAATGATGAAGTTAGACTTCCCCAAGCATCCAGGCCAGCAACAGTTTCCTTTGCAGCACTACTGCTCTCATTAAGGGACCTAGAAGTCCTCAGATGGCTTCTGTGTAAAATCAATTACATCAGATTGTTGTTAGAGAATCAAAAGCATATGAGAGAGACACAAGTGTAAGGTGTGATCTCTTTCCAAAACAGAGAAACCAAACCACACCAAACCAAAGGGAGAGCAGTGAGTGTGACTCCGGGAAGAGGAGAATGCAAACTGCCCTTTTAACTTCAGCAATACGTTTGAAAGAGAAAGGGGCATTTTGTCTTCAGAGCAAATCCTGTAACCTTCATTTAACCAGGATAAAATGACTGAGGTGGGCAAGATTATGAAGGTGAGGTTCTGACAGATCTTCTTCCATCCCTGCTAGGACAAAGGTTACGCTCTCGCCTTTTGTGTTTCCTGCCATTTTCTTCCAGGCAGCTGAACCATTCCTTCTGAAAGGTCTCTTTGGTCTGGGGCCCCTAAAAGCTCATATAATATCTTCAGGAGGTTTGTGTTTCTTCTCTCTCTCTCTCTCTCTCTCTTTCTCCTTTTCGTTTCTCCTACTGAAAACTGTTTTGAGCTCCTTGAAGGGCTGGAGGTGCGTGAAGCTTATGAAATCCTGGCAGCAGCAGCAGCCTTGAAGAGGAGACAATAACAGCTGTACATCTGCCGCCGTGTCCTTAAGTATTTGCGGCGTGCTGGCTCCAAGCCTGTCAGTTTTTGTAAGGGCTACCTGTTACAATGCACCTAATTAGCTTACTGGCTATTTGGAGACAGCTCCACTGGTTTTTCTATCATCCAAGTCTTTATTAAGTGAGCTGTTGCTGAGACGAATAGGTTCTTTATAATGATGAGGTCCTTTCTACGCTTATTAGTCCTTAAAGCAAGCCTCTTCTTACAGAACAAAGTTGCCTCTCTCCCCCCTCTCCTTTCCCCTCTCTCTTTTTTTTTTTCTCCTGAAGACTTACAGTGGAAGAAGTAAAGCAGCTTTTTTCTGCTGAAGTATTTTATTAAAAGTTTTAGTGGCTGCACTAAGAGCAAGGTGCCTGTGCCTTTAATCATTTTCATCTTTAAAACAGAGCCTTATATTTTCACATCTTCAGCTGTCCCAGAGGGCAGCTAGGCCATCTTTAACAACATTAATTTCTCTTTATGACAGGACTAGTGCTGCCCCAGGTCTTCAGAACTGCCTAAAATGTCTGGAAAAGTAGATAATGAAGAGGATATTAGAATTGTAAACAAGAACAATTTGGTAATAAAAACCATATATTTTCTCCATAGGACTTTGGGCTTAATATTGCAGCAGCAAAAGTGTCACCAGTCGTAATTTGTTGATGGCCACTGTACATTAGTTACCGTAGGAGCATGTGCATAAAGGGCAAGAACTATTGGCTTTGCATTAAAGAACATCTAAGATGGGTAATACTAATTTACTTGTTTTGATTCATCTCTTTTGTTTGCTTTTATTGTGGGAGAACCCTAACAAAAGGGAAAAAAATAATAATGAAAAAAATAATAATGAAAAAAATAATAACCCCACACCTTCTGCACTGTAAATCCTGCAGCTGGTTAGGGAAGGCTGCTTTTTGTATGTGGGCACGCTGAGCAAACACCTCAGCTGTGCTGTCTACCCAAGCTGGAGCATCCCCCTGCCCCAGGAATTAGCCTCACCTCCGTGAGGTGCAGAGTCCTGAATAAAAGAGCCAATTGAAAGGCTGCAATGCTTCTCTCTTTTCTGCTGTGATTATGTATTGCACTGGCTGCACATCCCTGCCTCTGCCTACCCATATGTCCTTTATTGCTGACAGGGTTTATGAGTGCAATATGATGGAGTAAGAAACGGTGGCATTTTTTTTGTTGTTTCCCGAGGAGCCGAGCACAGCTCTTTGTCCGCAGAGAATGTGGGACGGGAGCGTGGAATGGTGAGCATTGTAGTCTGCAGGTGTCATAAACTGGGCTATCTTTTCATCTGAAGGTGCACAGCCACTGAGAAAGTTCAGGCTGCACTTAACCTTTGGCCCTCTGCTGATCTTTTGCTGCTCTGCGTTAGTGTGCTGAAATCTGAAAACATAATCCTGCCAATACCCAACCACCCTTTCTCCAGCGGCGTGGCTCTCCTCCTGCAGCTGCTGCTTTCAGCAGCCTTCAGCAGGCCAGCTTCTTCCCCTTCACCCCCAGCCATCAGATCTTAGACTTGCTGGATAAAACAAAGCCAAAACCAAGCAGAAGGGAAAACCAAACAGACCAACAAAACAGAAAACAACAACAAAAAAAAAAAAGGAAAAGGAAAAACAAAGCAAAATAAGACAACAGCAGCACCACAAAGGAAAACATAATAAAAAGGGAAGGAGGGGAAGGAGAAGAAAACAACAAGGAAAAAAAAAAAAAGAAAAGAAAATCCAAACCAAACTAAGACAAGGACAACACAAAGGAAAACAAAACCAAATTGAAAAGGGGGGGGGGGGAAAAAGAAGAAAACAACAACAAAAAGGAAAAGAAAAGGCAAATAAAACCAAAATGAGATGCCACCACCACCATAAAGGAAAACAAAACCACAAACAAATAAAAAGGGGGAGGAAGAAGAAAACAACAACAAAAGGTGAAAGAAAAAGCAAACCAAGATAAGAGAACAGCAACACAAAGGAAAAAAAAAAACAAAACAAAACCAAAAATAAAAGTCAGGGGGGACCAAGAAAAAAAGAAGCAACAACAACAAAAATGAAAACCAAAACAAAAACCCAACACCAAACCCAAATCAAAACAGAACTAAAACAACAGAAAACCCAAGGAAAACACAAGCAAGCCCCAAATCCCTGAGCGTGTTGCCCTATTTCATGAGCTGATGGCAACATTGTGCGTTTCCTGGTGGAAAGTTGGGGCTTAATCAGTCGTCCTGTTTGCTCAGAGCCCGCAGTATTTCACCACTAAGTGTTTTAAGCTAATTGGCCCAACACTAAAGCACCGCATTATGCACTTTAGCGAGGAAAATAAATTGGCTGTGCTTTGCCAGAGCCTTTTCAGAGCGTGTGCGCACCCCATTGCTTCCTCCAGCACCCCCTCCTTCCCCCCTTCCACCTCCAAGTCATTAATTCAACATCAAATTATTTCCTGGGTGAATCGGTCCCGGGGCTAATGAGCTGCCTGAGCCTGCAGTTTGCTCCATTGGGTTTGTGGTTTTTTTTTTGGGGGGGGACGGAATTTCAGACGGGGCCGTATCACTTTAAGGGTGGGTGGCGATAGCGGGATCGTTCCCCAGACGGGGCTCCCTCAGCCTTGATCCAAACTGCAAGGGTAAAACGAGCGCTCTTCTATTATTTAGGCACCTGTCCAGAGGTTGGAAGCAACCCTGCTTGCGCGGCTTTAGCTAAAGAAAGCAGAGATAACCACCTTGCCTTCTGCTGTCTAATCAGATGTGAAAGGGGAGAAATAATGAGGGGTTGCGCCGCGTTCCTCGTGGAAGAGGGGAGAAACAATGCTCCGAAGGTTGGCAGCGACTCCAGCCCCCCTCTCAAACGAGGAGGACTAGTTGTTTCCCCCAAATTACAGCAGCCGCTGGAATGCGTGGCGCATCCGCGGCTCCAGAAATCCTCCTTTCGCCAAGTGGAAATTACCTTTGCAGTAATTTAGGCGCTGCGGGCTTCCCCCCGCTGCCTGGGCAAGGAGCTATCAGATAGCTTGCAGCTGCAAGGCTGAACCGGGACCATTTTCTTCTCTCTCTCTTTTTTTTTCCCCCTCTCCTCAGGACAGGCAGTTAGTTAGTAGAGCCATCAGTGTGGCATCTGTCATCCCGCTAAGCCCAAATTGTTTTCTATGATGGATGTCACAGTCTGTATGATCAAAATAGGAGCCCTGCTGCTTTTAATTGCAAAATCGGAGTGCTCGCACATTTGTTATTATGCTGAGGTTATTACCTCACACAAAATGAATTAACAGGTGAAAATAATTGATGAGAGGAGTCTGGGGATTTTGGGGTGGGTTGTATTTTTTTTTTTGGTGTTTTTTTTTTTTTTTAGCCTCTTCAAAGAGACTTTGTAATTATGGCATAATGAATGTTCTGAGACGTATCTGTGGGGGGCAGCATGAGACCACCGAAGATCTCCTTCAGATGCGTGATAAATTCACCGAAATCTACTGTAATACCGCTAAAATTTACTTAGCAATTAGTTTAATAGGCCTCCATGATTCATGGTAACCGAGTGAGGAGTTTTAAATAAGTTTGTTCCATCCATTTATAAATTAAGCAGCTTACCTCAGCTTTCTTCCCAAGGTGATGGAGTATGTTAACTAATCAGACTTTCTGAAACAAAGATGATGTCGGGCAGGGATTTTGGTTACTGGAATACAGTTCTGTCGGAATACCTCTTGCACAGTGTGAATCGCCACCATGCAGACTCTGATCCCCATCCCCACCCCCTGCAACCCTTCTGGTCAGATTTTGTCCAAATATAGCCTTGGTAGTCCTGGAGCAGAGGGAGGCTCTGCAGTTGTCTCGGGAAGTAAATTGCTCGAGCATTTTGTAATCTGAAGTAATTGCTGCTGGCTTTCTGACCAGTGTTCCATTCAGACTTGGTCAGGTTTCAAATTCATTCAGGCCCTGAGTCAAGCCAGACTGATGCACTCCAGCCCCTGCCTCCTGCCCTCCTGCCCCTCTGACACTCTTTTTGTTGCATAAGGTGTTTGCAGCAGAGCCTGCTTTCTCCCCGGGCTTTTTCTTTTCCCTTGGAGGCGTTGCATGAAGCAAGCGGGGCTGGCTCACCCAGGAGCAGCCTCAGCACGCCGGTGCCCCACTCCATGAGAGCACGTCAGTAGGTTCTAAACAGCAGACTTTAAAAGTGCCAAAAAAGTAAAACTCATCTGATTAATTCCATGACTAGTAAATAATTCACTGCCTAAGACTCGCAGGGGAGAGCCTCCACACGGTGTGCGAGCAAAGTTCAGCCTTCTGCTGTTGCGCATCATGGTATTGACACACCAGATACCTTCAAACACCTCAAGGTTGCTCATTAATTTGTGAGAGTTGAAATCCAATTTAATTCCAGCTACTCCTGACATCCTGAAGATTCTACAAGAGAGTTTGCAACGTTATCTGCCTTCAGTTCAGACCCTGGGCTAAGGGAAACAAGTGACAGAGGAGGGGAGAAGTTGCTACTAATTAGAAAATAACGAGAGCCCCCTCTCTCTATCTTGGGAACTTGGCTGATAGGTCCAGTGGGGCTTTTCACTAACCTACCACACCTCCACAGCCTCTCTCCACGACTGCAGTACATTATTTATTATCAGCCCAGGTGTAAGGCCCACAAAGACCAGGTGAGATTAGCTCTAGACAGATCTGCACATAATTTCCTCTCTTCACAAGCCAGTGGCACTTTGGTTGTGTGAGAATTCCATTTATTCTTGGGAGAATTCCTCACAGCAGCTTTGAAGGGCGTGCAATATTTATTATCAGCCCAGGTATAAGGCCCACAAAGACCAGGTGAGATTGGCTCAAGACAGATCTGCACACAATTTCCTCTCCTCACAAGCCAGTGGCACTTTGGTTGTGTGAGAATTCCGTTTATTCTTGGGAGAATTCCGCATAGCAGCTTTGAAGGGCGTGCAGCTAAACAGCGTGTTGCATCACCCTGGTGGAGCTGGTGTTCAGTTAATTCCTTTTAAATTCTGATTCCTTTCCCTCACACACATCCCACTTAGGGAGAGAAAAAAAAAAGGCAAGCCAAAACACTAAAAAATAATAACCTTTGTGGTTTCTTCTTCGTTTTATTGTAGGTACATTTTCCCATCAGTTGTTTTGTCTCTTTTTCTGTCATCAGGCGCTCTTTTCAGATTTCCTGTCAATGTTTGGTATTTAAAAGTATAGAGTATCAAAGGGTGTCAGGCAGGAAGAAAAAGAAGAAGGGGAAAAAAAATCAAGAGAAAATACCTAGGAAGGAAATATAACAAATGCAAGAGAAGCAGTGGACTGCCCCGCTTGTGAAGCAGGCTGTGGTAATGCAGCTCTCAGCCTTCCTGTCACTTGCTGAGACATTTTTCATAAGCCCTCACATGCCTGCATTTGTCTTCAGTGTGAACCCCAAGCTGAATCCTCCACAGACATTAACAATAGATAAATGCTTGTTAAACAAAACAGCCTCTTCCAGGAGCAGCACTGGGCACAGGACCATCCTCAGAAACCCAAATATACCTGAAGGCTTCTGCTTGATGCTGTGTGCTGGGTTCTAGGGGGAAAAAAAGAAACCACTCAGCATTTGGTTCGGATCTTAATAAACCATCAAATAAAAGACCACCAGGAGCTCTGCTTTAAGTGATTTAAGCACTGGTGCCAATTTGATTCATAATATATAGGTGGGTTCTCTGGGTAACTTTTAATATAGGAGCGTTGAAATTAGGGAGAGCTGGGGCCAAGGGAAGGTGACTCTGGATATATTTCACACTGGTGGACACTGCAATGTTGTTATGGAAGTGCTTTTGTTAAAAGCTTGTCAGAATCCAGCAAGTAACAGCTTAAAGAACAGAAGAATTCAGCACTGGGAAATTCTGGGGAAAACAAGGTTGCCTGCAAAAAAAAGAGCAGCAAAAAACCCACCAAAACAAATAAACCCAAATCGAACCAATACAAAACCAAACCAAGCCAGAATAAAACAAACTGACCCAAACCAATACAAAACCAAATGAAACTAACTAAACCAAGACACACCAAACCAAACCAAACCAAGACACACCAAACCAAACCAATACAAAACAAACTAAACTAAACCAAGACACACCAAACCAAACCAATACAAAATCAAAACACACCAAATCAAACCCAAACTAAACCAAAACCAAACCAAACCAAACCAAACCAAACCAAGACACACCAAATCAATACAAAAGAAAACAATACAAAACCAAATGAAACCAAACTAAACCAAGACACACCAAACCAAAACAATACAAACCAAACCAAACTAAACCAAGCCACATCACACCAAACCAATACAAAACCAAACCAAATCAAATCCAAACCAAACCAATACAAACCAGACCAAACCAAAACTAAACCAAACCAATACAAAGCAAAATGATAGAAACCCAAACCAAGCCAAATCAAAACAATACACGTTCAAACCAAACCAAACTGATACAAATGCAAACCAAAACCAAAGAAAGCCAAATGAAATCAAAACAAATTCAAACTAAACCGATGCAAAACAGAATACAAAATCAAACAAAACCAAATCAAACCAATACAAAAAATAATAAACAAAAAACCAGATGAAATGAAATTGAAAGAAAGCAAACCAAACCAAACCATAATACCAAACCAAGCCAGAATAAAAACCCAAGCTAAGCTGAAGCCCAGCAGAACTCCTCATGCTTTATGATGGCTTTAAAACAAATGATACGTGAGAACATGCCATGCAATTGCCTGCAAAAGCAAACACCAGTTGTCTCCTTTTGAATGCACTGTGCAAGTACAGATGTTTGTCTGGTGCCCAGTGACTACCAAACAGTTTCAGGCAGTGTCTGTTGGTTTGTTGTTTTTTTTTTTCCCCCAATCTGGTTTTACAGCTGCACATTGGATGTGGTGTTTAACCATCACGGAAGGTAAGGTGGACAGAATAAAACCCAGCTGCATTATTCATGGATCACTATAAAATATTGGGGAGGTTATGGTTTGGGAATCGCTCACATCAGCAGGCACGTTCAAAATCCTACAATTGCTATCTGAAATTTCAAGGTTAATATGTAATGAGGTTGCAAATTAATCTCGTGGATGATGTAAGAGTGTTAGCATCACGTGCAGCCCTGGTCCTGATGGCCCTTTCATTCAGTAATTAAACTGAATTTGACTCTGGGTCTGTTTTCTTTAGATGGCCCCTGTCCCTGACTAATACCCCATAGGAGCCCCACACTTCTGATGTATTACATTAATATATCATCAGAAGCAGTTGTCATTCCAGTGATATATTAGTGTAATACACGAGAATGAGGCTCACTGATGATGTATTTAGTCCTTACAATATGGCATTGTCCAGGGAAGCAAGGGTCCAATAAGAGATTCATTACAATTACAGTATGAAGTCAGCTAATGCACTGCAGGTTGGAAGATGCATTTCTAGTATCAGGCAGGTAATTCTGATGCTAAATCCAGTGTCTTGTCATTGTTTCTGGTGCTGCAGACTGCAAAATTTGTGACTGCAGTGGAAAATCATTCCAAAAAAAACCCCAAACAACCAAACAACAGGGCAAGCCTTCTCCTATTTCTGTTGCCATCCCTCTTTTTTTTTTTCCTGCTGTGCTGCATTTCATGAGCTGTGTGTAAATTGTAGGCTTTTTTTGCTGTTGTTGTTCAGATCCCTTCTTCTCGCTGTATTTCTCCTGCCCTGAAAATGTAAGTATCTCAGACTCGGGACCTGCATTTCATAGGGAAGTGTTTCTCACTTCGTGGGATCTCCCATATGCAACCATTCATTAAGACTAACGATAAGATTTGGTCCTGTTTTGGGTCATCAGAGCTCTCAGAGCTGCTGAAGCTGTCCTTTCCCAGTGGAAGCTAGAGTTCTGGTACCACTGTGGGCCAGTGCTCCTGCTGAAACAACAGCTCACCTTTCTCACTTTGTACTCGACTGCAGGCTGCAGGCGCATGCTTATTTCCTCTCCTGTAAGAAGTGGTCATTGCTGCCCAAGCTACCAAAAAAAAACCCCAAACCACAAAAAAAGGAAGATTTTGAAGCAACTCATTTTGTTTAAGGGTTACTAACACATTTGCTGCTAATAGACCTTACAAAACACTCTCTAAATGTAGATGAATTAGAGACTTGCAGTCAGCACGCCCTATCTACCCCCTGCTGCTCTTTCTGAGAGGACAAGAAAAGAGGAAGAGGGAGGGGAAAAAATTGAGACTTTCACAGGTTTATAATGTAGGGCTAAAAGAAAGAAGGGGGTTTTATGCATTGGGAAAGCAGTTACTGCTCACTCTCCTACAGCCCTTGATTGCATCGTAAATAAAACAGCGGAGCGAGTCATCCTGGGCACGCGATGGATTGAGATAGTGGCTGGGAGACTGGTTGAGGAGTTAAAATTATGGTGGCAGCCCCTTGGGTTGGTGATGGCCAGCCACAGGATGAAGTGACATGCTCATTTATTGAAGAGGAAAGGAAAACGTGCTGTAGTCTTACAGCATCTCCTGGCCCAAGTATCCTGCTGAAATCATTCATGTTTTGGCCAAGTTTCTTATCCTGGCACAATTATCTTGGGCAGGAAAGAAAAGGGCACAAGAAAGAAGAGATGGGGTGATACTGAAATATAAGGTAGCCTGGGTGAATGTCAACTGGCAACAGCCTCTGGGCCAAGGAACTTGGTTTCACCTCTGCAAAAGGCAAGGCAAATCACAGGATTGCAAGATCCCAGGATGTTAGAGGTTGGAAGGAACCTCCAAAGGTTATCAAGTCCAACCCCTCTGACAGAGCAGGACCGTAGAATCTAGCACAGATTGCACAGAAACATCCAGATGGGTCTTGAAAGCCTCCAGAGAAGAGGAACGTGGTGGATAATGGAAATGACATGACATGGGGGTGAAGAGGGGGTGCAAGTGCAGCCAGGGCACCAGCAATGATTCATACACATGCAGATAACCCCCCACACACCTGTCAGACATGTCTGGAATTGTAAGCTGGTTAACAGGATTGCTAGCAGTTTGTACAGCAGTGGTAGCTGTGGCTTCAACATGGACTATCAGCTCATGTCCCTGCAGTGCCCCCCCCAGTTGTGACACTCTGGGTTTTCTGATGTTGATCAGATGAATCATAGAATCATACAGTTGTTAGGGTTGGAAGGGACCTCAAGGATCAGCCAGTTCCAACCCCCCTGCCATGGCCAGGGACACCTCATACTACAGCAGGTTGCTCACAGCCACATCCAGCCTGGCTGCAAAAACCTTGGGGATGAAGGTTCCATCACCTCCCTGGGCAACCTGTTCCAGTCTCTCACCACCCTCATGGGGAACAACTTCTTCCTAACATCCAATCTCAATCTATCCATTTCTATTTTTTTTCCATTCTCCCCAGTCCTATCACTCCCTGACAGCCTCAAAAGTCCCTCCCCAGCTTGTAGCCCCCCTCAGATACTGGAAGGCCACAAGAAAGTCTCCTCAGAGCCTTCTCTTCTCCAGACTGAATAGCCTAAACTCTGTCTATCCTCATAGGAGAGTGCTCCATACTTCTAATCATCCTCATAAAAAAGTAATAGGGCCTTCGTTCTGGTGGCCCTGATCATCTGAGTTGCTTGCTGCTAGATAATGTCCACTTAGGTGCTCATGTTGACTTCCTGGGTATGGAGTTAAGGATTTCTTCCACATAAATTTCTCTTTACTTAGGGATTATATTGGCACCTGGATTTGGCCTCAGGCATGAGAAGTTCCCTGGCTGCACCTCTCAGACAAAGGTTTTGAAGCCCTTGAAAGGCTTAAAGACCAGGCAGTCTGTGGCCTTGCAACCCATGAAATCTTGAACCACAGAATCATAAAATCATTAAGGTTACTACACTTGCTCTTAGCCAAAAGGCTGAGAAGGGGAAGTCTCCTTCTCTGGAGACTTTCCAGCCCTGTCTGGATGTGTTCCTGTGTGACCTGCACTGGATTCTATGGTCCTGTTCTGGCAGGGGGTTAGACTGGAGATCTCCAGAGGTGCCTTCCAACCTGGGATCCTGTGATTAAGGCTGCCATAGACCCCTAAGATCATCAAGTCTAACTGCTTGATGGAAGAGGAGCCTTCAGGCTCTTATGTCTCCCTTCAGCTCTTGCAATGCTAGTGGCTGACACAGCTGCAGTCTTTTCCCTGAGAGTGAGTGAAGTGACTGCACAGATGTGCCAAGAGAAGGTTTATCACTCCCTGTTGCCACCTCCAAGGGGTGAAGAAGAGCTGGTACACAAAGACCAATCCCAATCAACTCAACCAGAACAAGCAGGCAAGCCTGGGAAGCATGAGACTGAGAGGACCAGGTGTAGCTCCACCAGGGTCCAGGTCTAGAGGCAATTAACTGTCCTGGCACAGGGCCACAGGTGATCTCTGAGGGTGAACACTGAGGTCAAGGTGTCAGCCTGGGCTGCCTTTAGGAGCAGGCCTTCTCCTTGCTGATGCTGGTGATCTTTATTAAAAGCAACACAAGCTGTGTCCCAGCTTTCTCCATCCTCAAAGCTGCTGTTCCTCTGGTTTCATTATTCAACTATCAGGCAGCAAGCGTTTACTAAGTGGCTGTGATTGCATGCTGGGGGGGTTTGAATACCCAGCACATTGCCTCATAACATTTGTCTAACTTTCCTTCAGTTTGTCTGACCTGAGAAACTGAGGCAAGGATCTGCAAAGAGATTTGCCCAAGCTGCTCTCCTCTTCTACCTGCTCTGCCCCATGGATGGCTGTGTCAACCTGTGTGTAGCATTTCAGCTTCCCTGAGGTCACTTTTCACCTCCTGTCTCTCCTGTTCTGCACATTAAATTTGCCAGACCAGCTCTGTTGGAAGCAAATGAAGCTGCATTTACAAGCCAAACTACATTCTACAATGAAAACTCCTGAGAACACTTTAGCATTAACTCATGCCCAGGGAGGTGGTGGAGTCCCCATCCCTGGAGGTGTTCAAGAGGGGATTGGATGTGGCACTTGGTGCCATGGTTTAGTCATGAGGTCTGTGGTGACAGGTTGGACTTGATGATCTTTGAGGTCTCTTCCAACCTTGGTGATTCGGTGATTCTGTGTGATTCTCACTTGCTCCCTGGGATAGGACAGGGAACAGTGGATGTAAATTGCAGCACAGGAGGTTCCACTTTAACACAAAGGCAACTTCTTTACTGTAAGGGTCACAGAGCACTGGAACCGGCTTCACAGAGAGGTTGTGGAGTCTCCTCTGGAGACTTCCAAGGCCCATCTAGATGTGTTCCTCTGTGACCTGGGCTAGATTGTATGGTCCTGCTCTGGCAGGGGGATTGGACTCCATGAACTCTTGGGGTCCCTTCCAACCCCTGACATCCTGTGATCACGCCCCATTCTACACCCCAATGGAAAAGATGCATTAAATCTGGTTTAATTTGTCTTAGATCTTCCTTTTAAAACATCTGAGGTTCCTTGGATCTCCTCCATTCGTTAAGATTGATCGTGATTGCACACAGATGTCCAATTTAGCCAGACATTACACCCCATATCTTTGAGTTTTCCAAAGTATTATCCTCACTTCCAGCACCATTTCCCCCTCCCCCAGTCTCCCTATTAAGTAGCCTAATTCTTATCTACGTAGGCTACCAATGGAGGCACGAAGCATCACACCCAATTTCCCTGTGCTTTTGTTGAATAAAGCCATTGCACAGACGCATGTGTGCCTAAAACAAGCTGATAAAACAAAACAAAAGGGGAAAAAGAACAACAACAACAAAAAAAACCCAAATATATTTCAATGTCATCACAGAGCAGCAGAGGAAAGGCAAATCATAATTAGCATTTAATGCTCCAACGTAGCAGACCAATTAGACTTGGAATACTCTATTAAATGTTGGCTTTCCAACTCCATCAGATGGGGAGTTTGTCATGTGTAGCTGTTGCAGCAACTTCTTACTTCCCCCTCAGACGTGTTTTCATACAAACAGACTTAATTGTCTAGAGAATTAAACAGTCTTTATATAGCAAATGTGCTGCACCAATTAAACAAAACGTTGATTATGTATTTCTCAATTACTGCAGTGTTTATGCTAAGTTAATCAGTGAGAGCTGCACCACCAAAGGTAAAGTTTCCTAATAGGAATTCTTCTGTCTTTGTTTGCCAGTTACTTGGCACAGGTAGGTCCCAGAGCTGCCCAAAACTAAACGGTTCTTTCTTTCTTTTTTTTCCCCTTTCTTTCATTCTTCCCCCCGCCTTCATTCTTGTTTTTTACTTTCTTTTATTTTTCCCTCTTCTTTCTTTTTTCTCCTTTCTTTCTTTTTCCCCCTTTCTATTTTCCCCTTCTTTCATTTTTCTTTCTTTCTTTTTCCCCCTTTCTTTCTTCCCCCCTTTCCTTTCTTTGTTCCCTTC
>CM037638.1:6517400-6547780 GCA_015227895.2 Colaptes auratus
GTCAGCCAGTTTCCTCAGATGCCTAAGCATGCCCTTGCTCTTCCATGGCAGTATCTACTAGTGTGAATCCTCAGCATTCCTAAAGAGTTTATGCGCTAAACCCCAGACCACCTCAGTGAAAAGCTGAGGTGAGTATTTAGATCTTGTCTTGTAAGGGCCTATTTATCTGGGAGTCCTGGTGAGCATTTCAGCTTGTCTTGCCCACTTCATAAAGCAATACCTGAGCAGCTTTCAGTCAGGTCACCACTGGTGAAGGCCTTAATTTTTTTCGGACTTTGGGCACCTTCTTTTTGAACTAACTACTTAGAAAAGGGCAAGCAAAGGTAAACATTTTCTGTATTTTCTTGCACTTAGTGCAGGATGTGTCAGGATTTGTTATAGTATTTCCACAGCTTGGGTCTGACTCCCAGGCAACCAGCACCAGAACAAGAGGACACAGTCTCAAGCTGCCAGGGGAATTTTAGGCTGAAGGTGAGGAAAAAGTTCTGCCCAGAGAGAGTTGTTAGCCATTGGAATGTGCTGCTCAGGGAGATGGTGGAGTCACTATCCCTGGAGGTGTTCAAGAGGGGATTGGATGTGGCACTTGGAGCCATGGTTTAGTAGTCACGAGGTGTTGGGTGACAGGTTGGCCTTGATGATCTTTGAGGTCTTTTCCAACCTTATTGATTCTATGATTCTATTAAAAAGCTTTTGTTTTGTTTTGCTTTGTTTTGTTTAGTTTTGTTTGGGTCCAGCTAATATTTTGGCCACTCTCAGCCATCCTGAGCGGTAACAGTTGTTCATCACATTATGTGCCAAGGTAGCAGGAGTGAGATCTTATCCTTGGCTCAGCAACCCAGGACATCAACAGAGACAAAAGAGATCAGCCTGGGAGGTGTCTGCAAGATGTACTGCAGCACTGTGAACTGGTTAGAGGTCCTGAGGGCAGGTGGCTTCATGCCAAGCAGTATTGAACTGCTATAAGCCAAAAGAAGGCCTGAGATCACGTTATCCTCTTCTGCAATGGTGTGGAGCATCTCAGGCCTTCTGTCAGAAAGAGCCGAAATGCTTAATAATAGATGCTGCTACTGAGATTTAAATACTAATGTGTCTATGCATGCATATTCTCAGACTGTTTTGCAGAAGAACATTGTCTTTTATTAACTCACTGAGCTCTCAGAGTGGAAGTGAGTACTCCTAGAGTGGAGCAACGTGCTAGTGGAGCTCTGTTTATCCTTTTTTATGCAAATAGTTTTATCCGTCCCTGCTCGGGTTTTATTGCTCTGTCACTGGGAGCCCAGTTTTCCCTTGGAGGTGAAAAAGGAGACCCATGCTGAAATGCTTTCCTGCAGGATGAGTGCATGCAAGAGACTTTTAAAACAGGTTTAACGTGTGAGATGACCTGATCCTCCACAAATTAATTCTGTTTACAATAAAACCGCCCTGCGATGTCTGGTTCTTATGCTCAGCATCGCTTCAGAGCTGGAATCTCAGGTTCTCCACAAAACTAAATGTTGTAAAGTGCTTTGACTAATGTAATTGTTAGATGTTCCCTGACTAGCTAATGACTACATCCTTGTATTGATATTATGGGATGGTCCCTTCGGGAAAAGCCTCATATTGTTTCCTGTCAGCGTGAGTCAGTTTGCCTGCTGAAGTGAAGTGCTACAGGCAACTCAGAGTGTTCAAGAATAAAGTCTGATTAGTTGATGCTGAGGTGTACCTGGCAAATAAAACACTAAGTGTGAGCCAATAATCCAAATGATTCCCTAAAAAGAAGCACTAAGCCACCACAAAGTCATTTTTCATAAATAACAGATAAGTGGGTGAAAGTTTTTCAGGTTGCCATGTGGGGGTCTTAAAATGCACACAGTCTCTTTGCCTTCTACTTAGCCAGGCAGGGGCTGGTCTCTTCTCCCAGGCAACCAGCACCAGAACAAGAGGACACAGGTTCAAGCTGTGCCAGGGGAGGTTCAGACTGGATGTTAGGAAGAAATTCTTCATAGAGAGAGTGATTGGCCATGGGAATGTGCTGCCCAGGGAGGTGGTGGAGTCACCATCATTGGAGGTGTCTAGGAGGAGACTTGATGGGGTCCTTGGTTGCATGGTTTAGTTGATTAGGTGGTATTGGATGATAGGTTGGACTCGATGATCTTGAAGGTCTCTTCCAACCTGGTTTGTTCTATTCTATTCTATTCTATTCTATTCTATTCTATTCTATTCTATTCTATTCTATTCTATTCTGTTCTACTTGCAGAGGTGGTATTGTAAGAGAGGAAGAAGGAAATACAATGGAGAATGAAGAGGAGATTTTGTATTTTACGATAGAAAAACTTCTGTAGAAGTCAAAATTCTCTCCTTGTACTTATTGTTTTGTTTTGCATCAGCAGGCCAAATAAGTTTCTTTTTCTGATTAAATGATTTGATGAACAGTTTGTGATAAGCTCTTTGGGGTGCAGATTGATAAAGTGGTGATGTTTCTAAAGCTGAGGGCCTGAGCAAACCTCAAGAGATAGAGAAATCCATCTGGAACACTCTGATGGGTGTCAACGATTCCCCATAACAACCATTGGTAGAGACAGCATCTAATGATCCAAGGATGACATTCAGGTGTCTTCAGCAGTCTGTTTCATTTCCTTCCATAGATCTGTCCCATTTCTAAGCACTTCAAGCATCATTTTGATTCCCCCTTAAGCCTGGTAAGTGTTGATGTCTCTGTGAGGAGCAGGGTGTCTGTGCAAAGGGAAGTATGGCATTGCCCGGCCTGCTGCAGACTCCAGCACTGGGTAAGTGCTGAGGCTGTGGTGTGACTCTTTTCTTGGATATTAACTCAGAAAGTTCTCTTGGGGTGGAAAACACCTAAGAGTCCTCCTTGGGAATAGATACTTCCTTTCACCATGAGGGTGGTAAGGCACTGGAGCAGGCTGTCCAAAGAAGTTGTGGAGGCTCCAAGGCCAGGTTGGGTGAGGTCTGGAGCAGCCTGGTCTAGTGGGAGGTGTCCTGGACCGTGGGGGGGTTGTTGGAATTGGATGATCTCTGAGGTCCCTTCCAACCTGAACCATTCTGTGATTCTTTGACAGCAAATTGTCTAGCCCTGAATGTTGTGGTTTAAGCTTTTCCTGGAACCCAAAATCCCAATGGAACAGATTTAGGTTGCCTCCATTTTCCTGGTAGGGAGAGAAAAATTAGACAGGAGGAGAAGAGAGAGGTAAAACAACAAAAGAAGAGTCTTGCACTGATTTGGGAGTAAGAAAGGCAAGTTTAACAAGAAATAGAAGGTATTTAAATCAAAGGGAGGTTACAGAGGTACAGGGAGAGGGATAAATAAAAATCTATACAAAACCAGGCAGAGCTGGCAAAAGATTCCCTCAATGGAAGATGGATTCTCTTTGGATGCAGTGCCCTTAGGTGTCTGGGACCGCGTGAAGGAGGCTGGGCCATGTGGTTAGCAGCTCACAGCGGCAGCAGTAGGGTGTAGGAGACAGAAAGAGAGGCAGGAAATTGCCCCTCTTAAATAGGGTTGTGTACAGGAAATGGGAGTGGAATAAACTTTGACCTGGGCACTGCTCCCCCTGGGAGGGGACCAGGTCTCTGCCCACCTGGGGTCAGGTTTCTTCCAGCCCACCCTTCCTGGACTGGGCTAAACCCAGCACAATGAGTTTAGTGCTTCTTTAGGAAATGCCAGTGCAGACTGATTTTATGAAGCCCAAAACACCAACTCTTGGAACTCCTTCCTGCATCATTCCTGGCCTACCAGAGGGGAGGAAGGAAACATTATTTCATGTTGTTTCTTTTTCATTTCCCCAAGAACTCCCAATCTTTTCACGGGCAGAGGGAGTGTCAATCCATGTGCATGCATCCAAAGTGTTACCTATGAATTATATTTTTGCATTGTTAATCACATCTGGTTTATTGTACAGTGACTGCTACAGCTGGTTCCACCTCCATCTGTAGAAATACATGAAAGATTTTAGTCATGTAGATTCTTCCTGTCTGCTTTAGCAGCCTATATTTAATCCTTTAAGGATTAGTAGCACGCTATGACAAGTGCTTTCCACTGTTTCTTTGTTAGAGTGTGCCTGCTTCTAGGTCCATAACTTTCAGAGAGAACTCCCATTCCCACCCTCTTGTCAAACCACAGAGGGATAGTTGCTGGGCAGCATTATTAGCTATCATTTAGAGTCTGCTGCACACATATTTTTTCTTGAAGTATATATCCAGTTACAATCAGGTCCAGTAAGCAATAAACAATTAAATATATATATATATATATATGTAAGCATTAGGGGTGAATAATTTCACCAGCAGTTTTTAAACCCAGTAATTTTATCTCATCATATCCTCCATTGTGGATAGTTTGACTCTGAAATGGAAATGATTTGCATCAGGAAAGTTATTCTTCGAGGTGCAGGTTCATCCAAACTTTGTTTGAAAGCTTTGCATAAGAATGGGGGAAACACAATTCTCCTGTTTCCTTCATATGCATAAGGCACAGAGAGGTTAAACTCCTGCCAAAACTTGATACAAAACCACAAGAAATCAGGTGGGGCCCTTCCACTCATCACTGGCTTCCACACAATCCAGGCCAAACCCTGCCTGCACAGCAAGCAAAGCAAATCTGCTGACTGTTCACATAAACAACTGGGAGCAAATAGTCACTGCCTTGAATTCTGCCTGCCTGCGTTCCACTGCAAAGTTACACAGGCTGTCAAATGCAGGATCCATGGAAGTTGTCCTTGATTTCAGTTGGGTTTGCATTATCCATGATGCCAACTTAGTAAAACAGTAAGAGAAATTCATACTTTCCTAAGGGCAGAATAATACTCTCTCCAGCTGCCTTTGTTCTCTCTTCCCACTATAGAGCAGGCTACAGTGGGAAAAGAGATCTGAAGCCTCCAGAGCAGGGGTTTCCCTACCACCAGATTTCTGCATGCTTCAGGGCTAGGGAAGGGCAGCACACACCAAGCTGAAGCATAGAAGTGTCAGTAATGTTGTTTCAGTATCAGTTTATGTGGTGTAAAATTTAGTCAAATCCTTCCCGAGCTTTTGGATTGAGGACAGGTAAATTCAGCAAGTGGTTAGCATCTAATAATTCAGCCCAGGATCAGTTTGATGTTTTCTAGATCTTATTTTGGTATCTTGCAGGGAAGAAATGAAAGAATTCATTGTGTTGATCCTATGTGCTTGTCTCCTAAATATACTTCCTTGCAGGGCAACTACTGATAGATAAATATAGACATCCCACTGAGCACAGCTATAATCACCTCTCCATCCAAATATCTGTGCTTAATTTTATTGTATGTAATATGAATCTCTGCAGAAGTAATAATAAAACTTAATTAAAGATACATTGTACAACAGCTTTTCCACTTGAGCAGGTTGAAGCTACAGCCTAACTCCCTTGCACCTTGTAAATACACATTGAGTTCTTTGACTTTGATACGAGATGTCCACTCACTGTTCTCTGGGGAAATATTCTCAGTAGAAAAGCTGGGAAACCTGCAGTCAATAAAGCTAAAGGGAAGGGAAAGGAAAGAGGGAAAGGGAAAGGAAAGAGAGGAAAGGGAAAGGAAAGAGGGAAAGGGAAAGGAAAGAGGGAAAGGGAAAGGAAAGAGGGAAAAGAAAGGGAAAAGAAAAGAGATAAGAAGAAAAGAGATGATAAAAGAAATGAGAAAAGAGGAAAAGAAAAGAGGGAAGGTGTGGGAAGGTTTGGGAAGGGGAGAGGAGGGGAGGGGAAGGAAGGGGAGGGGAGACTTGAGGAGGGGAGACTCGAGGAGAGGAGAGGAGACTCGAGGAGAGGAGAGGAGACTCGAGGAGAGGAGACTCGAGGAGAGGAGAGGAGACTCGAGGAGAGGAGACTCGAGGAGAGGAGACTCGAGGAGAGGAGAGGAGACTCGAGGAGAGGGAGGACTCGAGGAGAGGAGAGGAGAGGAGAGGAGACTCGGAGGAGAGGAGAGGGAGAGGAGAGGAGAGGAGAGGAGAGGAGAGGAGAGGAGAGGAGAGGAGAGGAGAGGAGAGGAGAGGAGGGAGAGGGGAGGGGAGGAGGGGAGGGGAGGGGAGGGGAGGGGAGGGGAGGGGAGGGGAGGGAGGGGAGGGAAGAGGGAGAAAACAAAACCAAGTCAGGGAAAATATTTCCTTCAAAAATACAGAGCTTTAAAAAGAGCCTTAGAAGCACTTTTCCACTCTCAACATTTGTTAAGGAGTAGCTCGATCAGAGCACTGTGTACCAGTGTGGGACTGTATTTGATGCTCTGTCATTCAAAGGGATGCAGTGGTGTTTCTTTTTTTTTCTATCAGGGCTGTGAATGATAGGAAACCTCTCTTTTAAAATGTGCTGCTCCTACTGTTGCATCAACTGTACGGTTGTAGCCGAAGTTAAAGTAACTCTAAACAGTAATGTTTTCAGCCAATAATGTCTCGAATTCTTTTCCCCTATTTTTTTTTTTTTATCTTGTAATAGGTAAGTTCAGATCACCCCATAACCAGAATGTAATGAAATTGTCAACATTTTCTTCATTTCTTCTTTTCCTGACAAATGGTGTGAACATATCACCTTTTTCTCTTAATGGAAAACCTAACTGGAATACATCAAAATGCTATTAGGTTTTTCATTTTCTACCACAATTTAATGCTGGGGAATGCATGCAACCTTCATCTGCACACGACTGTAAAATATTCCCTGTCCCTGATAAAATGACTGCAATGGAAAATCAGGCAGAATTGTTCTCTGTTTTGTATTGCTATTCCTTTGTTACAGTCTCTCTCTCTCTCTCTCTGACTGTGTGTAGGAGGATTATCAGGGCTACACAAATATACATGGGTGGTGTTACCGAAAATGTGCTAAAAAACCAGGTGGGTAAAATGGTTAAGGTGCAAACACCTGCAATTAAAAAGGTCGTCGTCGTCAGCGCCGCTTGGCTCCGCGCGGCGCGCCTGCCAAGCTAAAAACGGCGGAGCCAAGAAGGCATTTAATCCTAAATTTCAGGAGAGGTGGATTTCAGTGCTACCCAGAAAACAGAGAAAAAAAAGATCAAATACCCTCCTCCCCAGGGAAATGTCTGTAACCTAGACGTTGTTTAATTCATTTTGTCGTGAGTTAAACCAATAGTGAGGCATAAAATAAATCCAGGCTTGCATACGGAATGTAAGTCAACACGGCCGCCTAAGAATGAAATCCTTCATCTATGATATTACAACTCACGAGATCACATCATGCTTCTTTCGCAGGCAATTTCTTTCAGCGGGAGCAGAATTGGGCCCTTGCATCGCATCCCTCAATGGGAAAAAAAAACCAAAATAGCAACAAATCCATGCCAGGGTGCAGGAAAATAATAATAATAATAATAAAGTTGTTATTTGTAACCCAAGTGCAAAATGAATAATTGCCATAGCAAATTTCCTCGGTGACGCGGCGCGCTAAATAAAGCCAACAGCACTTTTTGTGCTCCCACCGTGTCTTAGCTGTTTGAAAACTGAACACAAGTAAAAATAGTATTTGGCAATTAATTTGGGTTTGTGTTTTTTTTTTCCTTTCTTTTTGTGTCTCTAAAGCAGTTTTAGTAAGCAGAATGCGACTTCCTCGCCAAGTTTTATGAATGAACAGGCACGCCGTGGGATGAATATCCCCCCCAAACAGAAGCTGGCCTTTGTCTAGAGATATTGTTTTCTGATAATTGCCTAGGGTGATTCCATGCCTCTTCTCTTTCTGTGCAGGCTTAAATACACATTTCAGACTGAGCCTTGCTGTTAAAACAAATGGAGGCATCAGATAGGAAACGCAACTTTATTTGATCCCCGTCTGGAAAATTCCATCCGGAGGATTCTTCAAAGAAGAATTGTTTTCACTTGTCCTTTTTCAACACCACACATTAAAACAATGATAAAAAGCAATCAAACTTCTTGAATGGTGCTTTCCATGTAAAATAGCATCAAACTGAGTGGGCTGAGGTGGTGGTTAAAGTTTCTGGAGTTAAAATCAAAGCAGCAAAATTGAATAGATGTCTGGGTTTGGGTTTTGTTTGTTTGTTTTTTTCTCTCTAGATTTAGTACTGTCCATTCTGAAAAGTAAATGTTGCTAGGAAAAGAAGATAGGGTGGGGTTTTTTTTGAAGTGTTGTAACCAAACTGGAATGATGCTGATTATAATAATATGATAAAAAAATAACAATAACTATAATAACAAGAGGAATGCCATTTAAGTGAAGGCAGCACTGCTTTAATGCATGACTTCGCAAGCAGCACTTCCAGTTGTCAGTTAGCAGCACCTAGATCTGGTCCACTGAGGCTGCAGGAGCAGCTGTAGACAGGTGTCCTACCCTTCTCCATGCTCATCAGCGAGCTGCTGCTATTGTCTCAGCTAGAGACATTGTCAGCCCCTAGGAAAACCAGAGATCAAATGTAGAGGTCATTAGCTAGCACCTTTTGGTCCTGCTATAATAACATCCCGATTGCATACATGGCAATTTACATAGCATTACCCATTATGCTTTGTGCTGCAATTTTGCTTTTGGAGGTCACTCTAACTTGATTAACTCTCTCTTAAGAGTGCCTTTTGGAAGCATCAAAGCCCCACATTTACACATTTCACTCTGTTCCTCGTGGGCAGCTTCCTTGAAACTTCAGTTGTTGCATTGAATTGCACTGAGAGCCCTGAAAAATACAACCATAAAAAACCTCAAAGCATTAAAATCCATAAGGTGAAACCCCAAACCTTCCATAACAAAATGCCCAATTAAAAACCAGTGAGGTGGCCTTGATAAGCTTCCAGCCTTCCTGAATTTGCAAACCTCAGTAGATATTTTTAATTGCCTTTTTCTTTTGTTTTGGTGTTGGTTTTTCCCCCCTTTTCTTTCCCCCCTGTGTTACTTATTTGTTTTATCTGTAATTAGATACAGGGACTCTCTGCCTCTCTTTTTCATTTCCTTCAGCCTTAGCTGCTCGCAGTGGATGCTCCTTCCACGGGGTATCTGTCAGAATTTGGGATTCTATAGCCATTATCCAGATGGATAGCAGTTATCAGAGCTCAAAATACACATGTGTTTCTTAAATATTAGCTGTCAGGGTGTGATAAGTTGTGCTGGATCCTATGTTGCAGAGCGGAGCACAGAGCCCAGCGGAGCACAGCATTAAGAGAGCAGACCGAGCTCCATGGCAGGGGAGAAAGGCAGCACCCCCAGACAGTACACAGCCAGAGAGTCACACGACCAGCACTGGGGCTCAGTGTTCAGTAGAAATCTGTACAGATTGTCCAACATCCTGAGCTTGTGTTTTCCAGCAGAATTACACTGGAAATTTGGGGTTATGTCTGATAAGGGGGATCCAATTCGCTGGAAATTTTGCATCGTCGGTGAAACAGAACAGGCAGAAAAGGTTAAAATACTGCCCAGAAATGCAAAATAAAGGGAAGAACAAGTGGCTACTGCCCTGTGCCACAGAGGAGGGAGGGGATAATCCTGCTCTGTGATGCATTGTGCAGGACAGTCCTCCACCAAAGCTTTAGGATCATCCGGAAAGAGCTGATCCACACCACAGCTCCTGAACTGACACGAAACTCTTCTCACGTGGAATATGAACGGACTCGGTTTTGTTCAGGATAACATCTCATCTTTAAAAAAGAAATAAAAATCAGCAAATTTGGGGTTTGCTTTTTTTTTTTTTTTTTTGGTTGCATTTTTATTTTCATTTATTTACCCTGAGTGTTGTCAGTGCTTCAGAGGCACCACGCACACATACATGTATGTGCTTAATAGCATCGTTGTAGCCCCTGAGTCCCGTCTTTCGTCTGAGCTCCCCAAATAATCTCAAACCCAACATTTTAAGCATTCTTTTCTGCAGGAATTTGCATGTTAATGCAGTCTAATTGGCTACTCTGGTAGCCCTTAATGCTATCTCCAGCATTCAGATATCTCTAATAAAGAAGCTGTAGGCCAGTTGTGGGCTCCTTAATGGGGACTTTAAAAGTATATAATTATCCCTTTGTGCATGCAAACTAAACAGAAACAATTTTATACTGGCAGAGGATTGCTGCCAGAATTTAATTTTATTTATTTATTATTATTATATTATATTATTATTATTATTATTTCTCTAAAAGGCAGTGGCAAAGAATTCACTTCTCAGCCAGCTAAAATGTGGTATTTTAATCAAGTGGAAAACTTGAAAAGGGAAGCTTTTTGCAGAGGGGGCTCGATTGCTTCTTACAACCTTTCTCCAAAGGGCAGAGTGTTGAAACAAACCTCCCACTTTCAGATTCAAAAGGGAGGAGGGGGAAAAAAAAAGACAGAAAAAAAAAAAGAAAAGAAAAAAAAACTAAAGATAAAAAAAGCTAAAGATAATCTCTCCATTAGTATTATTAAAAGTGTTCAGCTTTCTTCACATGCTTTGGAAGCAGGCAGCCTTGTCACGAGCATCGCATTTGCAGGCACTGTCACAGCTCTTGAAGGCTCTGGCGAAGGCAGAGAAGTGCTCTGGCAGTCGCTGCGAGCAGCCTTTGGGGAACAATAGCCCTACCTAGGCTGTGCCCAGCTATTCTCAAACACGAGTTGCTTTATTATCCTCCCTGCTCGCTTTAGTGCTCGGAGAGTGCTTGACCCAGCCCCATTTTTTTGAAGTACTGTCGCTAGTTCTAAACACCTTTTTCATTCCCTTTGGGTTACGCTAATTTGACTGCTGTGGCGTTCACCAAAGTAAGGCTGAATTCAGCATGTAGCATCCAACACCTTCTACTGCTAGGGAGAGAAACCTTCCTTCCGAGGGCCTTCCAGTGTTGTTTTTTTTTCCCTGTGCATGCACACATTTGTCGTCTTCTGAAAGAATGGAAGAACGATCTAAAAATTATTTCATTACCTTGACAGATCCGTGTTGACAATGATTACATGTAAAAAGCTGTTGCTATTAAGACAATAGCAAAGAAGAAAAAAGGAAAGGAAAAAAGAAAAGGAGGGGGAAAAAAGAAGTAACTGAGGATTTGCAGAACAATGGTGCCGGTGTCATTAGTGCCACAAACTTCTCAAGCATGTCAGAAGCACTCAGCAAGAACAACGTGGGGCACCCTCACAAAAGCCTTGTCTAACTGGGAAGTAATTTCTGTTTGGATTTCACTGTGCTGTTTTGGCAATTCATCTGCCCTAGGCTGGGTGCCTGGTGGAATGAAAATGCGTTTTTATCATGCGTGTTCCCATCTTCTCGCTGGATCCCTCATGCAGGGTGATGGAGAGCGGGCCGAATCTGCATGGCCGGGCTTTGCTCTGCTAACACCAGGGCTGCAGCATAATCAAGCTGAATAAGTAATCAGCCAGGAGAGTGTTTTCAGATCTTTTCATTATTTTTTTTTTCCTTAGGTCAAGTAAGTCCCTAACTGACAGACTGTTATAGGATTAGGCAAGATCTAACTAGGTTTGGCATCTAATCTGCTTGAGACATTGGTTCATATTTTTCATCATTTCTAGCCATAGGGAGGCAAGGTCATGGAATATGTAGACAGAACAGACTCTACTTGTGCATGAAGAATAAGACAAGGGGTGCAGAGAGGCTCTGACACCATTCCGTTCTGGGCACTGTGAACGAAGAGCTACTGCTGCAGCCACCGTTCTGAGGGCAGCTGCTGGACACATGCAGAGTGCAGGACTCCTTAGCTGACCAATTCCTTAGCTGCCTAGAACAAAACAGGAACAGTCCATGGGTGCCAAGAACAACATTCTCACATTGGCATCCTTGAATTGGAACCTGCACCTCCTTGACATGCTGGCACCTCTCATTGGGAGAAGATTTTAGCTTAGATATGTGGTTGGGTTTTACTGGTGAAAGGATTGATAGCAAAGAGCATAAAAAATGACACTCTGAGCAGGAGTTGCTTTGGTTAGGGACTTAGGTTAAGGGCATCTTGGGGAGGCTTAGGGCTGCTGGGGACTTCTGCGTCTGTTAGTTATCTACTTCTGGCTAGGACTGAAAGGTGGTTGTAGACAGGAGGGGGTTCGTCTCTTCTCCCAGGCAACCAGCACCAGAACAAGGGGACACAGTCTCAAGCTGTGCAGGGGAGGTTTAGACTCGAGGTGAGGAGGAAGTTCTTCACTGAGCGAGTCATCGTCATGGAATGGGCTGCCAGGGAGGTGTGGAGTCGCCGTCCCGGAGGTGTTCAAGGGGAGATTGGACGTGGCACTTGGTGCCATGGTCTAGTTGTGAGGTCTGTTGGGACAGGTTGGACTTGATGATCCTTGGGGTCTCTTCCAACCTTGGTTATACTGTGATACTGTGATACTGTGACTTTTGGGGTAGGGATGATGCTAGGGACATGCTCAGGACTTCTGTTAGCTGCTTCATCTGTGAAGGGCTTCCAGGACTTCTGCTGTTAAGGACACTCTGAGACTCTGTAATGCTGCAGATTCTACAATGCAGCAATAAAGGACTTCTGAGAAGACTTCTGAAATTCTCTTCTCTCTGCATTTCTGGAATCTCATTGCAACAGATTCCTGCCTTCATTCATCACCCAAACTAGGGGAAACAACCACCTACCTCTTGCCAAGTGGTGAAGCAGGCTTTCCAGGGGCAACAAGCCACATGCAGGACTCGGTAGGTGGCATAGCAAGCCAGAAATGACATCCTAGTTTCAATGTTCTGGAAGTGAAGCCCAGGAGTGACAGTCATTGCCTCTGCACCCTTTCAAGATATTAATTTCCTGCTCTTGAAAAAGGGAGAAGCTAAACCCACCTCTGTGTTTCACATGACCAAATAGCCACGAGAAGGTGGAAATATGAAAAATGAATCCCAATGTGTCTCTGAGCATGCTGCCCAATTCCTCCTGCTCAGCCCTGAAAGTAGATGCACAAATACCTGGTCAAATAACAGAATGAAAAGTACAGTTCAGTAATTGTGTTTTTCATAAAGATACTCTGCTGAATGCATTCTTATTTTCAGAAACTGGGAAAAAAGAACAGAAAAAGATGGGTATCTGCAGAATTGACAGAACTGACTCTCTGATTGCCATCAAAATAATTACTGGATTACAATGAAAATAATTACTGTGCAAGGTAGTTTATATAGAACATGGAAGAATTAAGATTTCCTCACTAGACATCCACAATGGAATCCTCCCAGAAAGGAAATCTGAATGTGTGTCTCCAGCAAACAACCAGAATCCAGGGCCAAAATGACCCTCAACAGCAGCTCAATGAAACAATTCACTTGAGGGTAGATGTCTGGGGAGAAGAGGGCTGGAGCACCTCTCCTGTGAGGGCAGACTGAGAGAACTGGGGCTATTCAGTCTGGAGAAGAGAAGGCTCCTGGGAGACCTTAATGTGGCCTTCCAGTATCTGAAGGGGGCTACAAGAAAGCTGGGGAGGGACTTCTTAAGGTGTCAGGGAGGGATAGGACTGGGGGAATGGAGCAAAACTAGAAGTGGGTAGATTCAGCTTGGATGTCAGGAAGAAGTTGTTCCCCATGAGGGTGGTGAGACCCTGGAAGAGGTTGCCCAGCAAGGTGGTGGAAACCTCATCCCTGGAGGTTTTTGCAGCCAGGTTGGATGTGGCTGTGAGCAACTTGATGTAGTGTGAGGTGTCCCTTGCCATGGCAGCAGGGCTGATCCTTGAGGTCCCTTCCTACCCTAACAATTCTATGATTCTATGAGTCTAAGAGTTAACACCACTGAGCACAGCACTGAAAGTCAGTGAGGGAAATAGGACTGGGTGAGCTATCTTGAAAACAAGCAGGCAAGGGGTAGATTCCCCTGTTGGTGAAGTTCTGTGTATTCTTATGGAGTGCTCAAAGGCATTTGAGAAGAATGATTCCCCTTTTGTCTGCTGCTGGCACTCAATGTAGAGAGACAAAGTAGCCAGAGCAAAATGCAAAAGGTTCATCAAGGCTTTACAGTCTCCTTAAAAGACTCTTTCTTAGCGTCGTTCTGTATAAGAAGTGGATGTTGTGCATACGAACTGTCTTGGTGGAATCACTCTCAGACTGTTTAGCAGCGTTCCCTGGCAGGGATGTGGAAAAAGTCACAATATTTTTTCTGCTCATTAGAGTAATTTCCACTTGGGAAAAAGCCCCAGACAAACACATACCCAGGGCACCAACTGGAAACAGCTTTTCACCCGCAGAAGACTTTGCTTTAGGTATGCAGCAGGATAGAGGAGGAAAAGGAAAAACAAGCATGTCAAAGCTCATCTCTGCCTCCCCTGGAAAACAATCCATATCAATGACAGAGACTGAAATTGCTGAGATATTCTGATCAAGTTCCATTGTATGAAAGGAAGCCTGAGATTTAATATGCTGGAATTCTGTATTTCCTCTTGTCATGGCCACTGGAAGAGGATGGCTCCCTCTGGCTCGCCGCTGTGAGTTACTTATGGAAAATAAAGTGCAAAGGATGCAGTTCTGCTTCTCACATGCTGCACCTGGCTTGTGGCTAAAGATAACGGCTCTGGCCACCTCAGCTTCCCCTTCTTCTTTTCTTCAGATGACTTAATTCATCACGAGCAGGGGAAGCAATAAAATATATGGCAGAAGCAAGTGCTGCGGCATGAACATAAAATGTGCCTTTTATATATTCAAATTCATATCCAGTTGGAGGAAATATTCATGACTAATATTAAACTAAGCTCAGAATTAGGCAAAATGCAACAGACATATATTGAAGTGAGCATTTTATTATGTGCTATGTCAGTCAGATTAAAGAAAAGAGTGCATGACACCGACAGGATATTGCATGTATATCAAGCAATCTATTTATATATGACAGGGAGGGTTTGATTTCTGGAAGGAGTGACAACCCAGCCAAATAGCTGCTCACCTTCAGAATTACTGTAGTCTAAATGTATACCCTTTTGAGCACAATTTTGAATTGCAATTAGCCAAATCTAGATGAATATGTTTGGGAATCGATCCTGACGTGCGGAATCCAAGAAGAAGAGGAACCGTCGGTGAAAAGGACGCTGAGAGTCTTCTGAGCGCCACCAGCGCCTTGGCTCTGAAAACCTGAAAGGCAGCAGCAAAGGATATTTCCCTGAGAATCCCAGAGAAGGTAATTTAATAGAAAAGGGTCAATTCACCTGATGTGAAAAAAGCAAAAGGCCTTGAAGTAGATGTGAGAGTGGGAAGTTATATTGAGGCTTTGTGCTTGGTTTCCCCCCCCCAACTTCAAGACGAACGTGTGAGCTATAGAAGTGGATCTGCTGTGATTAGCAAAGTCTGATCAGGATATGAGGCCCTTAGCAATAACAAATTGTGACATCTTAACGTGCTCCTCTATAGCCCTGGCCAAGTTAAGGGGTTTGTTTTATTGCCTCAGTGTTTCTGGTCGTTTGCTCCCTGCTCTAGTGTAACATGGGGTAAATATCTGCAGAGGCAGAAGTTTCAGTGCTAGCAGAGAGGTAATTGCTACACCATTTTTAAATGGCCCTTGCTGGGAGGGAAAAAAACGCCAACAACAAACAACCAAACCACCATAAATAACAGAAAACCTAAAGAAGCAAAGCTGAACCCTCTAACTTCATTACCTGCGAAGATAAAGTGCATTGAAACAGAAATTCTTTGAGTTCACAATCATCACACTTGGATGCTTATACAAGAGGGTGGAAGAAAGGAAAGGAGCAAGCAATGGTCAGTTTCTGCCCCTCTAGGATTACAATTTGCACGGCTCTTGCATGTTTCCAAGGTTATCTGAGCAGCACACATAGAGCCCACCTGAAATGCAAGCCCTAAAGTAGGCTGCATGAGGGAAGCAGACATTCCATGCGTGGCACATCAACCTGCCTGCTCAGGAGCGGTGAGCACCACTGGAGCCAAGCCTCCTCCTGCTCTCCTTTTTCCACGAGGCTTCAGCAATATCGAGCTGGTGCATTTGGGGGAGCTATAGGACAGATGCAACCACGGAGGGCTTTCTACAGCAACAATTTTGAGCTGTATTCCCTCCTAACCTTCCCATCTTTGTGCAAAAGGGGGCTTCCATTTTAAATTGTAATCTGTGACTTTTGAAACGGCTGGCAAAGCGTCTTGCCGACAAATTCTTCTGGTTGATTTTTTTTTTTTCCCCCCTTCTCTCTCTTCTTTCTTCTCCTCCTCCCTTACTGTTTTGAAAAGCCATCATGGCAGCATTATGTGGAGGTGAAAGGTACTAGACTGTAAGGCGACAATTAAGCTCCCATTTTTTAGTGGGATTGCTATGGGGATTATGTCTTTAGGAGATGCTAATCGGAGTTGCACACTGATGTTAAAATTCAGCATATATTAGCTCCTTATACCCAGAGATTAAACCATTGCCGTGACACGCTGCTAACATCTCTGCCTGAATACTTTCTCCTTCCAAGCCTCACTCTACATTAAGCTTGATTACTTGTGGCTTCATAATGCGTTTGCTAATATCATCTTAATCCTTCAGTGGCATTATGCTGGGTAACAATGAAGAACGACCCAGATACAGGAGCCGCTGTATCGCAAGATCCAAGGAAGATTTAGTGCAAGGAAGCAAAATTATCTGAGGCTGTCATGCTTAAATAATAATTACCAACGTCAGCTAAGAAAATCTTGCCCTTTGATTGGATAAAAGCTGCTAAACCCCAGGATGATCTTTACCTTCTTATCTCCAGCTCGAACTTCTTTTCAAAGCAGGTGCTTCCTGTGCCAGATCTCGCCCTGAGCAGCAGCCTGGGCAGAGCTGTTTGCTCTCGCAGCCTAACCTGAAACGGAAGCAGCAGGTTCTTCTGGCTAACGTTTACAAGCTGAAAGTGCTCCAGCAACACAGTACATGATTAAGCAACCTTTTGGTGCTAGAAAGGAGGTGTTTTGAAAATGTCACTGCTTTCTCTCTTGGTTTAACAAAAAAAAAGGTTAAAAATTAAATGCATTTCTGATTGAAACTGAACTGTGATTAAAAGTGAAGGCAGAATTTCCCTGCTGTGCACCAGCTACTTGGATGTAGGGAAACACAGGCCACAGAAATGGAGCAAAACTAAACTGGGCTCGTGAATCAGAGAACACTGCCTGCCTGCCTGCCTGCCTGTGCTCAGCTCCTGTGTAGTGTTACATGGCTGCTGTGCTTCACTGCAGGAGTGGCTGCGTTTCATTTCAGTACACTAATTCCTGCCTCCCTCTGTCTCTTGGTCCTTTCAGAATGAGTGGCTTGGGATGGATGTAAATGTTCCTTAGTAGAATTTTGTCCTTATCAGAGCCTGGTAAGGTTCTGGACACTGTAAGAGAATGTTTGGTTTGGGGGATCCAAGCTTCTTTCTTCATTCTGAGAGGAAATCAAGGTTGAGATCTTTGCAGACATGCCCAAGAGATGTAACAGTTTGGTCTGCACTGCCTTTTGCAGGACATCTGTAGCTGTCTTCAGGATCTTATCAATTACTGCTCTGGACATCAAGACACCAGTGGAGTTCAAAGCTGCGGCTGGTACTTTGTGAAGAAAGCAGAGCACCACAGGTTTAAGCAAGCACAAGCAGGACACCCAGTTTAATATGATCTCAAATAACATGGGAAAACAGACTGTCTTCAACCAGAGTTAACAGTGTCATTGAAGCAAAGCTGCAGATGAAATCTCAGGTGGGCAAAAGAGCTGCTGTCCTCTGCACAACAGTTCTGCCCCCACATCAGTTGCGGGAAGCTCAACATGAGCCACCCGTGTGCACTTGCAGACCAGGAAGCCAGTCACATCCTGAGCTGCATCAGAGAAGCATAGCCAGCAGGTTAAGGGAGGGGATTCTCCCCCTCTACTCTGCTGCTTTACTACTGCCACTCTGGTGTGACCCCACCTGGACTACTGCATCCAGTTCTAGATCCCTTATGACAGGAAGGATCTGGAGGTGCTGGAAGGTGTCCAGAGAAGGGCCTAAGGATGAGCAGAGGGCTGGAGCTGCTCTGCTATGGAGACACTGAGAGAGTTGGGGTTGTTCAGTCTGGAGAAGAGAAGGCTCCCAGGAGACCTTGTGGCCTTCCAATATCTGAAAAGGGCTACAAGAAAGTGGGGGAGGGACTTTTGAGGGTGACAGGGAGTGATAGGAATGGGGGGGAATGGAAAAAAAACTAGAAATGGGTAGATTCAGATTGGATGCCAGGAAGAAGTTTTTCCCCATGAGGGTGGTGAGAGACTGGCACAGGTTGCCCAGGAAGGTGGTGGAAGCCTCCTGCCTGGAGGTGTTTGCTGCCAGGCTGGCTGTGGCTGTGAGCACGTTGCTGTAGTGTGAGGTGTCCCTGCCCATGGCAGGGGGGTTGGAACTGGCTGATCCTTGAGGTCTCTTCCAACCCTGACAATTCTAAGATTCTATAATTGATGAAACCTAACAATATTTCTCCTCTAAAAAGGATGATGTGTAGGTATTGTGCATGTGATGCTGAGTCCCTCATGTAACAGGAAGCCCTGCTGTGGTCCAGCCTCTTGCCAGGCAGGTTATGGCTAAAAAAGAAACTTCAGTCTCAGTCATTCCCTGCTTCCATTGATGTAATTTGTGCCCAAACAGTTGACAGTACCTTGACTGGGAAGAGTGGCAGGGACAGCAGAAGATGTTTTATCCAGTTCACCTTTCAGAAACTCTGGCTGAGAAGTTATTTCAGGTTTCTTTCTGGCATGATGTCCATTTATGTCTCTGAGAGCCAAACTGACTGTGTGCAGGGAGAGGTATGAGCCTGGTCTACTTCCTTTCTGTGATGGGACTGTGAGTACTTACAGCTGATTCCAACTTCTTCCTAGCAGAGGAACTTCCTTTCTTTTGTGCCTCCCCTTCTCCCAGATGATTTTTCCCATTAAAATTGGATTCTTTTATTTTGCTGTCTGTGGAAAATGAGCTTGTGCAAAGGGTGCACTGTATGGCTTTGATGGTACCTCTAAGGCAGCTAAGTCCCCATCCCTGGAGGTGTTCAAGAGGGGATTGGACGTGGCACTTGGTGTCATGGTTTAGTCATGAGGTCTGTGGTGACAGGTTGGACTTGATGATCTTTGTGATCTCTTCCAACCTTGGTGATTCTGTGATTCTGTGATTCTGTAAAGCATTGCAATGTCTTGTTCTTACTGACTATTGAGTTTGGGCAGCCTGAACCAGTAAAGGGAGAAGGAGAGGGCTGCAGACAGTGTGCCACTCTTTTGGATTCCTGCCCTGTGCAGCTCTGCCTGGTGATATATTTATTCCCTGCTTGGGAAGTAACATTTTACTTGGACAGTGGGAAAGGAGGGGTGCACTTAAACATTCCCATTTGAATTCTTCAGATGAGAATTAATGTCCCAGTGTTGGTTCCTTAGAAGTCTGGGACAGAAAAGGCATAAATGAATGAATGAATAAATATTTCTTTATTCAGGCAGTAAGTGGGTGCAAGATTGATCTCTGAAGTATGAAACAACATCATCTCAAAGAAGGAGAAGATCTGTCAAGTCTCATGCTGTAGATATCTGACAGCTGTGTCATTCTGAGGGCCACACTGTGGCCTGGTGCCAGGCACAGCTGATGCGCCAGCTGGCTGCACCTGGAAGCCAGAGCTCTGCCAGTGCCTCGGTGTGAGCCACTGGGAGCTCTCTGAATTTGAGCTCACCCCAGGTGTATCCTGCTGCCACAGCTTTGCTTTTGTCCCTAGGCCTCCCTCCCATCCTACAGCCCCCTGCCCCCCATCCTACAGCTCCTGCCCCAGATCAGATATCCAAACTAGGGAGGCTTGGAGACTGGGTGCTGAAGAGGAAGGACCTAGGAGTGGGACAAAAGAGCCTCACAGCTTTACTATGATTGCATTTGGCGGGAGGGACTATTTTTGGGGGGGGGACGGGGGGGGACTGAGGGCAGTGCTCATGCCATCTGTCTTTGGGCACCAGTTTCCAAGATTCAATCACATTCCAGAAAGGCATTTTGGCTGCCCAGGCTGCTGAGGAGCTAGCTGTTCTTTCACATGGTAAAAGCGGGTTTATAGGCTCCATTGCATGTTTTCATTATTGAGTGCTGTGTAGGCCAGTGAAAAAGGAACCTTTGGTGTCACTTGTGTGAAAAGTACACAGTGAGCTGTTTCCATTCAGTGCTTTACTGGTTAACTAGAGCAAGGTTATGGCAAACATGTAGCGGGCTGTAGAGGCCACCTACGTTAGAAGGTGGGATCAGATACACAAGAAATGGTCTTGTTCCCTCCACTGCATGTGAGGAAACCCAGAGTGTGACAACAGTGACATTGCTTTACAGTCAACTGTTCCATCTCTCCATTTCAGAGTTTGTATGCAGGCATTGATTAATACCTGGAAATCACATTTCTTGTGGGTCCCAGGATGTTAGGGGTTGGAAGGGACCTACAGAGATCATCAAGCCCAACCCTCCTGCCAGAGCAGGACCACAGAATCTAGCACAGGTCACACAGGAACACATCCAGACAGGGCTTGAAAGCCTCCAGAGAAGGAGACTCCACAACCTCTCTGGGCAGGCTGCTCCAGGGCTCTGGGACCCTCACAGTCAAGAAGTTCCTCCTCATGTTGAGGTGAAATCTCCTGTACTGTAGTTTCCATCCACTGCCTCTTGTCCTATCCCAGGGTGCAACTGAGCAGAGCCTGTCCCCTCCCTCTTGACATGCAGCCCTCAGATATTGATAGACATTGATCAGATCCCCTCTCAGTCTTCTCATCTCCAGACTAAACAGCCCCAGGACTCTCAGCCTCTCCTCACCAGGCAGTGCTCCAGTCCCTTCAGCATCCTTATAGCCCTCCCTTGGACTCTCTCCAGCAGATCCCTGTCCCTCTTGAACTGGGGAGCCCAGAGCTGGATGTAATATTCCAGGTGAGGTCTCAGCAGGGCAGAGTAGAGAGGGGGGAGAACCTCCCTGGATCTGCTGGACACACTCCTCTGAATGCAGCCCAGGATCCCATTGGCCTTCTTGGCCCCCAGGGCACATTGCTGTCCCAGGCAGAACTTGCTGTCCACCAGCACTCCCAGGTCCTTCTCCACAGGGCTGCTCTCCAGCAGGTCTCCTCCCAGCCTGCACAGGACAAGCCTGTTAGCTCACACAGAGCAGAAAGTAACAGAGATTTCATGACTGTGGGAAAAAAGCCTGCCTGTGTCTCAGGCTCTGTCTTTTATACTGACAAAAACAATTACAAAACAGCAAGAGCACAAAACTAGGAGGGGGGAAATAGAGGCCAAAGGACGGATCCAGAACTGGTAAGACAAAAAGTATATTTTTAGAGAAAGAGGATGTGGCTGAAGAGCTCAGGCACAATCCTGTAGCCCCTGGAGTCTGAGTCTTTAAACAGGGATTTCTTGGCAATTTAGAGGAAAAAAAGAAATCATTACCATTTTATCCCAAGGTCATTTTCTTGAGACAATGCTCCCCAGGCCTCTCATGAAACCTACAGCACTGGAAATTTTCCTTACTTCTGGTGTAGCAGGGAAACTTCTTTGTACAGCACTCAAAAGAACTGTGTGCTTTTTGTGTGAGACAGTGCCCAGCCCTCATGCAAGAGGGCTGCCAGGTTCAGGGTTCACAGGAGAGAAGCTGAGGCTAACAGTACCACAGCTTTCCCCTTCAAAATTAACTCAGCTCCTGATGTCAGTTTAAGTTCAATGGAATCAACTTATTATTATATCTTCTCTTTTAAGCTCTCTCCTCATCTGATTGCACATCAAATTTGGCATCTCCATCAGTTAGAATACCCCAAGTCTCCCCTGTACTTATCACCACCTCTGAGCCATACCCAGTCCTACCACATCACCCTCCCAGGCTCCAGTCAGCTGAATGCAAGACTGACTATTCCCTCAAATCCTTCTCGATGCAGGTGATGTGCAAGCTTTCTAACCACCAGGAGCACGAGAAGACCACACTAAAGCCAAAGACAAACGAACTCTGACTTTCCATAACATCCTGCTCACCAAGCTGGAGAGATGTGGATTTGCCAGGTGGACTGTTCAGTGGGTCAGGAATCGGCTGGATGGTCACATCCAGAGGGTGCTGCTCAATGGCTTGAAGTCCAGCTGGAGAGCTGTGACAGAGGTGTCCCTCAGGGCTTTGTGCTGGGACCTGTGCTCTTCAATATTTTTATCAATGACATAGCAGGATCCAGGCATCAGCAGCAGTGTGGAGATGACACCAAGCTGTATGGTGTTGTTGATACACAAGAGGGACAGGATGGCACCCAGGGGGACCTGGACAAGCTGGGAGGTGGCAGCCTGGGCTGCTTCAAAAGCAGCATTGCCAGCAGATCCAGGGAGGTGATCCTGCCATTTCGCTCTGCTCTGATGAGACCTCACCTGGAGTACAGTCTTCAGCTCTGGAGCCCTCAATATAGGAAGGACATGGACCTGAGGGAGCAGGTCCAGAAGAGGTCCAGAAAAAATGATCAGAGGGTTAGAGCTGGGGGTGTTCAGCCTAGAGAGTAGAAGGCTCCAGGGAGACCTAATAGCAGCCTGCCAGTACCTGAAGGGGGCTACAGGAAGGATGGAGAGAGACTGTTTGCAAAAGCCTGAAGAGACAGGACAAGGGGCAATGGCTTCAAACTAGAGCAGAGCAGATTCAGATTGGATACTACAAACATGTTCTTCACTATGAGGGTGGAACAGGCTGCCCAGGGAGGTGATTGAGGCCCCATCCCTGGAGATATTCAAGGTGAGGCTGGACAGGGCTCTGGGCAACCTGATCTAGTGGAGAATGTCCCTGCTGATTGCAGAGGGGCTTGGACTAGATGACCTTTGGAAATCCCTTTCAATCCCAGACCATTCTGTGATTTTATGACTCCTGGTTTAATAATTGACACATTTGAAATTAAAATAAGGCTAAGAAGGTCCACTTTTGCCACCCTGATAGAATTGCCACTCCATTTTTCTTGCAGGAAGCAATTACCTTGAAGAAAGTATCCAAATTCAACTTGTAAATGGGACAGCAGGGAGGACCCTTTCAACTCAGGGGTGAGGGGTTTGGAACACAAGCTCTATGGAGAGAGGCTGAGGGAGCTGGGGTTGCTTAGCCTGGAGAAGAGGAGGTTCAGGGGAGACCTTATTGCTCTCCACAACTTCCTGAAGGGAGGTTGTAGACAGGCTGGGGCTGGTCTCTTCTTCCAGGCAACCAGCACCAGAACAAGAGGACACAGTCTCAAGCTGCGCCAGGGGAGGTTTAGGCTGGATGTTAGGAAGATATTCTTCATAGAGAGAGAGATTGGCCATTGGAATGTGCTGCCCAGGGAGGTGGTGGAGTCACCATCATTGGAGGTGTTTAGGAGGAGACTGGATGGGGTGCTTGGTGCCATGGTTTAGTTGATTAGGTGGTGTTGGATGATAGGTTGGACACGATGATCTTGAAGGTCTCTTCCAACCTGGTCTATTCTATTCTATTCTATTCTATTCTATTCTATTCTATTCTATTCTATTCTATTCCATTCCATTCCATTCCATTTCCACACAACACAGTGTGAAAAGATCAAATGCATAGCAAGAACATGACAGCCACCTGTGACTCTGACCTCATGTACAGGAGCACATTTCTGCTCACCTAAGTTGGGAAAGCAATGCTAGTTTTATTTTCATGTACACTTTCACTTCATTAGCAAGTAATTGCTATTTAAAACTTGCTCTCATGATTAATCATTTGCAGTTTTATCTCAAGCAGACTCTGGCTTACAGAAAGGCTTTCATTGTATGGTCCTAATCCAGTTTTTTGGTTCTTTTATTCCAACATGCCGCCTGGATTCTCCTCCCAACAGAATGAGGTGTTCCCAGGCTATTATAGCACCCTTAATAGTGTCTGTAGGCACAAGTGTCCTTGTTTGCAGCTAATTTCATCCTGAGCCAAGGACTCTGCACACCTCACAAGATCATCTTAATGACTGACATCATCTGCCCTTTGCTGTTGTGGCAGCCAAAGGAGGTGAGTGGGCAAAACCAAAGGCAATTCTACACAGGCACAGGCAGACACAGCAGCATCTGGAGTGTGCAGCACACCTATGTCCATTCAAACTCCATCACACAGCCTGGATTCTCCTCCCAGCAGAAGAAATATGAAGAAGTTCAGAACAATTGTGTTCAAGTCTTTAATCCCCTTTGTCTTCCTCCAGGCCTGGTGCAAGGGACTAAATTTTGTCTCTCTTGACGTAAATCATCAAAGATAAAACCACCTTGGCTCCTCTCCCAGACAACAGCTGCCCAGGGAGGGGATGGTGAAAAGCCCCTCTGGAATGTCCAACAAAAGGTAAGATTGCTGATAGCACACCTGCCTGCTGGGTCAGCTCTGCCTGCTGATAGCACACCTGGCAGTCAGATATGCAGGGATGTGACTGGCCTGTGGGCCAGGGGGAGCTGCCATTAACTGCATAAAAGACACTGAGCCTTAGCAGCTCAGAGTGAGGGAGAAAACATCACCATGAACATCCAGCCTGGAAGCAGTCCAAGAACCCTCTCTCCACCACCACCACCACCACCAGCAAAGCTGTGCCCTAAATTCTGCCTGCTATAAGAAGAAAAGAAGAACTCCTGGAAAAGAGAAGGCATCTTCTAGCAAAACTAGAAGTGGGTAGATTCAGCTTGGATGTTAGGAAGAAGTTCTTCCCCATGAGGGTGGTGAGACACTAGGAGAGGTTGCCCAGGCAGGTGGTGGAAGCCTCATGCCTGGAGGTTTTTGCAGCCAGGCTGGATGTGTCTGTGAGCAACCTGCTGTAGTGTGAAGTGCCCCTACCCATGGCAGGTGGGCTTGGAAGTAGATGATCCCTTCCAACCCTGACAATTCTGTTATTCTATGATTATGCCAAGTGCTTTCATAATTATCATACAGAAAGAGAAAATGGACTGGTAGTGAAGACAGTGAATGTTTTCCCCAAAGTTCTTGGATGTTCCAGTGGGAAGCATTAAGCTGATGCTAGTTCTATAAGGTGTACACAGATGGAGGTGAAATGCTGAATGTTGCAGCCAGCAGGCTTGAAAGCTTCTGACCCAAACATTGTACTTCTTTCCTTCCAGCTGTGCATGTCTAATAATGTATTCATGATGCTTAAACACCAACTGCATCCCTCTGCTCCTTGGTACTGAGTGCAAGAGAAATGACTTCATTTGTTGATGAGCTGCGTGCTACAGGCTGGCAGTGACGGCAGTGCTGCTTTTCCTGGCTCACTGCTCCTACCCCTGCTGCACCCTTCCCCCCCCCCCAACTCTGAACTGGGATGCCTGTAGCACACAGCACACCACTGCCTGTGTTCCTTGGCTCAGGATTGCATTTCACTACATCATAAGCTACTAACACAACCTTGTCATTGCAATTTGTCACACTTTTTTGTGTGCTCTATATCTGACTGAATTCTCATCTCCCCAGCCCATAGGCTACTAGTCTGGAACAAATCTCTGAAACATAATGGAAAAGGATAAAAAAAAACCACCCCAAACCTCTAAAAAAAAAATAAAAAGACCCCCAGTCACCACTTCACCTCCCAAGAGAAGCAAACACATCACCGTGGGCAGTAGCTGTTTCTCCTGGCTCTGTGTGTTGTACCAGGTCAACCAAGACACATGCTGGCACTCGCTGGGTGCTGGGGCTGCCATTCATAAAATCATAGAACTGTTAGGGTTGGAAGGCACCTCAAGGATCATCTAGTTCTAACCCCCCTGTTAATGGCAGGGACCCCACACACCACATCAGGTTTCTCACAGCCCCACCCAGCCTGGCTGCAAAAACCTCCAGGGATGAGGCTTCCACCACCTCTTCCAGTGTCTCACCACCCTCATGGGGAACAACTTCTTCCTAACATCCAAGCTGAATCTACCCACTTCTAGTTTGCTCCATCCCCCCCAGTCCTATCACTCCCTGACACCCTACAAAGTCCCTCCCCAGCCTTCTTGTAGGCCCCTGGGGCCGGCACGAAGGCACCTTCTGAAGAGCAGTTTGGCTTCTCCAGGAGTTAAAGATCTTTTGCTCCCTTTATCTTCTAGACTTCCCTCCTGCCGAATACACAAAATGTTGTGGAGGAAATTCCTAGGGATCAAGTGTGCTGCTTTTTAAGCTGAGCAGCATTGGGAAAGGGAGAAGGCACATACCTCCAGGCTTTGAAGAGAGCAGGGGGGAAAGCACCAGCTGCCATCACCAGTAAATAAGTGTCCACAGGAGCAAGGAGTTCTAACTTTGCCTTGACCCCAGCAGATACCTCAGCTTTTAGAGATTTTGATGTGCTTTCAATTTGTTTTAAATAACGTTGTTTAGGTTTGCTACCCTGACCTGAGGCAGGTCACTTCACCCCACATCTCACCTGCTGTGCAAAATGAACACCTTTGCATCTCTTCCTGGGGGAACAAAAGCTGCTGGTCACCCCCAGACAGAGATGGTTCAAAGAATTTCTGAGGATGCATCAAGCACTTCAGCTCTGCCTATTTGACATCAGAAAAAGCATTTCCCCCTGGCTGGCCTGGCAGAAAGAGAGGCTGCAGCCAAATCAGCCCTGGTAATGACACAGATTAAGATTTCGAATGTTAATTCATTCCTCTTGTACACGCTGTGCCCTCCATGCCCTTCAGCCAGCGTGTGCAATCAGGGAAACAAGGCAAAAAAAGCTCCATGGCCATGACATGGGACTCAGATAATGCTACTAGGACCCTGCTATCAAGTGGTTTTAACTGCATTAAATATTGCATTAATTTTTTTCCCCCCCACACCTAATGCAGATTTTTGACACTGCTGAGCTATGCAAAGTGCTCAATATGTTCTGAGTCACAGAATTACTGAGGCCAGGAAAGGCCTCTGAGATCATCAAGTCCAGCCTATGACCTAACACAAACCACATCAGCTGAACCATGCCACCAAGTGCTACATCCAATCTGTCCTTAAAGACCTCCAATGATGACGACTCTGCCACCTCCCTGGGCTGTCCATCCCAGTGCCTAATCAGCCTTTCCATGAGGAATTGCTTCCTAACATCCAACCTAAACTCCCTTGGCACTGCTTCAGCTTCCCTTCAGGTAGTTGTAGACAGTGATAAGGTCCCCTCTGAACCTCCTTTTCTCCAGGCTGAACATCCCCCGGCTCCCTCAGCCTCTCCTCTCTCAGTTGAGGTTGTTCAGTCTGGAGAGAAAGCAGCTCCAAAGAGACCTTCTTGTGGCTTTCCAGTATCTGGAGGGGGCTACAGGAAATCTGGGGAGGGACTTTATGGGGTGTCAAGGAGTCCTAGGACTGGGGGGAATGGAGCAAAACAAGAAATGGGTAGATTCAGCTTGGATGTGAGGAAGAAATTCTTCCCCATAAGGGTGGGGAGACATTGGAAGAGGTTTCCCATGGAGGTGGTGGAAGCCTCGTGCCTGGAGGTTTTTGCATCCAGGCTGGCTGTGGCTGTGAGCAACCTGCTGTAGTGTGAGGTGTCCCTGCCCATGACAGGGGGATTGGACCTAGATGATCCTTGAGGTCCCTTCCAATCCTAACAATTCTACCATTCTGTGTCCAGACAGGTCTTGAAAATCTCCAGAGAAGGAGACCTTTGCTTTTGCTGAGCATTGAGAAGATCTCCTCAGGCTGCCCTTCTCAGCCTTTCCTTGTCAGAGTGATGCTCCAGGATCCTTGTCATCCTCCTGAATCTCTGCTGGACTCTCTCCAGCAGTTCCCTGTCTCTCTTGAACTGAGTAGCTCAGAATTGGACACGAAATTCCAGGTGTGGCCTCATTCGGGCAGAGTAGAGGGAGAGGAGACCCTCCCTCGACCTGTTGGCCACACTCCTCTTCATGCACCCCAGAATACCGCTGGCCTTCTTGGCAGTGAGAATGTCCATCACACAGAATGACCTGGAAGAGGTCAATTCAGACTGACAAACCTGTCAGTAAATGCTGCCTTACTTCTTTGAGGTGTTTCCACTTTGAATTTCACAGGTTTCCTTTATAGATTTGCAATATCTGCTGAGGGGAAAAGCCCTGAAAGGGGAAGCTGAATGTGCCTACCATGAGTTCTTTTTTTTCCCCCTGGAGCATGAATGGTTAAGATGTTTCTGCAGTATCTTTAAACTGCATCATTGTCATGATGACTTCATAAGTTTTCTTGATGATGTTTTGTTGCATGGAAGGGATGGACACGTTCATCTTCACACTCCTGGTGTGACGTTGCAAGTACAAGTTCTGATTTGGAAGGAATCAGAAAGCACCACAGAAAATTCTATGATCCCATGCAGGAAGAGAAGCAAACTCTTGTGCTGGCTTGTGCCTTAGTCAGGGAAATTAAGTAAAGGGTAGCAAAACCTAAGCTCAGTTGGAAAGGTTTTTAGAGGAGCTGCAACAGAAGCAAGCAAACAGTATTGTCCAAAGGAGGGCCACAAAGAGGATCCAAGGGCTGGAGCAGCTCTGTTGCAAGGACAGGCTGAGGGAGCTGGGGTTGTTCAGCCTGGAGAAGAGAAAGCTCCAGGAGGACCTTAGAGCTGCCTTCCTGAAGAGAACCTACAGGAAGGCTGCAGAGGGACTTTTCAGGAGGGTGTCTAGAGACAGGACAAAGGGGAATGGCTTGAAGCTGAGGGAGAATAAGGTTAGTCTGGAGCTGAGGGAGAAGTTCTTGAGCATGAGGGTGCTGAGACCCTGGAGTAGGCTGCCCAGGGAGGCTGTGTATAGCTCTTCCTTGAGAGTGTAGAAGGCCAGGTTGGAAGAGGCCTTGAACAGCTGAATCTAGCTGAGAGGTGTCCCTGGGCATGGTGGGGAAGTTGGAGTAGATGAGCTCTGAGGTCCCTTCCAACCTGAGCCATTCTATCATTCCGTGATTCTGTGATTTTAGAATAAACCAGTCTGGAAGAGACCTTCAAGATCATCACGTTTCGTGTTTTACCAGCCCACAGAAACCTCCTTAAAAGCAGAAGTGCCCCAGAGTGGCAAATGGCCTTCTTCCTAGCTTTATTGCTGCTCAAAATTGCCTGAGATAGATTCAGTTTTCAAGGAATTTCCTGTGACATAAACATGACTGCAGGAATAATTTTCAGCATTAAATTTGGTGAACTGCTGAACTTTGTGAAGATTTCTTTTTTTTTTTTTGGGGGGGGTTGTTTGGGTTGGGTTTTTTTTTTTTTTGCAGTGTTCAATTCATTTTCCTAGCTTGTGCAGCGCTGGCAGTGCAATGAAGTCCAAAGCCTGAAGACTGAAAGCCTGAAGAGGTCAAAGGAAAAACGTTGGTCAGCAATCTTGAGCCTGTTAAAACGCTAACTGGAAAATTAGGCAGGAAAAACAGTTACAGAAAATATTGAAAGGATCTTTGATCAACTGGGGGAAGAGAAGTAATCTGACAAACAGGAAATTACAAAGAATAACTATTTTGACTGTAGTGGAAATAGTGACTTAGGTAGCTGTGGTTCAAACTGGAGACGGAATATTGCCCTGGAATGTCAAGGAAAGGTATCCAGATGTCCAAACATTCTGCTCAATGTGGCTTTTATTCTGAGCTTGGCAGGCCTTCAGAAAGCTGGTAGACAAGTTTAGCTGGAAGATGTTTTCCAGTGTATTTACATAATTTCATACATATTTTCTGCTTCTGCATTACATCTTCCAGCAGTGGGCAGATTTAATTGCAGGAGCTGTTTAAAGCATTGCATTGAGTTGGGGGGATTATTATCCTTACCCCCTGTCAAAATGCAAACCTGTAAACCTGTGAAGGGAGGGTGGACTGTGGAGAAGGACTTCGTGGAGAATAAATCATAGAGTCATAGAATTTTTCAGGGTTGGAAGGGACCTCAAGGATCAGCTGGTTCCAATCCCCCTGCCATGGGCAGGGACACCTCAGACTACAGCAGGTTGCTCACAGCCACATCCAGCCTGGCTGCAAAAACCTCCAGGCAGGAGGCTTCCACCACCTCCCTGGGCAACCTGTGCCAGTCTCTCACCACCCTCATGGGGAACAACTTCTTCCTCACATCCAAGCTGAATCTACCCATTTCTAGTTTTGTTCCATTCCCCCCAATCCTATCATTACCTGTCACCCTAGAAAGTCCCTCCCCAGCTTTCTTGTAGCCCCCTCCAGATACTGGAAAGCCACAAGAAGGTCTCCTGGGAGACTTCTCTTCTCCAGACTGAACAGCCCCAACTCTCTGTCTCCATAGGAGAGGTGTCCCCATGTAATTACGCTGCTCTCAAAGGAGGGAAGACTGACCTGTGGTGCCAGAAAGCTGCTGCTTCTCTTTTACCTACAACCATGGCTTGGCCACTGTGCATTTAAAAAGGAAAATCCCACACAACATTCTTTGCAGATCCAGTCCAAAATGGATGCAAAGCATCCTGCTTGGTGTGTGGGAAAAGAGATATCATAAACTACAGGAAGGATACAGGGTACCTAGGCAGTAAAGTACATGTAGCTGTGAAATGCAACAGCTGGAGGCAGCTGCATGCCCTTGAAGGCTACATCTCTGTAGCATGTTCTATGTGATGAACCCAAAGCACTGTAAAATGCACTGCATTCAATATTGCAGGAAGCTGGGTGTCCTCTAATCACACCAGTGTTAGGTGGTACAGCCAGGAGAGTCTTCCTGTTTGAGGCTAC
>CM037638.1:6547790-6602790 GCA_015227895.2 Colaptes auratus
GCAACAACAGAGCACCTAGATTCTTTTCCATGTCTTTCCTTCCTAAACCCTCTTTCCCCTCTAGAAAATATAATGGAAACTGATGTCCTAATAAATGTATAGAATGATAAAATCACAGAATCACAGAATGGTCTGGGTTGGAAGGAACTTCCAAAGGTCATCCAGTCACAGAATCAACCAGATTGGAAGAGACCACCAAGATCAAGTCCAATGAATCACCTAACCCTAATTAATCAACTAAACCATGGCACCAAGCACCCCATCCAGTCTCTTCCTAAACACCTCCAGGCATGGTGACTCCACCACCTCCCTGGGCAGCACATTCCAATGGCCAGTCTCTCTTCCTGGGAAGAACATCTTCCTAACATCCAGCCTAAACCTCCCCTGGCACAGCTTGAGACTGTGTCCTCTTGTTCTGGTGCTGCTTGCCTGGGAGAAGAGACCAACCCCCACCTGGCTACAACCTCCCTTCAGGGAGTTGTAGACAGCAAGAAGGTCTCCCCTGAACCTCCTCTTCTCCAGGCTAAGCAGCCCCAGCTCCCTCAGCTTCTCCTCATAGGACTTGTGTGGCTTCTGAGGACAAAAGAGAGAAACGAGGTGGCAAACAACCTCCTCAGAGAGAACTTTGGAAGCACACAGCAGTGTCTGGGGTTGGTTGCAGTGCAGAACTTCCTAACAACCAATCTAAATCTGCTCTGCTCTAGTTTGAAGCCATTGCCCAGAAAAAAGCTCCAGTGCAGAAAAGAAATGGGAGTGTTATGGATCCCTTTCTTTGTCCAAAAGCATATTTGCTTCAGCTTCAGATAAGAGAGCAATTTGGTGATGCCATTCATACATCACTGTCTGTCTTCTCCATTACTGCTTAATGGTGTAGAAAGTCATGCCCTCCTGTACAGAAAAAAGGGTTACATCTGATGTGCTGAAAACAGTCACTGAATGCTGGGATGGAGGTGACCTTTACAAGACAGGTGGTACATTTCTCTGCTTTGGGTGAAGACCAGGAAGGACTGGACTTAACACCTTTGTGTGCTCTGCTCTAGGAGCTCTTCATGACATGCATTTCATTCCAACAATTATCTATTCTTAAACTGGGGGGAAAAAATGACACCTGCTTCAGAGGAAACCCAGATGGTTTGGGGTTTTATTGTGAGAGAATGAGGCAGAGCTGGGTCCTCTCCTTGACTTGGTGGGGGTGGAGAATATTTGCTGATGTTAGGGGAAAAAAACATGTCTTGGGTCTTGCTAGGATAGGGTGAATTTCCACAAGAAGATAGGAGGGACCACAGCCATGGCAGCCAATTAAATCAGCCAGTGGGATGTGTGATATGACACTGGCATCATGTCTGCTACCTAAGGGAAGGGTTGGATGAGGCAAGTGTGTGGGTTTGGATGGTGGTGGTCAGGTAGAGAGCACTGAGTTTGATATCCTCATTTGAGATGTGATTGCATCACTGCTATTGTCACTGATCTTTTGATTCTCTTTCCCATTTAGTGGGGTGGGGTGGGGAGTGAGTGAGCAGCTGTGTGGGATTCAGTTGGGTAGGATGTTGGCTGTAGAGCCCAGAGCCCTAGAGCCCAGAGGCCCAGCACATTAGAGAAGGAACGCATGCCAGCAGCACAGTCCTCTCAGCCATTTGGATTCTGAAGGGTTATCTCAAATGGAAGGGCTAAGTTAAAGCACAGCCAGAAGCCAGGCTGTAGTCAAGAAAAAACTGAGTGCAGTCAAGATCACAGAATCCAAAGATGTTAGGGGGTTGGAAGGGACCTCTGGACATCGTTGAGTCCAACCCCACTGCCAGAGAAGGATCACTCAGGGCAGGTCACGCAGGAACACACCCAGGTGGGTTTGGAATGTCTCCAGAGGAGACTCCACCACCTCTCTGTGCAGCCTGCTCCAGGGTTCCAGCACTCTCACAGTGAAAAAGTTTTTCCTTTTGTTCCCATGGGGATGAACAGTGGCAGAAGAGTACAGCAGTGTCGGACAGGCTGGTGCTGGGAAAGGTCAGAAGCAGGAATCAGTGGTAGGCACGAATCATTGGCAAGAGACTGCGGGAAAGCCACAGCCTAGACACCCATCAGCTGGTAAAAGCATGCAGGGCTGCATCACAGAGCTGACAGAGCAGCCAGGCTCACTGGCCAGGCCTTAGCATCCCCCCCACCGACCTTGGCCAGGTCTGCTGAATCCTTGCTGTTCAAGCACACCATAAGTGAACAATTAGAAAGGGCATCATGTAGCAGCCAGTTCAATCCAGCACTGGAGATGACTCAACAATCCAGCTGAGCTGCTGTAAGCATTCCTCTTACGTGGCTTTTCAGGTTCTCCAAGTTATCTGTGAATCCAGTCCTGGCAATCAATCAGCTCCATAGCAGGCTGCCTTTCAAAGCAGCTGAGGCCCACAGCTCTCTGCAATAACTGAAGGGAATTCTTGGCAGGGGTAGATCCTGTCAGATTTCCAGCGTGGGACTGATTCTGTGCAACACCAACATGATGTGTTCTGCAAACAAAACAGAACAAAAAGTAGGTGGGCTGCAATTCATCACAGGAACTGGAGTAGGAATCCAGGAGGAAATGGTTGCTACAGGCTTTTGGAGCTATTTGGGAAGCCAAATGCATCATAGAATCAATTGTTACGGTTGGAAATGATCTCAAAGATATCCAGTTCCAACCCCACTGCCATGGGTGGGGGGAGTCACTACCCTCATGGCAAAGAACTTCTTCCTAACATCCAAGCTGAATCTACTCATTTCTAGTTTGCTAGAAGATGTCTCCCTTTCCAGGAGTTTTTTTCCATGCCCCCTAGTCCTATTACTCCCTGACACCCTAAAAAGTCCCTCCCCAGCTTTCTTGTAGCCCCCTTCAGATAGTGGAAGGCCACAAGAAGATCTCCTCAGAGCCTTCTCTTCTCCAAGCTGAACAACCCCAACTCTCTCAGTCTGTCTCCATAGAAGAGCATCTGCAGCCCTCTTCTCATCCTTGTGGCCCTTCTGTGGACACTTTCCAGCACCTCCAGATCCTTCTTGTAACAGGGGCTCCAGAACTGGACACAGAGCTCCAGGTGTGGTCTCACCAGAGTGGAGTTGAGGGGGAAAATCACCTCCCTTGACCTGCTGGCTATGCTTCTCTTGATGCAGCCCGGGATGCAATTGGCATCCTCAAGCCATTTATTCTTTTGCTTTTATCTCACATTCTCAAACCAATGTCCTTGGTGTACCCTGCAGGACAGCTCAGTACCTTCCTGGTGGTGCCCATTTTTCAGAATAGGATAGGATAGGATAGGATAGGATAGGATAGGATAGGATAGGATAGGATAGGATAGGATGGGATGGGATGGGGAGGGAGGGATGGGATGGGATAGAATAGAATAGAATAGAATAGAATAGAATAGAATAGAATAGAATAGAATAGAATAGAATAGAATAGAACAAAACAGGTTGGAAGAGACCTTTGAGATCATTAAGTCCAACCTATCACCCAACACCATCTAACCAACTAAACCATGGCACCAAGCACCCCATCCAGTCTCTTCCTAAATACCTTCAGTGATGGTGACTCCATCACCTCCCTGGGCAGCACATCCCAATGGGCAATCACTCTTTCTATGAAGAACTTCTTCCTAACATCCAGCCTAAATGCCCTTCAGAGAGGAGAAGGACCAGATTGTTAGGATCATTCTCTGCATTTAAAACAGACATGCTGTCAGCAAGGCAAGTAAAAGTGTCTGTGGCTCTGAAACAAATACAGCCAGAAGCCTCCAGAGCAGAAAGCCCTTTTGTTTTATTTTTCTCCAGTGAGGTTTTGACTAATGTTCACAAACCCCCCTGAAGATAAACAAGCACTATGTTAAAAGTAATTAACTGACTGAATAACAGCAATTATTACTGTCATTAAATTTCTGGCTCGGTCTGAATGGTTAATTTTTCAGCTCATTTGAAAAACTGAACTGCTCCATTTGTGTGGGGCTGTAGGAATGAGGCCGTGGTGTATCAGCATGCAAAGAGAATGTGGAAGCTCCTCTGAGAAACAGGAGGAGCCAATTATAGTCATCCATGAGCTGGGGCCTTCTCCAGTGTTTCCCAGGCTACAGCACCCTTAGGAGTGTCTGAAGGCACAAGTGTCCCTCTTTGCTGCTAATTTCATCCTGAGCTGACGGCTCTGCACACCTCACAAGATCATCTTAATGACTGACATCATCTCCTCTCTGCTGTTGTGGCAGCTAAAGGAGCTGAGTGGGCAAAACCGAAGGAGGTTCTACAGAGGCACAGGCAGACACAGCAGCATCTGGAGTGTGCAGCACCTGGAGGGAGGTGATTTTTCCCCCTCTACTCTGCTCTGATGAGGCCCCACCTGGAGTACTGTGTCCAGTTATGGAGCCCCTGTTACAGGAAGGATCTGGAGATGCTGGAAGGTGTCCAGAGAAGGGCCATCAGAATGAGCAGAGGGCTGGAGCTCCTCTACTAGGGAGACAGACAGAGAGTTGGGGCTATTCAGTCTGAAGAAGAGAAGGCTCCAAGGAGACCTTCTTGTGGCCTTCCAGTATCTGAAGTGGGCTACAAGAAAGATGGGGAATGACTTTTTAGGGTGTCAGGGAGTGATAGGAATGGGGGGGAATGAAAAAAAAAAAACTAGAAATGGGTAGATACAGCTTGGATGTAAGGAAGAAGTTGTTCCCCATGAGGGTGGTGAGAGACTGGAAGAGGTTGCCCAGCAAGGTGGTGGAAGCCTCATGCCTGGAGGTTTTTGCAGCCAGGTTGGATGTGGCTGTGAGCAACCTGCTGCAGTGTGAGGTGTCCCTGCCCATGGCAGGGGGGTTGGAACTGCGTGATCCTCGAGGCCCCTTCCAACCCTGACAATTCTGTTTCTATTCTATGATTCTATGTCCATTCAAACTCCATCACACAGCCTGGATTCTCCTCACAGCAGAAGAATATGAAGAAGTTCAGAACAATTGTGTTCAAGTCTTTAATCCCCTTTGTCTTCCTCCAGACCTGGTGTAAGGGACTAAATTTTGTCTCTCTTGATGTAAATCAAGAAAGATAAAATCACCTTGGCTCCTCTCCCAGACAACAGCTGCCCAGGGAGGGGATGGTGAAAAGCCCCTCTGGAATGTCCAACAAAAGGTAAGATTGCTGATAGCACACCTGCCTGCTGGGTCAGCTCTGCCTGCTGATAGCACACCTGGCAGTCAGATATGCAGGGATGTGACTGGCCTGTGGGCCAGGGGGAGCTGTCATTAACTGCATAAAAGACACTGAGCCTTAGCAGCTCAGACAGAGTGAGGAGAAAACATCACCATGAACATCAGCCTGGAAGCAGTCCAGGAACCTTCTCTCCACACCACCACCAAGCAAAGCTATGCTGTGCCCTAAATTTTGCCTGCTGTAAGAAGAAAAGAAGAACTCCTGGAGGAAAGAAGAAAAAAATCATACTGAAGACACCACATGCTGGAGGCTGCTCAGAGAAGGACTTGGACTTTGGGATCTCTCCCTCCCCTCCTCCAGGGTGGACAGCACAAGCCAAGAAGGGTGCAGCAGCATCCCTCCATAGACCCAAATTGCATTGGGGCAGGGGGGAGGAAGGTACAATACAATACAATACAATACAATACACCACCAGGTTGGAAGAGACCTTCAAGATCATCGCATCCAACCCATCAACCAATCCAACCCACCCTAAACAACTAAGGTGATAGAATGCTTTTCCTGCTCTGTCTCTCTCTCCTTTTTTTCCTCTCTCCCACTCTCTCTCCTGTTAATAACTAGCCTGGCTTTTGGTATTTTGGCCTCGTTTGTGCCTTCAACATGGGAACATTCAAAGAAGAACTGATTCTCTTTCCCCTCGAGACCAAGACAGTAGGGTTAATGGTTGGGCTTGCTGATCCTGAGGGTCTTTTCCAACCTGAATGTTTCTGTGATTCTGTGATCATGACAGAGCCTCAGCACTGGGAACCCAACGACGTCTTTAAAGCCAGCAAACACCACTGAGAGTTGTAATGTCAACAAATGTGGGAGCCTCTTTGCCCTTCATGGGATCCAGCCCTGACATTCTTTCCACAATCCAAACTGACAGCACCTCAGAACAATTATTTTTCATAATGAGCACTTTAATTCCCTTGCTCTGCACCAAACCTTTTTTTGTTTACACACGAAGTGTCAACAGATACTGCACACAGTGAGCTCATAAAAGACTTGTGGAATGCACAGCTGAGGAAGGAGAAGCAAAGACCCGAGGCACACACCAAAAAATCCTACCCACAACTCTGAAATTGTGCTGTTAAGGGTCCCACTGTAGAGAAAAGCTTTCTATTTGCTCACTCACAGCAGTGGCAGTCAACATGATGGCATTAAAAATAGATAAGCTGGAGCACTTCTAAATTCTGCCAGTCCTCATTTTCACTTTATGTCTGTGGCCAGAAGCTACTTTCCCATGAAAAGCTGCAAAGCTCCAGCAGTTTACATTTAAAGGAACTCTTTTTTCCCCCTTCTGTGCTCTTAAGAATGTGTAGCAGCTACCATCACTATCTGCAGTTTGGGCTAGAGAAGCAAATTTTTCCCTTTCTTTCTCCTTCCTTCCTTCCTTTTAAAGTTGTTTATTTATTTATTCAACTTTTCCCAGCTCAGGACAACTATAGAGCTTTGTTTTGCATAAAATTCTTTGAAGAGAAATCTCTTTGATTTTAATTTTTTCTTCTTTTTTTTTTTTTTTGGGGGGGGGGAGTGCAATTGATGTAAAGATCAAACCCTCTTTAAATGGTTAGGAATAAAATATTGAAGTAATACAATACAGCAGTGTTGGGATGAGAAGTGCATAAATCAGCCAAAGGCCCTTTAAAGCACATAAGTGGCTGGCAAAAGCAGCCCTGCTTCAAGACTGTCATAACACCAGCTTGGTTTTCAGATCTATAACTCACAATGTCTGGATTTCAATAACTCTTTTCTTCCCCCCCACCTTCCCCCCACTTCAGAGTACAACACAAATATTGTAGCAAGCCTCACTCCCTGCGCCTCCTGCTTGTGTGTGTGTGTGCCTGCGCGCAGCTGCTGGGTCCCACCCAGCCCTGTCCTAGAATCATAGAATGGTATCATAGAATCATAGAATGACCCCCAAAGGTCACCCACTCTGACCTCCCCACAGTCAGCAGGGACATCCTCAACTAGAGCAGGTTGCCCAGAGCCTCATCAAGCCTCACCTTGAATATCTCCAGGGATGGAGCCTCAACCACCTCCCTGGGAAACCTGTTCCAGTGTTCCACCACCCTCACAGTAAAGAACTTCTTCCTGATATCCAGTCTAAATCTGCTCTGCTCTAGTTTGAAGCCATTGCCCCTCGTCTGTCACTCCAGGCCTTTGCAAACAGTCTCTCTGCAGCCTTCTTGTAGCCCCCTTCAGGTACTGGCAGGCTGCTATTAGGTCTCCCTGGAGCCTTCTCTTCTCCAAGCTGAACATCTCCAGCTCCCTCAGCCTGTCCTCAGAGCAGAGCTGTTCCAACCCCCTGCTCATTTTAGTGGCCCTCTTCTGGACCCTCTCCATCAGGTCCATGTCCTTCCTATACTGAGGGCTCCAGTCCTGCACACAGTACTCCAGGTGAGGTCTCACAAGAGCAGAGTGAAGTGGCTGAATCACCTCTCTGGATCTTGGCAATGCTGTTTTTGACACAGCCCAGGCTGCCATTGGCCTTCTGTGCTGCAAGCTCACACTGCCTGCTCCTGTCCAGCTTCTCATCCATCAGCACCCCCAAGTCCTTTTGCATAGGGCTGCTTTCTATCTCCTCATCCCCTGTCCCTTCTCCATAGGCAGCATCTCTGCTCACCCACTGACGTGTCCTTGCCTCTGAAGGCCCCAAATGTACAAAGTAGCCACAAAACATAATAGACAAAGACTCTGTCATTAAATTCTATGCCCTGATCTTGCTGTGAATTCAAGAGGAAGGGGATCCTGTGGAGCCCCACTGATTCCTGCCTGCCTGTGCAGAGTCCATTCATAGAATCATGGAATTCCAGTTTGAAAAGGGCTTTAAGATGACCAAATCAAACCATGAACTCAACAGCACCATCAGCTCTAAACCATGTCCCCAAATGCCATTGCTACACATTTCTTGAACACCTCCAGAGATGGGGACTCCACCACCTCCCTGGAGAGCCTGTTCCAATCCCTGAGGCAAAGACATTTTTCCTCATCTCCAATCTAACCCTCCCCTGGCGAACTTTCAAGCCGTTTAGTCTCCTTCTATCACCTGAGACTAGGGAGAAGAGACCAACACCCACCTAACTACAGCCATTACAGGGTGACTTACTGCAGTATGTGTGGGTATTAAATATTCACAGAATCACAGAAAACATCTGGTCAGCACTAAACCATGTCCCTAAGCACCAGTACCACACACTGTTTGAACACCTCCAGGGATGGGGACCCCAACAGTGCCCTGGGCAGAACATTCCAACGGCTGAGAACCCTCTCAGTGAGGAATTTTTTCCTAGTATCCAGCCTGAACCTCCCCTGGTGCAGCTTGGAACCATTTCCTCTGTTCCTGTCTCTTGCCACCAAGGAGCAGAGGTTGCTCCCTCCTCGCTCCAACCTCCCTTCAGGGAGCTGCAGAGAGCAATGAGGTCTCCCCTCAGCCTCCTCTTCTCCAGAAAGAACACCCCCAGCTCCCTCAGCCCCTCCTCATAGCCCAGGTACTCCAAATCCTTCTCCAGCCTCATTGCCCAGAAACTTTCAGGTTGGAAAAGACCCTCAGGATCACCAAGTCCCACCATTAACCCTACTCTACAAGCTTCACCCCTAAACCGTATCCCCAAGCACCACATCTAAAAGATATTTAAATGCACCTTGAGCTACATTAAAAGGTCTACTTTCTAAGCATGGGGTAGGCTTCATGAGCCTGCAGAATAATTTGCAGGGACAAGGATTGCCTTCTGTTGTCTACATCATTGCATTTCCCCTCCTAGCCCATGAGGCTGGGACATGCTGTTTAAATGAAGCTGCATGTACAATAGTATCATAGTATCAGTCAGGGTTGGAAGGGACCACAAGGATCATCCAGTTCCAACCCCCCTGCCATGGGCAGGGACACCCCACACTAGATCAGGCTGGCCACAGCCTCATCCAGCCGGGCTTAAACACCTCCAGGGATGGGGCCTCAACCACCTCCCTGGACAACCCATTCCAGGCTTCATCACTCTCAGTGAGAACTTTCTCCTCATGTCCAGCCTGAATCTCCCCACCTCCAGCTTCATTCCATTCCCCCTAGTCCTATCACTATAACAATATCCTATCACAATAACCTCATGCAGATGATGTATCAGTACAGGTTGGGGACTGACCTGCTGGAGAGCAGTGAAGGGAAAAAGGACCTGGGGATCTTGGTGGATGGGAGGTTGACCATGAGCCAGCAGTGTGTTTGTGGCCAAGAAGGCCAAGGGCATCCTGGGGTGGATTAGAAGGGCTGTGGTGAGCAGGTCAAGAGAGGTTCCCCTGTCCCTCTGCTCTGTCCTGGTAAGGCCTCATCTGGAATATTGTGTCTGGTTCTGGGCCCCTCAGGTCAAGAAATACCTCAGAGAACTGCTTGAAAGAGTCCAGCACAAAGCCTCAAAAATGATTAGGCCAGTGGAACATCTTCCTTAGAGGAGAGCCTGAGGGAGCTGAGGGCTCTGGAGCTTGGAGAAGAGGAGCCTGAGGGTGACCTCATTCCTGTTGATCAAGATGTGCAGGGTGAGTGCCCAGAGGCTGGAGCCAGGCTCTGCTGGGTGATGCCCAAGGACAGCACAAGGGGCAATGATGAAAGTTGAGGCATAGGAAGTGCCATGGAAACAGGAGGAATATATTTTTTTTCCCTGAGAGGGTGACAGGCTGCCCAGGGGGGTTGTGGAGTCTCCTTCTCTGGAGATATTCAAGATCTGCCTGGATGTGTTCCTGTGTGACCTGCTCTGGATGATCCTGCTCTGGCAGGGGGGGTGGACTGGTTGATCCTTCAAGGTCCCTCCCAGCCCCTAACATTCTGTGAGTCTGTGGTTATTTGTGGAAGCATGTTGTTCTGATTGCAGAGGGTGAGGTTTTCTTCCCCCTGTGATGGTTCCTTTCCGATCTGTTGTGACGACCACCTGAAATGAGACCAAAATTTCCCACAGGGTAATCAGGGAAAATGAGAGCTGGAATAGGCAGAAGTGCTAATTATTGTGTCCTCATGGACATAAGATTTATGTGTTGGAATTCCTCAATAACAGAATGGTCCATACAGCCTCCAACAAAGCTGGATAATGTTAACACCCATTCCAACACCCTCATCTCCTAAGGAGCTCTGGTGGATAAACAAAAAAGAAGGAGCCTATGGCCAAAGTTCAATGAATCTGATGAACACAATGCCCCAGGGTTTCTTGCAAACTGGTGAATGCAGTTTTTGTCAGATGTATTTTAGATTTGGTTAGCTAACAAATCATAGATCTGCTTGGAAAGACCTTTAAGTTCAGCCAGTTCAACTGTTATCTAGCTCCACCAAGGCTGCTGGTCAACAATAGCCCTCAGCACCACATCTCTGCCTCTTGGAAACGCCTCCAAGGATAGGGATTCAACCACCAGCCTGGGCACCCTCTTCCAACCTGTTGGAGAATCCTTTCAGCCAAGCAGTCTCTTCTAATATCCAAACTAAGCCTCCCCTGGTGCAACCTGAGGCCATTTCCTCTCATCCTACCACTTGATATGTCTAGGGAAAGGACACCAACACAGCCCTTGCTCCAACCTCCTTTCAGGGAGCTCTAGAGGGCAATGAGGTCTCCCCTCAGCCTTCTCTTCTCCAGACTAAACAATCCAGACTAAACAATCCCAGACTTCCTCAGCTGCTCTTCAGCAGCCCTGTTCTCCAGACATTTCCACAGCTTATTTTTGCCCTTCTCTGGAGCTGCTCCAGTCCCTCAATGTCCTTCTTGGCCCCAAAACTGAAGCCAGTACTCAAGGACTGGAGGAAAGATAATGTCACTCCAGTTTTCCAAATGGCAAGAAAGAAGTTCCAGGAAACTACAGACCAGAGGGCCTCACCTTCATCCCTGGAAAAATGATGGAGCAGCTCATTCTAGAGGGCATCTCTAGGCACTTGGAAGAGAAGGTGGCTATCAGGAGTAGTCAGCATGGGTTTAACCAAGGGCAAATCATGCTTGGCTAATCAGATAGCCTTCTGTGACGTTGTAACTGAATGGGTAGATGCAGGGAGACCAGTGGGTGTAGTCTGCCTTGACCTTAGTAAGGCTTTTGACACTGTCTCTCATAACATCCTTGTGAGCAAGCTCAAGAGGTGTAGGATATAAAAGAACAGACAGGGAGAAGGATTAGGAACTGGTTACAAAATAGAGTCCAAAGAGTGGTGGTCAGTGGTGCCAAGTCCAGCTGGAGAGCTGTAACTAGTGGAGTCTCCCAGGGGTCAGTGATGAGTCTGGTTCTGTTCAACATCTTCATCAATGACCTTGGGGCAGGATGGACAGACAAGCAGACAGAGTCTGCTCAGCAAGTTTGCTGACAATACCAAACTGGGAGGCTTGGCTGAGACACCTGAAGGCTGTGAGGCCATTCAGAGACTTAGACAGACTGAGAGCTGGGCAGAGAGGAACCTAATGTGGTTCAACAAGGAGAAGTGCAGAATCCTGAACCTGGGGAGGAAGAATAAACTGCAGCAGGACAGGCTGGGAGGGGATAGGCTGGAGAGCAGCCCTGTGGAGAAGGACCTGGGAGTGCTGGTGGACAACAAGTTCTGCCTGGGACAGCAATATGCCCTGGGGGCCAAGAAGGCCAATGGGATCCTGGGCTGCATTCAGAGGAGTGTGTCCAGCAGAGCCAGGGAGGTTCTCCTCCCCCTCTACTCTGCCCTGCTGAGACCTCACCTGGAATATTGCATCCAGCTCTGGGCTCCCCAGTTCAAAAGCAACAGGGATCTGCTGGAGAGAGTCCAAGGGAGGGCTATAAGGATGCTGAAGGGACTGCAGCACTGCCTGGTGAGGAGAGGCTGAGGGACCTGGGGCTGTTTAGTCTGGAGAGGAGAAGGCTGAGAGGGGATCTGATCAATGTCTATCAATAGCTGAGGGCTGCATGTCAAGAGGGAGGGGACAGGCTCTGCTCAATTGCATCCTGGGATAGGACAAGAGGCAGTGGATGGAAACTACAGTACAGGAGATTTCACCTCAACATGTGGAGGAACTTCTTGACTGTGAGGGTCACAGAGCCCTGGAGCAGGCTGCCCAGAGAGGTTGTGGAGTCTCCTTCTCTGGAGCCTTTCCAGCCCTGTCTGGATGTGTTCCTGTGTGACCTGTGCTGGATTCTGTGGTCCTACTCTGGCAGGGGGGTTGGGCTTGATGATCTCTGTAGGTCCCTTCCAACCCCTAACATCCTGGGATCCTGTGTGGCCTCACCAGTGCAAGGAGACAATCCTTCCTCTGCTCTTGCTGGCCACACCATTGTTGATCCAGACCAGGATGCCACTGGCCTTCTTGGCCACCTGGGCACACTGCTGGCTCATCTTCAGCTGCTGTAAACCAACACCCTCAGGTCTCTTTCTGCTGAGCAATTTCCAGCCACTAGCTCCAAGCCTGGAGTGTTCTTGGGCTTGTTGCAAGGCAAGCTCAGGCCCTGGCAGCTGGCCCTGTTAAACCTCACACAACTGACCCCCCAAAACCTCTGCTAATTGCAAGCCTCTTGTGTCAGGATTTCTGTGGATGAAATTATCAGCAAGCAAGGACAGACTAACAAGGGATTTTAAATCTAACTGAAAGAGAATTGATGTTGGATACCTGACTTTGTGTGGTGACCTATACATGGGGTAAAGCTTCAGCAGGAGGTATTTGCAAGCCAGTTCTATGAGAAATTAGATTCTTCAGGAACCTAGAATACAATTACTGGCAGAAACTCTTCAGCATAGTTGCTTGAATGCTGTGTTTTTATCAAGGGAATTGTGAATCCATTGTGGAAAATTCAGGAAAGAAAAGGGGAGAGAATATTTGCCAGCTCAATTACTTATCTAAGCAATTTGCTCATGTCCACCTATTGGTCATTTGATCAGCAGGTTTAGCACCTGTAGGATCCTCTCCAGGAGCAGAAATAGCAGAAAGCAGCAGGCCTGTGAGAGGAAATAATTCCTGCACTGTGCTATGGCACAGACCACCTCAGCTTGCATTCCACTGCAGGATCCTGCTGAAGACCCTTCAGCCAAGCCAACTCCATGGTGGTACCTCCTCATCTCCCTAAAGATACAAATTAATTAGCTGGGATATTGGCCATGTGGTCCCTGCATGCTGTTGGCCAGAGGTGGTGACAGGGCTTAGTGAGACCAGGAAATGATTAATGGAAGTTATAATGAGAAGGAACTGGCTCGTTCCCAGGTGGGGGAAAAAAACCCAGACAAACAGCAAACAACTGAAAATAGCCCCAAAATCTGAAGAGCTGAGAAGGTCTTTTAATTAACAGATGACTGAAATGCCAAAACTTGCTTGCTTCCTTCTGCTGCTGACAATAACTCTCACAACTGGGACCTACAAGAAAGCTGGTGAGGCACATTTTAGGGTGTCAGGGAGTGATAGGACTGGGGGGAATGGAAACAAAAAAGAAAGAGGTAGATTCAGATTGGATGTTAGGAAGAAGTTTTCCCCATGAGGCTGGTGAGAGACTGGCACAGGTTGCCCAGGGAGGTAGTAGAGGCCCCATCCCTGGAGGTTTTTGCAGCCAGGCTGGCTGTGGCTGTGAGCAACTTGCTGTAGTGTGAGGTGTCCCTGGCCATGGCAGGGGGGTTGGAACTGGCTGATCCTTGAGGTGCCTTCCAATCCTAACAATTCTATCATTCTATGTCCAGACATACTTCTAACTGCCTGACTCCAGTGCTGTGATTCTTAGTTCTGACAGGGGAACCACCTTTCCCTTACAAAAAGCTATTTACCTGTACTCCATCTATGTCAAATATTCTTCTGTTCCCTTGATGCAACTTCCATGGCAGATACTGCAGTGGGAATTGTGCTGCTATTACAGGAGAGCTGGCTCAAGGTGATTGTTGGCTATGTTTTCCTTGAAGAGAAATCTGCTCTGCAGGTTCTAATTATTCTGGTGAAATTTGTCCCTGACACAGTGCCCAGGAACCCAGTTGAGATACACCAGACATTCATTCATTTATTTCCCCCCCCCCCCCCCATTCTGGTTGTTTCAATTGTAAAAAGGAGCACACTCAAAGTTGATTTACATTTTACAGTAGTTCCCCTTAAAAAGGTCAGTTTAATATTTAATTTGAAATGGGGTGAAACAAGGGTGGGGAGGGGGACTAAATAATGTTTAAACAATCAAAGCTGGCAGATGCTGACAAATGCTGTCTGATATTGCTGCATGCTGACTGTGTTGTGAGTCACGAGGCTCAAGGTCATGCATCTGTGACCACCCAGAGGACTTTTCTTCTCCACTTGATGCTCAGATTTAAGTTCCAAGCTAATGTAAGATTAAATTCATTAGATCCAGGGAGAAATTTAATGAAGTTCAACAAGGGCAACTGCAGAGTCTTGCACCTGGGAAAGAACAACCCCAGGGATCGGTGGGGACTGACCTGCTGGAGAGCAGTGAAGGGGGAAAGGACCTGAGGGTCCTGGTGGATGGGAGGTTGACCTTGAGCCAGCAATGTGCTCTGGTGGCCAAGATGACCAAGGGCATCCTGGGGTGGATTAGAAGGGCTGTGGTTAGTAGGTCCAGAGAGGTTCTCCTGCACCTTTGCCCTGGTGAGGCCACATCTGGAATATTGTGTCCAGTTCTGGGTCCCTCAGGTCAAGAGGGACAGGGAGCTACTAAAGACAGTCCAGTGCAGAGCCACAAAAATGATTAGGGGAGTGGAACATCTTCCTTGTGAGGAGAGCCTGAGGCAGCTGGGGCTGTGTAGCTTGGAGAGGAGGAGCCTGAAGGGTGACCCCATTGAGGACAGGATTGTCTCACTTGGTCCTTCCCCTCCAAATGTCCATACAGGGAATACTCTCAGACTCCAAGAAAGCACAGACTTCCCAGCCAAGTATTTCAGCTGAAAAAAAATCTCAGCATTTTGAGTAATATTGTGATTGCAACAGGTCATGGGAGATTCAGCTGAGGTACATGTGTTTGTGTGGCTCAGGGTCATCAAGGGTACCTGGCTGATGGGGTATTCCATGCTTCTTTCTCTTTGTTTCCCAAGGATACCTGTTAGCATGGAAAGCAACTGTTGGAGAATGGCTTGCTACCTTTCCATCCTTCCTGCCTGCCTGCCTTCCCTTCTGCTTTCCTCCCTTCTTTGCCTTCCCTCTCTGCCTCTAGTCTTTACCTTTCCTCCCTTCCTTACCTTCCCTCCCTTCTCTGCCTTCCCTCCATTCTCTACCTTCCCGCCACCTTCATGGTAGCTGCAGGACCCACCCCATAATGCCCAGTTTGGTCTTTCCTTTGAAGCAGGACACACAGCACCTCCATGGGGTACACCACAAAGTCCTGAGAACTGCTGGCTGGGAATGGATGCCTGAGAAAGGCATCAGGGAGAGGCCTGGTGAAATGTCCCATGAGTCACCACTTGAGAAGCACTAGAGAAAACACATCACCTAACTTAGCTGCAGGGCTGGAAGGGGCCTGTGTTGGTTTTTGGGAGACTGAAACACTTGAAGTTGTTTGTATTTTCCCTCTGGTTGCTCACTCAACTTTGCACTAGAGAAAGCTGCGTCTGCAAAACTCTTCTTGGTTGTAGGCAGGGGAAGGTGTGGGGGGGTGGGGGATGTGTGGAAGATTCACACAAATCAGGGGTGCTTGTTTGCAGAAATCTCAATGTGGTTTGGGCTTTGCTTTCAAGAGTTTGTGGCTGACTCCATGCCTGTAACTGATCCTGGCTTACAGTTCCCACAAGTCTTAAAAGATGTTAGGTAGTGGCAGCCGCAGCATTGCTTGAGAACCCTAGGCTTATTTTATGGTAAAGACAGAGTCATACAATACACTTAATAGGTGAGCTCTCTGGATTCCTCCCATCTTGAAGTTCCATGGAAATATGAGGAAGAATTTTTTTCCCTGTGACAGTGCCAGAGCATTGGAACAGGCTGCCCAAGGGGGTTGTGGGGTCTCCCTCTCTGGAGATATTCAAAACCTGCCTAGATGCTTTCCTGTGTGATCTGCTCTAGGTGATCCTGCTCTGGCAGGGGGCCTGGACTGGATGAGCTTTTTAGGGACCTTCCAGCCCCTAACATTCTGTGATTCTGTGATCTTCTTCTCCCTGCAGTCTGGCTGCCTGTCCCTTTTGACCTGCTTGTCAGCTTCTAGCAGTATAAAAGCCTGTCTCAGAGGAGGGGGTAAAGCGTGAGATCTGCTTGTTTTTCACTCCTGGAGAGCAGAGTTTCTCTTCAGGTTTCAGGATGGCCCTTCTTGACTTAGGCTTCGAGGAGTTCAGAGATCCTCTAGTCGCAGAAAACACATCGGAGCAATCAGCACGCTGGGAAAGGAAGGGCAGACAAATTGTGGGACAATTTAATTGTGATTTATTGAAAATTGGAAACTGGCAGCAGCACTTCATGGAGGAACCTCTGGATCAGCTCTGCATTTTACGCCTACTGTGGTTATGAAAGAGGAAAATAGATGGAACCCGATCCCTGGCTGAAATGGGAACCCCTTGTTACTGGCTGCCTTTGAGATGCTGGCATTTCCTGCAGCAGAACCTGCTATTTTCCTAAAATATGCCCCCATTTTATTTTTTTTTTTTTCTGGTGGGGTGCACTGAATTTGCAGGAAAACAGCACAGAGGAATTTTATATATATATTAAAAAAACCAACACTGTTTTGTTTTGTATCCTCAACTTCTGCGCCCAGTTAAGTGTGATTGAGGTGTCCTGGTCTTCACCAAATGCTCAGGAAGACATAGTGCAATTACAGGATCCCAGGATCTTAGGGCTTGGAAGGGACTTCTGGAGATCATTGAGTCCAACCCCCCTTCCAGAGAAGGACCAGAGAATCCAGCACAGGTCACACCGAAATGCATCCAGATGGGATTGAAAGGCTCCAGAGAAGGAGACTCCACAATCTCTCTGGGCAGCCTGCTCCAGGGCTCTGTGACCCTCACAGTCAAGAAGTTCCTCCTCATGTTGAGGTGGAACCTCCTGTGCTGTAGTTTATATCCATTGCTCCTTGTCCTATCACAGGGTGCAACTGAGCAAAGCCTGTCCCCTCTCTCTTGACAATCATCTTGTGCACAGCTCAGCCTGTGCAGCTCAGTCTTAACCTGCCACAGCTCCACTATTGAAGTCCCAGAGCTCTCCTAAGCAGAAGCAGCCAGACATGTGTAATGGTGCCACTGTCTTGGGATGGGATGGGATGGGATGGGATAGGATAGGATAGGATAGGATAGGATAGGATAGGATAGGATAGGATGGGATAGGATGGGATAGAATAGACTAGACTAGACCAGAATAGACTAGACTAGAATAGAATAGAATAGAATTAACCAGGTTGGAAAATACCTCAGAGATCATCGAGTCCAACCAATCACCCAACACCATCTAATCAACTAAACCATGGCACCAAGCATCCCATCCAGTCTCTTCCTAAACACCTCCAGTGATGGTGACTCCACCACCTCCCTGGGCAGCACATTCCAATGGCCAATCTCTCTTTCTATGAAGAACTTCTTCATACCATCCAGCCTAAACCTCCCCTGGTGCAGCTTGAGATGCTCAGATGGGAACTGGGCTGAAACTCCTTTTCACTTGTGACCCAGGCTAGTGAACTTTAGCCAGCAGAGGCAGAATAGCTGCAGCTCCTGCTGCAAACAGGGTAAGGATTAGAAAGTCTTGATGTTAAAGAACACCTGGGAGCCAGTGGTGTAAATTCCCATCTGAAATGGCCAGTTCAGTGTAAAATACATATTAGTAACACTATGGAAGACCTGAACATATTGATAATGATAAGTAGGGCCAGGAGCAGTGAGAAAAGGAAGTATAATGAAGAGATTACAATCAGAAGCGGTATTAAGGGAAATCTTGCTTAATGAGGCTATTGGTATCAAACTACATTATTCATAGAGACTTCTGATTAGAGACAAATGTCAAATGGAACCTACATTTCTGGGTGGGGAAGTCTTCATTTGCATTTCAAATAAACACTGCAGGGCCCAGGCTTCAGCCCAGCAAACTGCACTTTTACTTCTGAGCAAGTTTTGCCACGGTCACAAAACACCTTTCGTCCAACAGCACAAAAGATGAAGCAGGCTTCTTGAACAGACAAATCCGTTTAGGTTGAGAAGTCACCCCAAGCCCTGTGGGTCCAGTGTCCAAGAATATTTCTAAGGACAGGAAGGAGAAGAAATGCAAGACAGTGCATGTTGCTTCAGTTGTCTTCCTATCTTTGTTCCCTGTGTCTGCCTTAAGAGCAGGAGGTGCCTTCAGCCTTAGAAGCTGTGGCTCTACCACTTGAGGGCAGCGGATGGCTTTCTCTGATGGATTTTCGTCGGTGTTTTTCTTTTATTTCACTACATAACTACTTCTCTCTCTATTCTGGGCATCAGTTCCCTTGTCTTCCTCCACCCTCTCTTGTGCTTCCTCGCTTCTTGAGCTATTCAATTTGGCCACTTCTCACAATGGGAACTTTCTTTTCATTCACCTTCCGAGGTGCACTTCTCAATCCCAGTGTACCAACAAAGACAGCAGCAACAGAGAGCTAAGTCAAATTGGGCTTCTAAGACCTGTTTAATAAAGCAAGTTGTTTAAAGCTGCAGCTGAATATCTTCTGATACAACTTCCCAGGGGTAACTTTGATGTTCTCCAGGAGCATGCTGGCAGAAATCTGTGCACTTTGTAGAAAACTACGCTTAGAACACCTCAGTCTATGCGGTAAACAGGATCAGCAGAAACCTTTCTTTTTGCAGTGAATTCTTCAAGCACAGCATCAGCACTGTCACAATTTCATTGGAGTAAGAGTCAGGTGAATCAGTGTTAGATTAATTAACTCTGTGGTTTTCACTGAGCAGAGCATGTGGTGGTATTTGTTCAGACCTGGATGTCCTGAGTGTCCCAAATGTTTGGTAACACTTTATCACTGTTCTTGTCCTCAGTACTCATTGCTGGAGCATGAATGATGCTGAATCGTTTTGGTAGTCTTGTGGGTCTAAAACTTAGTCCTACAGAAATCCTCTTCTTCTTTTCCAAAGCATGAATGAGTGCTGTGATACAAATAGAAACAAGTAAGTTCCATGAGAAAAAGCCATGAATTTTAAATTCCTCATTAAAGAAATTTCACTTTTGATGCCTAAGAGGGGGAGGGGGGGTGCAGAGAAAATATCCAGCATCTGTATTTATCTGCAAGGCAAATGGAAGAGCTTCCACAGGGCTTCATTTACAGTTTGCACTGGAAGCACAAAAATGTGTTATAGGGTCATAGAATCATGGCATTGTTTCAGTGGGAAAGGCTCTCTAACATCATTGAATCCAACCTTCAACCCAACACCACCATGCCCTCTAAACCAGGTCCTCTACTGTCATGGCCTACACCTTCAGGGCTGGTGTCTCCACCACTTGCCTGCATAGCTTATTCCAATGCCTGATCACTCCTGCAGGGAAGAAGTCCTAAATAATTGACAATTAAAAGTATTTCATTGAGCATCAAGCAAAGTGTGGCCAGCAGGGCTAGGGAGATTCTTCTCCCCCTCTGCTCTGCCCTGCTGAGACCACACCTGCAATCCTGTGTCCAGGTTTGGGCTCCCCAGTTCAAGAGAGACAGAGACCTGCTAGAGGGAGTCCAAGGGAGAGCCAGGAGAATGATCAGGGAACTTGAGCATCTCCCCTGTGAAGAGAGACTGAGAGCCCTGGGGCTGTTTAGTGTGGAGAAGAGAAGGCTGAGAGGGGATCTGATCAATGTCTATCAATATGTGAGGGGTGGGTGTCAAGTGGAGGGGGCCAAGCTCTTTTGGGTGATGCACAGAAATAAGCCAAGGAACAATGGATACAAACTGAAACAGAGAAGGTTTCAGCTCCACATGAGAAAAAACTTCTTTGCAGTGAGGATGACAGAGCCCTGGAACAGGCTGCCCAGAGAGGTTGTGGAGTCTCCTTCTCTGGCACACATTCAAAACCCACCTGGATGCATTCCTGTGGGGACTACCCTGGGTGGTGCTGCTCTGGCAGGAGGGTTGGACTGGATGATCTCTGGAGGTCCCTTCCAGCCTCTAATGTCCTGTGGTCCTGTGCACATATGTGTTCCTCATGGTCTTCTAATAATCTTGGAGCTCTTGCTAAACTGGATTATTCCAGAAGGCCTAATCCCTGGTAGCACCTCTTTTCCCACAGAGGATAATTCAGCAGGCTGGAAAAAAATAAAATAAATGGAAACAAAACTCCCACTGCATTTCCTGGCATTGTTTTGGTCATGGCCACCAAGAGCTCTGTGGCACTGCCTCAACAGTTCAGTTGGTTTCGTGGACTGGAAGCTACTGCTGATATTGAGATCTCAAATTTGGGGAGAAATAGGAGAATTTATCTATATGGATAGATTTTGTTCTTCTCAGAGTCACTGAACAACCTTTGCCATTCTAGTCATTAAGCAGGAAACAGTCCATGAATTTACCATGAAAGTAGTGGAACACTTGAACAGGTTGCCCAGGGAGGTGGTTGGGGCCCATACTTGGAGGCATTCAAGGTGAGGCTTGACAGAGCTTTGTGCAGCCTGATCTAGTTGAGGATGTCCCTGCTGACTGTAGACTAGATAGACTGGGTAACCTTTGGAGGTTCCTTCCAACCCAGACCATTCTATGATTCTAGGATTTTCTAGAGTCAGAACAGCAATTAGATGTTGGTTGCACTTCTTTGATACAAAATTCTGACCTTTGTCATAGTTTTTTGGTAGCCTTGAAGATACAAAAATCCACATTTGCTAAAATGAGTCAAACCACCTCTGCAGCATCTCAACCAACCACACAACATACTGCTCCAATATTTTTCAATGGCTGTAATATAAAGTATAAAAAATTGTCTCTCTTTCAGATGTTTAATAAAGAGGCATGGATGATCCAGGTTTGATTGTTTATGAAGGCAAAGAACAGGTAGCTTTTGCTCCACTTTCTCATCAAACTCCTAATTCTTTCAATAAATCTAGGACATCCTCAGCAAGTTCACCAATGACACCAAGCTGTGTGGTGCAGCTGACAGGCTGGAGGAAGGAATCCATCCAGAGGGACCTGGACAGACTGCAGAGCTGGGCCCAAGCCAAACTCATGAGGTCCAGCAAGAGCAAGTGCAAGGTCCTGAAGCTGGGTCAGGGCAATCCAGGCACTGATGTAGGCTGGGCAGGGTCTGAAGGCAGCCCTGAAGAAAAAGACTTGGGGGTGCTGGTGAATGAGAAGCTCAACAGGAGCCAACAGTGAGCACTTGCAGCCCAGAGAGCCAAGCAGAGCCTGGGCTGCAGCAAGAGAAGTGTGGCCAGCAGGGCCAGGGAGGGATTCTGCCCCTCTGCTCCACTCTGCTGAGACCACACCTGGAGCAGTGTGTCCAGTTCTGGAGCCCCTAGGACAGGAAAAATCTGGAGGTGCTGGAAGGTGTCCAGAGAAGGGCCACAAGGATGAGCAGAGGGCTGGAGCTGCTCTGCTGTGGAGACAGACTGAGAGAGTTGGGGTTGCTCAGTCTGGAGAAGAGAAGGCTCCCAGGAGACCTTCTAGTGGTCTTCCAGTATCTGAAGGGGACTCCAAGAAAGCTGGGGAGGGAGTTTTGAGGGTGTCAGGGAGTGATAGGACTGGGGGGAATGGAGCAAAACTAGAAATGAGTAATTCAGATTAGATGTTAGGAAGAAGTTCTTCCTCATGAGGGTGGTGAGAGACTGGAAGAGGTTGCCCAGGGAGGTGGTGGAAGCCTCATCCCTGGAGTGTTTGCAGCCAGGCTGGATGTGTCTGTGAGTAACCTGCTGGTGTTCCCGCCCATGGCAGGGGGTTAATGGACTGCCCAGGGAGGTGGTGCAGTCCCCATCCATGGAGGTGTTCAAGAGGGGATTGGACGTGGCACTTGGTGCCATGGTTTAGTAGTCATGAAGTCTGTGGTGACAGGTTGGACTTGATGATCTTTGAGGTCTCTTCCAACCTTGGTGATTCTGTGATCCTGGAGGTCCCTTCCAACCTTGACAATTCTATGATTCTATGCAACAGGTTAATCACTTTTGCCAGTTTCTAAAGTTTTGATGGGAAAGATGAGAGCTCAAGAGCCAGGTCAGTGATTGCTCTCACTGCCCAGGCCTGAATGTGTCAGACCCTTCAGTTATGTGTTTTCTCTTGGTCATACAAAGGAATGATTCTATGATTCCATTGGGCAGACGTAGCCACCAGCTCCTTCTCAGTGCTAGTGTGCTTTTCTCTCTTCCTGGATATGTGAGCTTTAAAAATCTCAGACATCTACTCAGTATCCTCATTAAAAACTTGACAAATCCCAGAGGAAAATAGATGCTTAGAAGTGCCCTGGTTAATGTACAGTTTGTACAGCTTTGTACATCGCAGCAATCAAAATAGGCAAGGCCCTTCCACAGGACCTACACAAGGTCCAAATGAAGGGAAAGGTTCTCTGCTTGGCAGTAGCTCATTTCTTGTTGGTCTCTCAGGTCCTCTATCAGTGAAGCTGGCTGGCAGATGTGTTCATGCTCAGACGTCACGTTCCTGGGATCGTAATGATTGAGAATCCTCCTTATCCAGTTTTTAATTAGCTTCCTCTCTGCAATTTCTCCTTTACCAAACATGAGCAAATGTCTGGCCTCTACCACCAGAACTGTTTCCAAAACTTGTGGAAGCCAGTCTCTCCTTTAGGAAAAGAAAAGGCCAAATTCTGTCTTCAAGTCACAGAATCACAGAATGTTATGGGTTGGAAGAGACTGCCCGGGGGAGGTGGTGGAGTCACCATCCCTGGAGGTGTTCAAGAGGAGATTGGATGTGGCACGTGGTGCCATGGTCTAGACATGAGGTCTGTGGTGACAGGTTGGACTTGATGATCTTTGAGGTCTCATCTAACCTTGGTGATACTGTGATACTGTGAGACCACAAAAGATCATCGAGTCCAATCCCCTTGCCAGAGCAGGGTCACACAGGAACACCTCCAGTTTGGTTTTCTCCATCTCCAGAGATGGAGACTCCACAAGTCTTCTTTATAGGCCTTTTCAATCGCAATGTGTGTCTTGTCTGCATCTAGTCTAGCCTTAACACAAAGACATAACTCATTCCAGAGAATCATAGAATCATTTTGGCTGGAAAAGACCTATAAGAAACACTGAATCCAACCATTCTGCAGCTTTACCAAGGTTAAGCCATGTCCCTCAGCACCACATCTCTGCCTCTTGAAACTCTTCCAGGGATGGGGATTCAATGACCTCCCTGGGCAGCCTATGCCAGTGGCTAGAACCCTTTCAGTCAAGAACTTTCTTCTCATACCCAAAGTGAACCTCCCCTGGTGCAACTTGAGGCCATTTCCTCTCATCCTGTCACTTGTTACTAGGCAGAAGAGACCAACCCCTGCCCTGGCTTCAATTTCCTTTCAGACTCTTGGCAAACTATGGCTGATATTGCTACCTCAGTTCACCAAATTCATGGTGGGAAGCTTTGCCTTGCAATCATCACAGTGAGAGACTTGATTATTTAAGGGAAACCAGGAGGCTGAACAACAATTTATGAGTCTGTCTGCTGCCTGACTCTGCTTCATGTGTTGTGCCAAGGGTTATGCCCCCACATATTGGGAAGCATGAAAACAGTGTTTACATCCCCTATTATTTTTAATTAATCCTTTCATTAGTGAGCTGAATTTATATGCAGTGCAGGAATGACAACACTGTGGACATTAGCTGAGGCCAAATGAAGCCAAAGATATACATATTTGTGCTTTTTCATGTTTAAATTGGGTAATCATAGAATCACAGAATGGTTTGGCTTGGCAGAGACCAGTTCCAGACCTCTACCATGGGCAGGGACATCTTTGGTTAGATCAGGTTGCTCAACCCTGCCTTGAACACCTCCAGGGTGTGACATCCACAACCTCCCTGGGCAACCTGTTTCAGTGTCTCACCATCCTCACTCTAAAGAATTTCTTCCTAATATTTACATACTGAATCACAGAATCACCAAGGTTGGAAGAGGCCTCAAAGATCATCAAGGTAGTGTAAGTATCCCCTCTTCCAGCTTCATTCTGTTTCCCCTATCTTTCTGTCACTCCCAGAGCTCTCCTGTAGCCCCTTCAGGTACTGGAAGGCTGCTCTAAGGTCTACTTAGAGCCTTCTCTACTCCAGGCTGAGCAGCCCCAGCTCTCAGCTTGTCCCTGTGGACAAGTGCTCCAGCCTTCTTGGGAACTTTTTGGGAAGGTGTATGCAAAGAATGTAAGGAATTAACTGAATAGTGATGTGAGGAGAAATCTTTCTAGATTGTTGTAATTTTGAAGATTTGTAGATGAAACATCAGTGCAGTGCCTGGACTCTGCACTGCTGAGGCCACACCTTGAGAACTGGCTTCAGTTTTAGGGCCCTCACTCCAAAAAGGACATTGAGGGGCTGAAGTGTGTCCAGAGAGGGGCAACAAAGCTGGGGAAGGGTCTGGAGAACAGGGCTGGTGAGGAGCAGCTGAGAGAACTGGAGGTTTTCAGTCTGGAGAAGAGGAGGGTGAGGAGGGTGACCTCATTGTTCTCTACAGCTCCCTGAAAGGAGGTAACAGTGAGGTGAAGGTTGGTGCCTTCTCCCTAGTAACATGATAAAATGAGAGGTAATGACCCCAAGTTGCACCAAGGGAGGTTTAGACTGGACATGAGGAAAAGTTTCTTTACTGCAAGAGTGGTCAGGGGTTGGAATAGGCTGCCCAGGGGGTGGTAGAATCACTGTCTCTGGAGATGCTCAAAAACCCTACGGACATGATAGGTGTGGGTTGACAGTTGGACTTCATGATCTTAGAGGTCTTTTCCAACCAAAATAATTCCATGGTTCTATGCCTCTGTGAGCCTATGATTCTATGAACAAGAAAGAATAGCATGTTTCAGGGAAGCCAGAGGTTTCACCATCTGCAAAAACATGTCTGTATTTGTACAAACATTTATTGCCTGAGAGCAAAAATAGGTTTGGCTTGGGTCTGATGGACATCCAGTAATGATAACTGCAATCAACTGATGGCACAGGCCTGGATTCTCATCCACAGAACAAAAACCCCATAGAGTGTAATAGAATTCAAAGGCTTTAAAGAATGTGAACACTGGAGAGTTGAAGGTCATGGGCAGTTTGTTATAACTGCAGTCATTACTCTCTTCCTTTTCTTCACCTTCTCACTTGTAATCCTTGGGTTGATCTTCCCTTTGCTGTGTGCTTCCTACAAGTACTCATTACTGCTGTTTAATGTGTTAACAAACATTAACAGATATCCTAATGGTAAACTATGAGGCAGGATAGAGCACAGAGAAGTGAGGTTTACACAGCTCATTGTAAGGAAAAGGTGAAGTGTAATAAAGTTAATGAGTGGTGGCTGACTTTCCTGACAGTGTGTACCTGAGTAATCATAATGCCCATGGGGTCAGAAAGGTGTCTTGGTTGTGAGATAGTGACACAGGACTCAGGGTCTGTTTCTTCAGAGCATGTAGTACCTATTCTGTGCTCATCAGGATACAGCAGGGATCCTTTTGGCCCATGGGGATTGTGAGTTGGGGAGTATCTGCTTCAGGTATAGTGGGGGAGGACACAATGAGGTGAACAGAGTAGGGAACTGCTAAGGAGCAAATGGGGGAGGGTGTTTGCATAAGAGTCACAGCTTAGATGGAGTGGAACTCCACCTGAAATAGTGTCTTCCTCTGAAATACTGAAGAAAACAGGGAAGGTTAGGACTATGTATGCTGATGATCTAGCATGGGACAGATGAGGTTTTAGGTTAAAGGGGGGGGGAAGAGTGGGGAATGGTGCAAAGATGAAGAGTCTAGGGAAGAACTGAGTTTGATTGCATACTGTGTGTTCATTGCATGTTTTTTTCCCCAATGAAACCTCTTTTGTGTTGCCAGGTTTGTTTTACAAGCATTCACACTGGTTGTTTGCCATCTGAGATCTTCTGGAACAGAGGGAAACAGCAAATGACTATGGAATTTTTGCTGGAGTCTGAAATACTGCCTTGGCTTCCCAGAACTTGGTGCCACTCAGCTTCACAGTGTGCTGGTTAAATCCTGAGAAATGTTTCTAGCTCCCTGAAATGCTACAAGACAGACAGGGAAAGCCACTTGGGGCTGCTCCTCTTCTTGCCTGCTGTGGGCAATTTTCAATGCACTGATTCTCCGTGATGATTCCCATCCTCCTTGTTTGCTTCGGTAGGTAGCACTTAGGCCTTTCACGCTGAAGAGTATCCTAGGGCACTCAAAAGGCAAGCAAAAAGCCTTGGAGATGTCCTAGAAAAGGATGTCCTCTGCATGTGGTGCTTAGGAAGAGTGCAATTTTTCACTTGTGGCAGCTCTCAGAAAAGCAGGAGGATCTCGGAGCCTAGGGAATGGGTGGGTACAATAGGAATATCTGGTCCTAGGAAAACGAAGTCCTAATCCATTGAGTCCCAAAACAAAAGAAGTGGGAAAGCAGTGCTAGGCAGATTAGCAGGTGTCCTCAAATTGCAGTTCTCCCAGCTCCACAATGACCTCTTCATGTCTGAGGGTTTCTGTCTTGGTCCCGAGAGGGACAGAGCCTCAGTTCTTTTGGATATCCCGTGTTGTGAAATGAGAGGCACAAACAAGGCCAAAATGGCAACAGCTAGGCTGTTTGTTACATAAATAAAGTGGATGGATCAGAGGGGAGAGAGAGAAAATAGAGAGGGAGAAAGAGAAGAGAGAGAGAAGAGGAAAGGAATTATATTACCACACCGCTCACCACCTCCAAGAGAGCTTGAGTCTGTGGAGGAAAGGTGCTGCAGGAGATGTTGGGTCTGTAGAGAAACGGTGCTGAGGCTTTGGCTGTAGAAGAGATGTGGTCCTCTGGGCAGCTTCTTCAGCTCCATGAGTTGCAGCAGGTGGAACTTAGGACACGGAGAGAGGGTTCAGTCTGCTTCTTCCAGGCTCCATGGCCTCTTTCCTTTGGAGCAGCATTGTCCCAGGCTTTTCCTTCTCTCATGCTTTCCTTCTCAGCAGCATTGTCCTTCTCCTGTGTTTTCCTTCATCTGTGTTTTTGGTTCTCTGTTTTTCTTCTGCTAAGCTAGTAGTTGCTCAAGTCTTTTATACAGTTTTTTAGTCCTTAGCTATGTGTCCAAGTATTGTCCCTCAGGAATTCAGGGGCCAAGAAATTGTCCTTAGGTAAGTATCCAGGTATCATTCCCCAGGAAATCTTTCTGTGTATTCCTGTGTGTTTGGGCAGGGGTCTGGATGGAGGGGGGGCCTCCACCTCCTCCTTCTCCATCTACCTGCCCACAAACTCATTACACATCAGGAAACAGGTGGTGAATCCATGGTCTCACCATCCTCCCTTTCCAGGGTACCTGATGGGTGGAGATTATCTTGTCTTATGCATACTCCCAAAGGTGGCCTCAGTCCATTGCTGTGAGGCCAGCTGTGGTCCAGTGAGCAATGTTATCTTTGCACCTTCCAAGAGTCCTTCCAGTGGCTCTGCCCAGCACACATCAGCTGTTGTCTGGCAGCAAGTGATTTTATCTTTGTTGAGTCACACCAGGAGAGACAAGCCTTTAGTCTCTCACAGTTTCTAACAACAGTACCTTGCCTTCTTCCTCTGATATGATGTTCTGATATGATGATATGTTTTGGGTGCAGGAATTATGGTATGAAATGAGGGGTGGCGTGTGGTGGTTTGGGCTGGGTGCCAGCCCCTGATGCCACCGCACAGGCCACACCTGGGATGTCGCAAAGGGGGCCTGGCCCAGTGGGTGGTCACAGGAAAACAGGTATTTCACCCCATAATTCCCTGTTCCCCTATAAAACATCAGCGAGGAGTCCTCACTTCCTCTTCCTTCCCTCACCCTTTTGTCTGAGTCTTTCTTTTGCCTGTGGTGGGAGAGTTGGTCTCTCAACTTACTGCACACTGGCCACAGCTCATTGATCCAGCCTGTCCAGATCCCTCCATAAAGCCTTCCTATCTTCAAGGAGATCTACACTTCTGCCCAACAGGCTGTTGCCTGCAAACTAACTGAGGGTGTACCTGATCCTCTAGCCTTTCACCATCCTATGTCCATTACATTTACTTTGAAGATGAGAATGAATTCCTGTAGCACTTCCTCTCATACCCCTTTACCCCCAGTATGCTTATGGAGACAGACTGAGAGAGTTGGGGCTGTTCAGTCTGGAGAAGAAAACGCTCCAAGGAGACCTTATTGTGGCCTTACAGTATCAGAAGGGGCCTATAAGAAAGCTGGTGAAGGACTTTTGAGGGTGTCAGGGAGTGATAGGACTGGGAGGAATGGGAAAAAAATATAAATGTGTAGATTCAGATTGGTTGTTAGGAAGAAATTTTTGCCCATGAGGATAGTGAGACGCTGGAAGAGGTTGCCCAGGGAGGTGGTGGAAGCCTCCTGCCTGGAGGTTTTGCAGCCAGGCTGGCTGTGGCTGTGAGCAACCTGCTGTAGTGTGAGGTGTCCCTGGCCATGGCAGGGGGGTTGGAACTGGCTGATCCTTGAGGTCCCTTCCAACCCTAACAATCCTATGATTGTATGCTTAATAACCTTGACATCCTGTACCTTCTCCTCCCTCTTTCTTGTAAAAATGGATGCTTTACCTGTGCCTGAACTTTGCAGTACTTCCTTATCACCGGATCTCCTCGGAAACTGAGTTCCACCCTTTCCAGTGACTTTCAGTCCCTTCAAGACGTCTTAACGTTGGACCAACCTTAAAAAAAGCCACCTGAGAAACTGAGGCATGATTTTTATTTCTTCCTTTTTTTTTCTTTTTCTTCTTTTCTTTTGTGTTTCCCAGTTGTGAGAGCAATCCTCCGAAGAAAACCTAAAGTTGCACCCCTCATTACAAACAAAAGCACATTAAACATAAACTCCCACATTCAAACCAGCCAGATTGCGCTCATATTGTATAATCGCTACACAAAGGGCCAATAATCACTTTGTTCAAAAGAGATAATGCAGCATAATATAAGTAGTAGTTTAAGCAATTATCTGGTTGAACAGTTAATCATCACCCTCAGTTCACAGCCTTTTGTTTCTCAGGAATACACATGTCAGAGCGTAATTAAATGCATTCACACTCGTCAGTGCCGCGCAGGGCTGCCTGGGCGAGCAGGGGAAGGAAGCAAGCTGGAAAACACAACCCAGACAAGTTTAGACACAGCTTTTACGGCTCTGTCTGCCTGGCATGGGGTCCTTGCTGACAAATTTCTTGTGTAAGGGCGAAACCACATAGCAGTAAATTATTTATTAAGGAATGAAATTTATGGTAAGCCCCAAGGGCTACGGAAAATTTATTTTCACGGCCAGTTAGTTATTTATTTATTTGTTAAACTTTCAGAGCGGTTTGAGGCAGCATGGATTGTCTGTCTGGGGTGAACATTTCGTGCTCTGAAAAGGGGAACTGGCTTTGGAAGTGATTCATTGACCCTTGGACCTTAGGAAAACACTGCAGCTTCAAGGACACACGCATCTCCACCCGAGGGAAAAACCCCAACCCGATAATGACCACAAAACCAAACCCCAACCCTAAAGGCAGACATTTTCCCTAAGAATCTCTGCAAGTGCAGCTGCAGCTTTCAGTCTGTGGCTTCTTGAGGGAAGGGCAACAAGAGTGTGAAACAATTTGTGTTGCACAGAGTGAGCTGTGAGAGATGAGAAGCAGAGGAAGGCAACTTTCTTGTTTGGCAGCGTGGTTGTTCCGTGCCGTCCCTGAGATGCTTTCAGCCTCTAATGAAGACAGCTGAGACATTTGAAACACAGCCCAGTCCTCACCATTGGGTAAGCATAATTATGGTTTTGAGAGATGGTGACAACTGATCCTCAGCCAGGCAGAAGTGTTCCAGCCTTGCTGTGAGACAGCTCTGCTGGAGCTGTGCACTCTGTGCTAAGACACAGAGACCTTTGCAGCTTCCAAGGATCGGCTTAGAGAGATGGGTCCTGAGCTTGAGCTTTTGCCTAGCCCACACCTGACAGCTGAGGGCCTGCAAGAAGGATGGAGAAACACCTGTGGTAATAGGACAAGGGCCAATGGCTTCAAATTAGAAAAGAGCAGACTTAGATTAGATGTTAGGAGCAAGGTCTTTACGATGAGAGCAGTGGAACACTGGAACAGGTTGCCCAGGGATGCAGTTGGGGACCCATCCCTGGAGATAATCAAAGTGAGGCTCCACAGAGCTCTGGACAACCTGATCTAGTTGAGGATGCCCCTGCTGAGTGCAGAGGGGGGCTGAACTGGATGACCTTTGGAGGTCCCTTCCAACCCAGACCATTCTATGACTCTATGATTCTAAACTACAGTAGATCTGACAACTGTAAAAGATCTTGTGGACAGCAGGAGGTCTCTTGCTAGCAATGAAGACTCCACCTTAGTTTCCCATCCATTTCAAGTAAGGGAAAACCAAGCCCAACCCCTTCTTGCACAGCTTCAGTTTAGAGTTTAGAGTAGAATAGAATAGAATAGAATAGAATCAATAAGGTTGGAAAAGACCTCAAAGATCATCAAGTCCAACCTGTCACCCAACACCTCATGACTACTAAACCATGGCATCAAGTGCCACATCCAATCCCCTCTTGAACACCCCCAGGGATGGGGATTCCACCACCTCCCTGGGCAGCACATCCCAATGGCTAACAACGCTCTCTGGGAAGAACTTTCTCCTCGCCCCAAGCCTAAACTTCCCCTGGTGCAGCTTGAGACTGTGTCCTCTTGTTCTGGTGCTGGCTGCCTGGGAGAAGAGACCAACCCCCACCTGGCTATAACCTCCCTTCAGGTTATTGTAGACAGCAATAAGGTCTCCCCTGAACCTCCTCTTCTCCAGGCTAAAAAACCCCAGCTCCCTCAGCCTCTCCTCACAGGGCTGTGCTCCAGACCCCTCCCCAGCTTTGTTGCCCTTCTCTGGACACATTCAAGTGTTTCAATGTCCTTCTCAAATTGAGGGGCCCAGAACTGGACACAGGACTCAAGGTGTGCATAAATTGAATTTACTGGCCTAGGACTGATGCTGCTGCACCTCTGTTCCCTGCTAGATTCCACACTGTAACCCAGCTATTTATGCAGCTGTCTCTAATTTAGTATTATCTTCTAATGCAATTAAAATAAAAATGTAAAAGTAAAGATGGAAAAACAAAAATACCTAAACTCTTCCTTGCTTCCTATATTCCATCAAAATATTTAAACTTCTGATTCTTTTCTTTTTTGGCAGCAAGTACAGGCATACACAAGATATATGAATATAGAATCATAGAATTACAGAATGGTCTGGGCCAGAAAGGACGTCCAAAGGTCATTCAGTCCAACCTCCCCACAGTCAGCAGGGACATCCTCAACTAGAGCAGGTTGCCCAGAGCCCTGTCAAGCCTCACCTTGAATATCTCCAGGGATGGGACCTCAACCACCTCCCTGGGCAACCTGTTCCAGTGTTCCACCACCCTCATAGTGAAGAACTTCTTCCTGATGTCCAGTCTAGATCTCTGCTCTAGTTTGAAGCCATTGCCCCTCGTTCTGTCCCTGCAGGCCTTTGCAAACAGTCTCTCTCCATCCTTCTTGTAGCTCCCTTCAGGTACTGGCAGGCTGCTGTTAGGTCTCCCTGGAGCCTTCTCTTCTGCAGGCTGAACACCCCAGCTCCCTCAGCCTCTCCTCAGAGCAGAGGTGCTCCAACCCCACAATTATTTTCATGGCCCTCTTCTGGATCTTCTCCATCAGGTCCATGTCCTTCCTGTATTGAATGCTCCAGACCTGTACACATCTGAGAGTATTTTCTTTGCTTCATACAACTCTTCCTTTAACACTTTTTTGGCCATACCTTCCATAACAGAGATGTGTTACAGCCTTTTTTCCCCACATGCACATGCAGGTCGGATGTGCTTTGCTCTCTTGCAGAGTGGAATATTGCAAGCCAACCAATCAAAATGCTAGGGGAGGGCTGATCTGCATGGCAAAGTACATGGAAATAAAGAGAAGTTCTTCAGAAAGTATAAGAAGTTATTCAGACACGCAGTGACATTTTGTTTAGAATCCTCAGGGCCAGGGACAGGTATGTCTTGGCTGTGATTGCACTGAGCTGTACCCAGAGAGTACAGCTTACCATGGTGGAAGCCAGCCATAGCAGAGGGCAGCAAATTCTGACCTGGTAAAGCTAAGTAAGGCTATTTAATGGTCTTCTTAAGGCTGTCCTGTGATGATTATTGAATGCTGCTGACTGAATGTTGATCTTTTAAGGAACTTGGCTGAGAGAGACAAAGCTGTTTGACATTTGGAAATGCCTGTGGTCTCAGCATGCTTCTGAATATTCATTCAAAATTATCTGCTCAAAAGTCAATATTCTAGCACAGAAGAGGGCTTGAGGAGTGCATGGCCTGACTGTGCCGCTCTTCAACATGAATCTGCAACAAAGGGCTGTGTGTCCCTGCCCAGGGACATGGACCTTCCCCTGTCAGTGTCAGCCTCCTGATCACAGAATTACAGAGACATAGAATCATAAAATCACAGAAACATAGAGTCACAGAGTCATAGAATCATGGAAGGTTTTGACTTGGAAGGGACCTTTAAAGATCATCTAGTTCAACATCCTCGCAGTCAGCAGGGACATCTCCAACTAGATCAGGTTGCTCAGAGCCCAGTCCAACCTGACCTGGAATGGTCATCCCATTTCCAGGGATGGGACTTCTGCCACCTCTGTGGGCCACCTGGGACAGTGTTTCATCACCTTCAGTGTAAATATTCCTTCCTTATATCTAGTCTAAACATCCCTCTTTCCGTTTAAAACCATCACACTTCATCCTCTCACAATAGGTCCTGCTAACATGTCTCTGTCCCCAGCTTTCTGATCGCCCCTTTAAGCACTGAAAGGCCACAATAAGGCCACCTAGGAGCCATCTCCTCTCCAGATGGAACAGCCCCAACTCTCTCAGCCTATTTCTATAGCAGGGGAGCTCCAGCCCTCTCGTCATCCTCGTGGCCCTTCTGTGAACACTTTCCAGCACCTCCAGATCCTTCCTGTAAGAGAGGCTCCAGATCTGGACACAGTGCTCCAGGTGGGGTATCACCAGAATGAAGTAAATCATACCTGGCATGCCCTTAGCCTGAAACACATGAGAACTGGCAAAGGTGTGCCAGAAGTTATTTACAATTTGTCACAACTCTTAATTACTGTCATGTGTATTATTTGACTTATTTAAAGGAGTAGTTCCCCATGCCAGGTACTTTGCTCCAACACTCAGGTTTTCACAGAATCACAGAATGCTGGGGATTGGAAGTGACCTCTGGAAACCAGTGAGTCCAACCCCACTGCAGGGTCACCTAGATCAGGCTGTACAGGATCACAATATTCAGGTGGGGTTTGAATGTCTCCAGAGAAGGAGACTCCACAACTCTGAGAGCCTGCTCCAGGGCTCCAGCAACCGCACAGCAAAGTTCTTCGTTATGCTTAGGTGGAACCCTCTGGGGTCTAGTTTGTGTCCATTGCCCCTTGTCCTATCACTGGGTACCACTGAGAAGAGCCCAGTTTCATGCTCTTGACCTCCACCCTTTAGCTCTTGCTGAGCACTGAGAAGATCCCCTCTGGAGTTGCTCTTCTCCACACTTCACAGCCTCTGGTCTCTCAGCCTTTCTTCCTTGGAGAGATGCTCCAGGCCCCTCAGCATCTTTGTGGCCCTGTGTTGAACTTTCCCAGTAGCTCCCTGTGCCTCTTGTTGGGGAGCATTGCAACGGTGCCATCTGATACCTCGAGAACATCGCTTCACAGCCTCTATTTTAATTAAGCTTGAATTTAAAAAGTGATCCTGCAGGCTGATAGCCCTTTTCAGTGCTCCTTATTGACACTCTCTCAGACACTGGCAGTTATAAAACAGGCTGCACATTTTAGGGCTGGGGAGGGGGTGGAGGGGCAGCACTCTTACAAATCCACACATCTTGTAACCTCATCGTGCAGCTCTCACATACACAGACTCATTAAGCAAAAAAAAACCCAACAACCCCAGGTTTTGGAGCTACTGCACAGAGCAGGTGATAGAGCCATAATACAGTGACAAAGGGGTTTTAGTTCTTTCTGATCTAACATGTGTCTCATTAAGTGTCTGTTGCTTTTACAAACCCCTCCTCGGAGCCCATCCTCTCCTCGCGCGCGGCTGCAGCTTCCCCATTAGCGTGAGCAGCGCTCCCCCGGACAGGAGAGACGCTGCTGAACTGTGCAATGCAGATCCTAGTTGTGAAACTGGGAGATCAAAAGTTAGCCCCCTAATGAGGCAAACAAGCTCTGCTTGCTTTGCAGCCCTTATTAAAGGTAGCACTTGCATAAATTGTTTTCTTCCATCGTTTCAGAGTAGCTGTTTAGAGTAAGTACCACGCTAATAACGTGGCCCTAGGTGATTTGGACATCTGAACATTTAAAATGATTAAATTAGGAAGGATTGGGGTGGGGGAAAAGTATTTTTAAGAGTAGGAGCTCATAGTCATTGCAGTAAAGATTATGAAGACACTGGGAAGTCAGTAAGGTAAAAAATCATTATCTTTCTGCAGCGGATTTAATTTGTAATAAACAAGCTCTTGATCATTAATTCTCACGGCTGCAACTTCATTCTCTGGATGTGGCACTTTGGGGTGGATGCCCAGGAAATTTTCCACAGATCTTGAGTAGAAAGTGGTAGAATGTAAATGAATTACCTTTGGATACAAAGGGAAAATAATGATAAGGTCTAACTAATCCCATTGGGTCAGTAACTAACACTATCACAGTACACTAGGGGTTGGAAGGGACCTCCAGAGATCGTCCAGTCCAACCCCCCTGCCAAAGCAGGATCACCCAGGGTAGTCTGCACAGGAATGCATCCAGGTGGGGTTTGAAAATATCTAGGGAAGGAGACTCCACAACCTCTCTGGGCAGCCTGCTCCAGGGCTCTGGCACACTCACTGGAAAGAAGTTTCTCCTCATATTGAGCTGAAACCTTCTATGTTCAAGCTTGTACCTCCTGTTCCTTGTCTTTACTCACCATCCAAAAGAGCTTGGCCCCCTCCACTTGACACCCACCCCTCACATATTGATAGGCATTGATCCCCACTCAACCTTCTCTTCTCAAGATTAAACAGCTCCAGGACACTTGGTCTCCACAGGGAGATGCTCAAGTCCCCTAAGCATCCTCATGGCTCTCCCTTGGACTCTCTCCAGCAGGTCTCTGTCTCTCTTGAACTGGGGAGCCCCAGACTGGACCCAGGATTGCAGGTGTGGTCTCAGCAGGGAAGAGTAGAGAGGGAGAAGAACCTCCCTAGCCCTGCTGGCCACACTTTGCTTGCTGCACCCCACAATACCATTGGATCCCTTGGCCACAAGGGTACATAGAGTTTGTTGTATGAACTACTTTTTTTTCTCTTTCTCAGCTCTTCACTCTAGCTGATAGCAGGTGGTGACTTTTGCTTGGCTGTTGCTGAACATACTTGTTGTGGCTAAGCAACTAACAAGCTACTCTGCTTTTCTCTTTTTCTCTTGTACAGAGGGGAAGGGGGTGGAGAGGGGAAGCCATTGGTAGCCCCCTGGTTTTGTCCAGGGGGTGCTGGCCCTTGTGCTGTTTATAAATTGTAAATATATGTAAATATTGTCTATTCATTGCATCTCATATCTCTAGATTGCAGTTTGCTTGTAAATGCAGCTTCATACACTTCCATCCCAAACTGAACTGGTCTGGCAATTTTATTTAGGGGGTAGTTCTCCAAATGAGTTGGAGGGAAGGGGGGAAGGAAGGAATTTCAACCCACCACACTGGAATGTTCAGATTGGATACTTTCCTTAATATAGCTCACTGGAATAAGGAGGAAAAATGTTGTAGATGTGTTGATTTTTTTTCCCCCGGTATATTTCACCTTGTATTCAATGGCTAACTGGATAGTTACAGCAGAGAGGGAAATACTGAGCAGAAATACTGAGCAAACAAGGTCTCAGCAAAACCTTCCCTCCTAAGCAGCAGCAGCAGCAGAAGGCAGAGATGACATTGATGAGGGGAGGGTGTTGTTGTCATTCCCAGTGTTTGGATGTCATTACTGTGTTATTCCCATTGTTCTGACATAATGACTTGTTTGTTCTAATTGCACCAATCTGGGCTGCATGATATTTGTGTCATCCATCAGCCTGAATGAGGAACTTCTGTTTTGCTGTGTAATTCAGACGTGTCAGACGTGCACCCAGCTGGAGGGTTTTACACGCATGCTTCAGTATCAGCTGTGCACCCTCTGCTGTCACAGAAAGTCTGCCATGTTTTAAAGTGTGTGCATCACACACACTGAGGCATAGACAGTTACACAGTCACAGAATTACTGAGGCCATAAAAGACCTCTGAGATCATCAAGTCCAGCCTGTGACCCAACACCACCACATCAGCTAAACCATGCCACCAAGTGCCACATACAATCTGTCCTTAAAGACCTCCAGTGATGGTGACTCCACCACCACCCTGGGCAGCCCATCCCAGTGCCTAATCAGCCTTTCCATGAGGAATTGCTTCCTAATATCCAACCTAAACCTTCCCTGGCACAGCTTCAGGCCATGCCCTTTTGTCCTGTCACAAGTTACCTGGGAGCAGAGCCTGAGTCCCATCTGACTACAGCTTCCTTTCAGGTAGTTGTAGAGAGTGATAAGGTCCCCTCTGAGTCGCCTCTTCTCCAGGCTGAACACCCCCAGCTCCCTCAACCTCTCCTTATCAGACTTTCCCTCCAGCCCCCTCCTCAGACTAGTCACTTGTGGTATCACTCTCCTCTGGACCTACTCCAACACCTTAAGATCCTTCCTGCAGTGAAGGCCCAGGCACACATGAAACCCGTGGGCACTGCCAGTCATGGGATGAAATGTTTCTTAACTGTGAACTGGGTTATTCTAGTTCTACCAGGGTTTTGACACACTCTCTTCAGACTGAACCATTACTTCTGCCTGTTTTCTATGCATTCTCAAGAGTAGCAGATCAGTAGCAGCTAATCACAGAATCATAGAATGGTCTGAGTTGGAAGGGACCTCCAAAGGCCATACAGTCCAACCATCCTGCATCAGCAGGGACATTCTCAACTAGATCAGGTTGCCCAGAGCCCTCTTGAGCCTCACCTTGAATATCTCCAGGGAGTGGGCCCCAATCACCTCACTGGACAACCTGTTCCAGTGTTCAACCACCCTCTTGGTGCAGAACTTGTTCCTAACATCTTAGATTTAGATTAACCTGCTCTTCTCTACTTTGAAGCCATTGTCCCTCAGCCTATCACTGCAGGCCATTGCAGACAGTCTCCATCATACTTCTAGCCCCCTTCAGGTACTGGAATTTTGCTATTAGATCTCCCTTGAGCCTTCTCCTCTCCAAGCTGAAATGGTGGAGGTGGGCAGATGTGTAAAATTGTTTGGGGTTTTTTTTTTTGGTACGTGCTCTTTTTCCTGTTAGACCTTTCTAGCTGTGTATGTTCAGATGCTGTGCTGCCTCTTCAGGCTGTTGGGCTTCTAGAATGTGCATGACTGAGTTGGGGCTATTCATTCTGGAGAAGAGAGGGCTCCAAGGAGAGCTTCTTGTAGCCTTCCAGTATCTGAAGGGGGCTACAAGAAAGTTGGGGAGGGACTTTTGAGGGTGCCAGGGAGTGATAGGACTGGGGGAATGGAGCAAAACTAGAAATGGGTAGATTTAGATTGGATATTAGGAAGAAATTCTTCCCCATGAGGGTGGTGAGAGCCTGGCACAGGTTGCCCAGGGAGGTGGTGGAAGCCTCATGCCTGGAGGCTTTTGCAGCCAGGCTGGCTGTGGCTGTGAGCAACCTGCTGTAGTGTGAGGTGTCCCTGCCCATGGCAGGTGGTTGGAGCTGACTGATCCTTGAGGTCACTTCCAACCCTAACAATTCTGTAATTCTACGAGCAAACAGTGCCCTGAATGAAAGGGTTTGCAGTGCGCCCCAGAATCACTGCCATGAGGTCTGAAACCAAAACCTGAAGGAGAGAGAAGCATTTTTCACACAAGCCTCTGTGTAAATTTTCTGCCTCTGCCTGCCAGCCACATTAACTGGTGGAAATAAAGTATAAAGCCCTAGATCTCAGCTGTGTGTCTCTCCCAGCTCTCGCGTGTGCCCATACATGCTTTACCCCTGCACGCTCTCTGCATGGCTTATACACCTGGCTGCCTGTCTCTTTCTCTCTCTATCTATCTAGGAAAAAAAACCCAAACAACCAACAAACAGATCCCACCTGCTTCACCCCGGCCAGAACATATTCTATTTCACTGCTGGCACCTCAGCTGAAAATGTTGCTGCAAAAGCTGTGAAAAGAGCAAAGCCAGCCTGGGTGTGTTTCAAGCACAGAAATCTCCAGCAATGAGGCGAGGAAATGCAGCTTGGGTTTACTGTGGTCTTTTCAGTAGATGTATACTAGCAATTAATTTGATCTGCAGTCTAAGAGGCATTTTATAATTAATTTCTCAGCATTTACCACATACAAGCCATCACTTTACAGTGCCATGTCATTAACAAAATCCCATTTTTTCATGGAGAATAGGCATACTGATCTACATTTTCCCATGCCGCCTAGCCAGAATGGACTCAAGGGATATTATCTTATTCAGAAAGAACCTTTCAAGGTTGAATAAAAGAAATGGTGCAGGGTCCCTGGGAGAGGGAAGTGATCATCATTTTCACCTTCAACTCTTCTTTGATGTGGCAGAGTCAATTTTTAATCAGCAGCCATCAGACTGGGCTTCATTTCGCCTTACAAAGTCCTATTACTCTGCCACTTTCTGGAAGGAGGTGATAAGGACAATGCTCTTCTTTTTCTCTTCATAGAGCCCTGCATATGATGAGTCCCTTTGGAGAGGTTTGATAAAAAAAAAAAATAAAAAATGAGTGAGTATGTAGGGATAAAGGTCACCTCTCTGCCAGAATTAACTCTTCAAGACAACAAACTTTTGATTCCAGTGTATTTGTTTTTAGACATTCTTCTGTATTCTTCCCTGTGTAGTTTTTGTGGTCAGCAGTAACAAGATGAGGGTTAATCCCCACAAAGCTTTTGATCTAAATGCTACTTCAGATGATTGGCTTGCCACAGAGGGGGAAAAAATTAAAAATGAAATGAAATGAAATGAATTGAAATGAAATGAAATAAAATAAAATAAAAAATAAAATAAAACAAAATAAAATAAAATAAAATAAAATAAAATAAAATAAAATAAAATAAAATAAAATAATATAAAATGGGGGGGAGAAAAAATGGGGAAAAAATAGGAAAAATAAATAGGGAAAAAATAAAAATTGGATAAAAAATGAAATGGGGAAAATTAATAGGGAAAAATAAAATAGGGGCAAAGTGAAAGAGGAAGAAAGGTAAACTAGGGAAAAAAATAAATAGGAAAAATTAAAGCAGGAAAAAGTAAAATAGGAAAAAAAAAGATGAAATAGGAAAACAATTGAATAGGAAAAATAAAATAGGAAAAAATAAAATAGGAAAAAAATAGGGAAAAATAAATAGGAAAAATAAAATAGGAAAAAAAGGAAAAAAAGGAAAAAATAAATAGGAAAAAATTAAATAAGAAAAAATAGGAAAAAATAAATAGGAAAAATAAAATAGGAAAAAATAAATAGGAAAAAATAAAATAGGAAAAAAAAAGGAAAAAATAAGTAGGAAAAAATAAAATAGGAAAAATAAATAGGAAAAATAAAATAGGAAAAATAAAATAGGAAAAATAAAATAAGAAAAAAATAAAAAAATAATAAAAAATAAAATAGGGAAAATTAAATAGGAAAAAAAATAGGGGAAAAGTAGAATAGGAAAGCAGATAAAATAGGGGGAAATTAAATAGGAAAAATTGAAACAGGAAAAAAGTAAAATAGGAAAAAAGGGGAAAAAAATAAAATAGGAAAAATAAATAAGAAAAATAAAATAGGAAAAAATAAAATAGGAAAAATAGAAAAATGGGAAAAGATATAAAAAAGAAAATAGGAAAAAATACAATAGGAAAGAAAACAAAATAGGAAAAAAATAAAATATGAAAAAAATAAAATGAGAAAAAACCCCACACAAACCAAACCCTCCCCACCCCACCTCACTCCAACCACATACAACAGGCACTCAACTGCTCCAGTCCGAAGTGAACCTTTTGAAATGAGCAACACAAAGGAAATTACATCAAATTAAAATATGCCTATTTATCAAGGCATCTCCAAATGATCCTCCACTGCAAGAATACACCATGGATCCTTGCAGATAAAGGACAGAAGAGACACATTCCTTACAATCACTGAAATTGTGGGGGGTGTGTGGGGGGGGAATCCCCCCTCTGGAGGTGTTTTTTTTCTGTTAAATAAACCTAAATTATTTTTTAAACTATGCATTCATGCAGTGTAAAAAAAAAAAACCCAACAACAAAAACCCACCCCACACCACCACCACCTTCTATAATCTTTTAGTATCATTTATTGTAGTCAGCAGTCTTAATTGCCTCCCTGAAATGGATCAGAGTTCTGGGAATTACACACTAAAATGATGTTACCACTCTCCAGTCTTCACATTCCTCGATATAATCTCATTAAAAATATCAAGCCTCTAGGTGAGGGAATACATATGGATGCTAAATGCATCTTAAGTAGGAGCACCTAAACTGATGGCCTAGTTATTACAGAACAAAGCAGCTGAAGATGAATTTTAATGCTGTAGTAGAGCAGGGTTTTTTATTATTATTATTATTATTATTTATTTATTTTGGGGGTGGGGGTTGGTTGCTTTTTTTTTTAGTTATTGCTATAATTCTTAACATGTTTGGGGAGAGGGGCTGGATTTTCTTGTTACCTCTGGAAAGGAAGTAAAAAAAAAAAGGAAAAGCAAACCAAAAAAAGAATGAACTATTGTAATTTGGAGCCAATTGAAACAGCGGAAAGACATTTTTCAGAGTAACATAAACTCTTATTTTCCAGTAGAACACACAAGTGCAAAACCCCCACCAGAAGCCCCCAGTTTCATCAGCTATAATTCCCAGAAAGAGGGATGCCAAGCTGCAAGGTTCTGTTTCAAAGAATGCTAACTGTGTGCTCCAAAAAAAAAACCCCAAACACCCTCTGGAGAAAATCAATGCATCTTCCAGCCAAAAAAAATGGCAAGGGAAGAGGGGGGCAGGGTGTGGGGGGACACACAGAATGATGTTGAATTCCACTTATGAAATAATTAGATTTTAGAGAATTGGATTTCCTACTATGAATTGCAAAGAATACCTGTGCAAGAGCTAAGCATACCCAGCCTGGGCTCCCCTGTGTGTGCCCTGCAGTCTGCTGAGTGGTGAGACAAAAACTCTCCTCTGGTGTTTGGAGCAGATTTGGCAGAGAGAGGCAGCATGGACTGGCCTCACTGGCAGAGCCCTGTGAGGAGAGGCTGAGAGCCCTGGGGCTGTTTAGTCTAGAAAGAAGACTAAGATGGGATTTAATAAATGTCTATAAATATCTGAGGGTTGGGGGTCAAGAGGGAGGGGACAGGCTCTGCTCAGTTACACCCTGGGATGGGACAAGGGGCAATGGATATAAACTACAGCACAGGAGGTTCCACCCCAACATGAGGAGGAACTTCTTGACTGTGAGGGTCCCAGAGCACTGGAACAGGCTGCCCAGAGAGGTTGTGGAGTCTCCTTCTCTCACAGGGTGTTGGTCTCTTCTTCTAGGCAACCAGCACCAGAACCAGAGAACACAGTCTCAAGTTGTGCCAGGGGAGGTTTAGGCTGGATGTTAGGAAGAAGTTCTTCATAGAAAGAGTTATTGGCCATTGGAATGGGCTGCCCAGGGAGGTGGTGGAGTCACCATCACTGGAGGTGTTTAGGAAGAGACTGGATAGGGTGCTTGGTGCCATGGTTTAGTTGATTAGATGGTGTTGGGTGATAGGTTGGACACGATGAACTCAAAGGTCTTTTCCAACCGGGTTAATTCTATTCTATTCTATTCTATTCTATTCTATTCTATTCTATTCTATTCTATTCCATTCCATTCCATTCCATTCCATTCCATTCCATTCCATTCCATTCTATGTGAACTGTGCTGGATTCTATGGTCCTGCTCTGTCAGGGGGATTTGGACCCAATGATCTCTGGAGGTCCCTTCCAAGCCCTAACATCCTGTGCCCCTGTGAACCTGAGGCCATACAGTGTTTCATTAGCAGGGTTATCAGAGTGGCTGGCTGAAGCTAAATCCCACAGATTATGCCCAAGGTGTAGAGCACTCAAAATTAATTTGATGAAGAGAATGGCTGCTCCGTGACACTGTGATTCTGAAGCAGATAGTCATAAACATCCTCCCAGCCAGGGCAAAACCAAAAGCCTTAACCTAACTGGGAGTGAGGGGTTTGCATATGATAAACTCAGATTGCCAGGGGGTTTGATTTGTTTCTCACAAACAAACAAACAAACAAACAAACAAACAAACAAACCAACCCCACATGAAAATAAAGCACCAGTTATTATTTATCTACTTATGTATTTATTCTGTAATAGTATCACTGGGTTGCAGTGAGAAGTGGCCTGCTTGGGGGATTGGTGACACCAGATAGTGCATTTCATGTCATGGCTGCCGGCTCAGATCTGTCAGGCGTACAGGAGAATAATTACCCTCTGATGGCTGCGGAGTGACTGGGGTTATAAACAGCAGTGTCACGAGGGGTGACCGTGGGCACCGTGGTGGAAGGCTCAGCAGGGAAGGCTGAGGATTACATGGCAAAGATCACCACTTCCTTTGTCCTTCCAGGAACTCTTCCTCCAAGCTAGGACTGTTAGTTTGTAGAATCCTCCAGTCCTACACCTTGGAGAGGATTTGGGGTTATTATATTTTGATTATAGTGCCATAACTAAGTAGGGACTGAAGTCTTCTCTCACCTGAGAACTCACAACAGTCTTTCACTTCATCTAAAGAAAGAAGGGTCAAACTTGACCTGGGCATGTTCATTGAACAAACAGGGACAGAACTTTTCCCTCCCCTAAGAACTCTCAAGAGCCATTCTTGATGGGGTACTGGGTGCCATGATCTAGTTGTTTAGGTGGGTTGGATTGGTTGATAGGTTGGACACGATGATCTTGAAGGTCTCTTCCAACCTGGATGTATTGTATTGTATTATTGTATTATTCAGCTCTTCTAAAGAAAGGTCAAACTTGACCTGGGCATTTTGATTTAAGAAAATAGGGACAGAAGTCTTCTCTCACCTAAGAACTTTCAATAATCTTTCACTCCATCTTAAAAGAGAGAGGCTGAACTTGACCTGGACATTCTGTTTCAATGGATCAGTCCTTGTTACTCTACCTAGACCTAGGAAGTTCTGTGAGTATTTTGCTGCTCTTTCACACAGTACAATATCTTCCTGCACTTGGGTAGAGCAAATGCAAGGCAAGGAAGGACAACACCAGGGAAGGATTATCTATGGAAATTGGATGAGGTGAGGTAGTATCTTTGCTTAGCACTTGACTGTAGGGGGACTTTTCCAGGGGACTACATGGGGAACAAGCTCTATGAGGAGCAGCTGAGGGAACTGGGGCTGTTTAATCCAGAGAAGAGGAGGCTGAGGGGAGACCTTCTGGCTCTCTACAACTCTCTGAAAGAGGTTGGAGCTAGGCTGATGTTGTTGGTCTCTTCTCCCTAGTAACAAATGATAAAACAAGAGGAAATGGCCTTGGGGGTGCTGATGGATGAGAAGCTGGATGTGAGCAGGCAGTGTGAGCTTGCAGTACAGAAGGCCAATGGCAGCCTGGGCTACATCCAAAGCAGCATTGCCAGCAGATCCAGAGAGGTGATTCTGACACTTGACTCTGCTCTGGTGAGACCTCACTTGGAGTACTGTGTGCAGGACTGGAGCCCTCAATATAGGAAGGACATGGATCTGATGGAGCAGGTCCAGAGGAGGGACATGAAAATGATCAGGGGGTTAGAGCACCACTGCTATGAGGAGAGGCTGAGGGAGCTGGGGGTGTTCACCTGGAGAAGAGAAGGCTCCAGGGAGACCTAATAGCAGCCTGCCACTACTTGGGGGGGCTACAAGAAGGATGGAGAGACACTGTTTGCAAAGGCCTGGGGTGACAGGACAAGTGGAATGGCTTTAAACTAGAGAAGATCAGATTTAGATTGGATGTGAGGAACAAGTTCTTTACTATGAGTGTCATGGTTTAGGCTCGAGGTGAAGAGAAAGTTCTTCACCGAGAGAGTCATTCGCCATTGGAATGTGCTGCCCAGGGAGGTGGTGGAGTCACCATCCCTGGAGGTGTTCAAGAGGGGATTGGACGTGGCACTTGGTGCCATGGTCTAGTCATGAGGTCTGTGGTGACAGGTTGGACTTGATGATCTTTGAGGTCTCTTCCAACCTTAGTGATACTGTTATACTGTAACACTGGAGCAGGCTGCCCAGGGAGGTGCTTGAGGCTCCATCCCTGGGGGTATTCAAGGTGAGGCATGACGAAGCCCTGGGCAATCTGATCTAGTTGTGGATGTCCCTGTTGACTGCAGGGAGGTCAGACTGGATGACCTTTGGAGGTCCCTTCTGGCCCAGACCATTCTATGACTCCAAGCATTATTCCAAAGTTTGCTACAGATATTTGCACTGCAGAACGCTGGGGCTGTCTTCTAACCTAGCATCACAAGCATTGCCAGAATATGTCTGACAAAACCCACAGCACACAATAGGTTTGGGGCAAAAGCAGCTGAGGTCTGCAGTTTTAAAATATTAGTAGATATTTCTCTCTTCCTCACAGGGTCACCTGCATGTCCATAACTCATCAAGCCCAACAAGTGAAAGTATTCAGTTGTGGAGGGGATCACTCAGAGGCAGACCTTTGGTTTGTATCTGATTGTGGATCCTAAATTTCCCAGACAAAAAAAAACCATATACATGTATATACCATAGAATCATAGAATCAACCAGGTTGGAAAAGACTTCAAAGATCATCAAGTCCAACCTGTCACCCAACATCTCATGACAACTAAACCATGGCTCCAAGTGTCACATCCAATGCCCTCTTGAACACCTCCAGGGATGGGGACTCCACCACCTCCCTGGGCAGCACATTCCAATGGCTAACAACTCTCTCTGTGAAGAACTTTTTCCTCACCATGAGCCTAAACTTCCCCTGGCACAGCTTGAGACTGTGTCCTTTTGGCCAGCTGGGCACACTGCTGGCTCATGTTCAGCTGATGTCAGTAGTACCCCCAGGTCCCTTTCTGCCTGGCGGTGCTCCAGGCACTCTGACCCCAGCCTGTAGCACTGCATGGGGTTGTTGTGGCCAAAGTGCAGCGCTCAGCACTTGTACTTATTCACTGCCATCCTGGTGGACTCTGCCCTTTTTTGTTTTGTTTTGTTTTTTTCCTTTGGTCATTGTTATTTTGGGTTTTGTTTTGCTTGTTTGTTTTCCTAAAAGGAAAAGGGAAAAGGAATTATGAACATATTGTTTGTGGCCAGTGGAGATTAAATGTATCCTATATTGAGTCAATTTTCCTTTTCTGTTGGCAGTTCTCCTAGGTGGGTGTGAGGTACATCAGATCTCAATGGTAGTGGTTGCACAGCACCAGGCTATTTGCCTTACACTGCTCCGAATGCCTCAGGCTTGCAGCACCTGCAGCTTCTGCTGAAAAGAGCTTCCACACCACAATGTCTCTTGCTGAAACTGTGATTCACAGACTACAGAATAAACCAGTTCAACCTATCACCCCACACCTTCTAATCAACTAAACCATGGCACTGGGTACCTCATCCAGTCTCTTCTTAAACACTTCCAGTGATGGTGACTCCACCACTTCCCTGGGCAGCTCATTCCAATGGCCAATCTCTCTTGCTGGGAAGAATTTCTTCCTAATATCCAGCCTAAACCTCCCTCCCACACGTAGCTTTTCTGCAACATCAGCTTTTTTTTCTCCACTGTTTGTCACGTTGCCTCAAAGATTCCTCAGGAAAGAAAAATCCTTTGCCATGTCAGAGGTTTCTTTCTTTACATTACTTTGTTAATTCAAACAGGGACACCTCACACTACATCAGATTGCTCAGAGCCACATCCAGCCTGGCCTTAAAAGCTCCAGGGATGGGGCTTTCACCACCTCTCTGGGCAACCTGTTCCAGTGTCAGAATCATAGCATGATAGAATTATTAAAGTTGGAAAAGTCATCTAAGATCATGGAACAGGTTGCCCAGGGAGGTGGTGGAGACCCTGTGCCTGGAGACATTCAAGATCAGGCTTGGTGGGGCTCTGATCAAACTGATATTGATGGGGATGTCCCTGCTTGCTGCATAGGGTTTGTCACTAGGCAGCCTCTGGAGGTCCTTTCCAACCTAGCTCATTCTATGGATCATCAAGTGAAACTGTCAACCCAACAGCACCACGACCAGTAAACCATGTTAGGTTAAGAGTTAGATAACAGAAAAACCCAAACCCACCTGATTTTCTCCCAGCTCCTGAATGTGCATAGACAGCAACAAACATCCCTGAACCACACATTTCTGAATATTTAGAAGCCTGTCCTTAAGTGCCTGGAGAGGAGGCAGAGCCAGCTGGAATCTTCAGACAGGATAGGAGACTCTGTAGGTTACAAAACTAGGCACAGGGCTGTCTTTCTGTCATGTATGAACTGTGAAACATGACAGTCCCTCTGGATATCAGTAGCTTACAAGTGTCTGAGAAGCAGTCTCCTGGAATGACAAATCCTGGCGTTAGTTTGTCTCTCTGTGCAGTACTCCAGGTTAAAATACCTCATTGCAATGCAAGTGCTGTCATTGTTTCTTCCTGAAAAACAGCTTTGGCCAAGGCAAGTGACAGAGCCAAACAAGGCTCTGCAACTTGGCCATGGTGAACACACCCAGCTAGGCAGCTTCTGCCTCTAGGAAACAGTCAGAGCAAGCACAGATGTGAGGTGGAGAGCTCCTTAGGCTGCCTGGTAACCTCCACACTGCTGAGTAAAAGTCAACAACTGCTTGCAAGTATCACTTGCAAGGATGATGGACTTTGATCAAACCCTATGGGGTCTCTAGAAGCTCAAAGGGCTAGTGGAGCAACCTTTGCCTCTGAAAACACTCTAAACATTCTGAAGTATTCAACTAGCCAAGCAGATGCACTCATCAGACGCGTACAGATCTCTATCTTTCTAGTGGCCTTTGCACCAACATTAACAATTTTTAAGGGAAGACCATGCCATCATCTGTTAAAGTGTTAAGAACAAGCAGATGCATGATGTAATTTGGAAGGGAAGTGTACAATAAATGCAATGGTGTGAGCAAATGCATTGCCAAATCCCTCCGTCCTCCCAAAATACTTCTATACATGCAGCTCTGTGTTGGTGGAGTGGCAACTGAAAAACCTCGAGGCAGGACATAATCAAGAAAGATGCAGAGCTCTGGATGAAGCAGGATGGCTCAATCATTGGTGAGTCCTGGCCATGCTGGAGCAGTCCTGCAGTTATAAAAGCTAAAACTCTGTTTGGATTTAAGATCTGTAGTTAAATTACGCTGTGAAAAATGGACACTGATACAAGAAAAGCCCCCAACAAAAACAAGTCAGCACGGAAGACTGTGTGTGTTTTGTCTTTATTCTTATGTAGTGTTCCTTGTGCTATGGTAAGAATGTTTGATCAGCGAGTGCATGTTTTAATGCCTTGAGGTGCAAACGCTGGTTTTGAGACAGGCACACGAGAAGGAGGATGATAATTTGGACAAGATGTTTCTAAAGGACCAACTACCAGCAAAGTAATCAGCTGCTGGGCACAGAAAACTCTAGGGGAGGGATGACACAAAGTGAAGTGACAATATCAGCAGAAGACAGCAGAGCTGGAGGACATCCTGTGCCATCCCACTGGTGATGTGTAGACAAAGATGTAAATATGCTGAAAAGCAAAATGATCACGCAGCACTTACTTGAATGCTTGAGCCATTTGGCTGATTACAGTAACTGATTAATATGTCTGTACCAGTAAGCACATAATTGACATTTGATTATCAATCTAAGGCCAAACCTCAGACTGTAACAAATAAACCTAACCTAAATAAATGCAATGGAAAGTTTATTAAAAGCAGCCTCCATCAGCTTATAAATTACCTACTTGGGCAGAGCACTAAAATATTTACTGAAATATAGAAAATAGATGAGAAAATAACTCACTGAATATTCAATTTCAGATTCATATGGGGCTGCAGATTTCAATAATAAAAGCCAAACTTGATCAGGAGAAATAAAAAAAACAACACCAAAGAGAGTTTAGGGTTTGGGTTTGGTTATTATGTTGGGGTTTTTTTGCCTTAAAACACTATTAATTCAAACATCTCCATCAGCAGTTGTGCTGTATGTCTAATTTTTAATGAAAATGACACAATCTGCATGCATGGTCAACATAAAAGACAATTTAAGTCCTTTATGTTTATAAGAACACAGGCTGGCTGGCTGTGGGTGACAGCTAATTTCCTCTAGTCTCTTTATGCCCCGCAGCTATTAATGCATGCTGATCTTCAAGTATTATTGGGGGGGGGGGGGGGAGAGAAATAATAACAATAAAAAGAAATAATAAAAAATAAATTAAGCCCAAAACATTGAAAAAAGAAAGAAAAGAAAAAAAAAAAAGAACAAAAAGAAAGCCATCAATTTTAGGCTAATTTCAACGAAATCATTTGAAATGAACTCCCGCGGTGAAAGGAGGTCTAATAAAACAACAGAGCGCTGAGCGGGGCACGGAGCGCCGGGGCTAAACAATTCGGTGTGAGAAACAGCCCGAGATCACCCACCACAAAAAAAACACACACAACCACCCCAAACCAACAACCCCTCCCCCCTCTCTCCCCCCCACCCCAAACATTATGAAGTGCAGATGTTCTCTTAGATGGGGGGGGGGGGAAAGTTCTCTTTTTAGTGTATTTAAGCAAACCAGATGGGATTCATTTGAGTCGTTTCAAAGCTTTTTCAGCTATTTCTTGAAGAAATACTTCAGGCGTATGATATGGGATGTAAAAAGGCAAAGAAACCCCCAACAAACCCTCTCTAATATGCTTTTATTCTGTGGTATTAAAAAGGTACAAGGCAATAATTTAAGAACTTAATACCGAATGGATTAGCTAGAAACCAAATACTGGTAAAATATGACACACACACACCTCCCCCCAGCCAAAACCAAACCAACCCAAACCAAACCAAAACAAAAAAGCCACAACCTCCTTCTTGGTTTTGCAGTCCTGGCCAAGCAGTTTCCCCTTTCTCATTGAAGTTCACAGGATCCCAGGATGTTAAGGGTTGGAAGGGACCTCTGGAGATCATCGAGTCCAACCCCTCTGCCAAAGCAGGACCATAGAATCCAGCACAGGTCACACAGGAATGCGTCCAAGTGGGTCTTGAAAGTCTCCAGAGAAGGAGACGCCACAACCTCTCTGGGCAGCCTGTTCCAGTACTCTGGGACCCTCACAGTCAAGAAGTTCTTCCTCATGTTGAGGTGGAACCTCCTGTGCTGTAGTTTATATCTGTGTCAATCATAGAAATAAGTGGTGTGAGGAATCTGGCAATATAAGCTTAGAGCTTGACGTAGTGGTAGGCCATGCTTAGCATAAGTGTAGAAGTAGCTAGCAGTTCAGCAAAACAGTTCTGTGCCAGCAGCATAATGTAACTGAAGCAAGGTACTGGTAGCTAGGAACACAGAGAGTTATCTTGGAATAACAGGACGCATACATCGATCAACAACCTCACATGATATTGGTAGTTTAACCAATAATGTATAACACTACGATGTGGGGTCACTTGTGGGGGACCAATGAAGCTATGCCAACGATGCTCTGTGAAGCTATGTAAGCTGTAGAGGTTCTTTAATTAAATGAAGAACACTTAGATCATACTGGTCATCCGTATTGATTCCGTACTCTGTCGTCAACATATATCCGTTGCTCCTTGTCCTATCCCACAGTATCACAGTATCGCCAAGGTTGGAAGAGACCTCGAAGATCATCGAGTCCAACCTGTCACCACAGACCTCATGACTAGACCATGGCACCAAGTGCCACGTCCAGTCCCCTCTTGAACACCTTCAGGGACTCCACCACCTCCCTGGACAGCACATTCCAATGATGAATGACTCTCTCAGTGAAGAACTTCCTCCTCACCTCGAGCCTAAACTTTCTGTGGTGCAAGTGAGCAGAGCCTGTCCCCTCTCTCTTGACATGCAGCCCCCAGATATTGGTAGACATTGATCAGATCTCCTCTCAACCTTCTCCTCTCCAGACTAGTCACCCCCAGGTCTCTCAGCCTCTCCTCATCAGGCAGTGCTCCAGTCCCTTCAGCATCCTTACAGCCCTCCCCTGGACCCTCTCCAGCTGATCCCTCTTGAACTGGGGGGCCCAGAACTGGATGCAATATTCCAGGTTAACTGAGTGTGGTGCATTTCATATCTAAACTCATTTCCCTCACTTTCCATTAATCTGTGCTGCCCTTGAGCTCTGTAGAAGGGTCTCCAGTGCTTTTCCTCCAGTTTGCTTATCCCTGGCAGTTCCACACTTCTGTTTATTAGGAGCTCAGTTTTTCCTGTTGAGGGATCTTTTTGGCTGTTGCATTCCAGGATGCATGTGACAAATTTATGATTGAAAGACAAAGTCTTCAGCAAAGTTAATCTCCTTTTGCCAAGTTAATGCCATTTTGCCCTTGTTTTCCTTTGTGTTGAGCTCAAAGACGTTTCTTTGGATAACAATTAACTACCTGCAGTTCAGATTTGAGACTGATTTTGAGCTTCAAACTGTGGTTATTCATTATCTAGATGCACATACTGGAAATGAACCTGAATTGGCCATAATTGATATATCCTGTGCATCCACAGGAACAAATGCTAACTCCCTTGAAAGAATTGCATGGTTACAGCAGCTGAGATATCTCAACCCAGTCTTTGTTCTTCTAGGAGCAATTTCAAAACAACATTGCAAGTTCCAGTGAACTCAAAGTTCAAAAGTGTGAATCACTTCCAAATCACTCAGCAAAACATAACTGAGTTAAGGCAAAGCCATTTGTTTCCAGTGACTGGCAACCACAGAGTGACAGAATCAGAGAATCACAGAATGTTAGGGGCTGAAAGAGACCTCCAAAGCTCATCCAGTCCAACCCCCCTGCCAGAGCAGGATGACCTAGAGCATGTCACACAGGAACATATCCAGGCACTTCTTGAATATCTCCAGAGAGGGAGATTCCACACCCACCCTGGGCAGCCTGTTCCAGGGCTCTGTCACCCTCACAGGCAAAAAAGTCATCCTCCTGCTTCCATGGAACTTCCTATGCCACAGCTTCCACCAGTGCCCCTTGTGCTCACCTTCTGAAGGATTTCATTTCTTATGTTTGCACACTGCCACGCTGGTCCAAGCAGAGAGGCAGGCTAGGCTATCTGAAAGTGGAGAATTATGCCTGAGCAAAAGGCTTTTACTGCTTACATCCAGCTGCACTTCAAGGCAAGTTTTGTTGTGATGCATTAAAAAGTACATATTACTTATGCCAGGCACTTGCAGCTTTCTGCAATGACTCACAGATGACTGCACACTGCTGCTTTATTTTTTTGCTGCTCAAAAGCAACTATTTCAGAGCTGCTTTCATAGGAACCTTATCCACTTTTTCGTGTAATGACATTTATAGAACCCCCAAATGCTTAACATTTCCATCTTTAGTTACCAAAAGGACTGACTGTTGGCTATTGCAGCTTCCAGTCTTTTCTGTGAATCACAGAATCATTTCGGTTGGAAAAGCCCTTTCAGATCATCCAGTCTGGCCACTCTCCAACTCTACCAAGGCTGGGGCTAACCCATAGCCCCCAGCACCACACTTCTGCCTCTTTGACACACCTCCAGGGAATGGCATCTAACCACCTCTCTGGAGAGCCTGGCCCAGTCTTTGAGAACTCTTTCAGTCAAGAAGTTTCTTCTAATAAGAACCTTCAATATGGTGCTGAGACCCATTATGACATGAACTGATTTTGCCTCTGAGATGGATCTGTTCAATCAAGAGTGCTACACAACAATACAGCATCAATTATAAACCCTGTAGCCAATGCCCTGAAGTCCAATATGTAGGTTTTAGGGTGGATATATCAGACTGATGTTTTTTTACATCAAGGGCACAATGAATGCAGAATTTGATGGAGGAAACTCCAGAAGAATGGGATAGTTTGGTTCCTAAGGCTGGCAGTAGGACGTCAGGCTTGTGTTGCCAAAAATAACTGTACCCTATTTTTTTCCCTTGATGAATGGTTTTCTGAGGTGTAAGTAAAATTAGCACTGCTTTTTGTGTGGTTCCTAATGCTGAGCCCATCCCCTCCCAGAGTCCACAATGAGAAAAGTGTTGCTATCTGGCATTTGGAGGAAGAAGATCTCATGTCTTAGTGACTCTTCAGTCTAAAGGAGGCTTTCCAGAAAATGAGTGATCAATCACTAGTGGGGTGAAAGGACCAGTTTCATCTCAGCTTTGTCTGCTACACCAATTATGTAAGGAAGCAGAAGTTTGTGGTGGCCAGAGTTGTCAAGCTGATTTCTTTCCTGGAAGTAAATGAATGAAAAGAAACCCCAAATATATAAACCAGAAAATGAGGCTTTGTCAGGGATATTTAAGTTGTGAAAGGATATTGAAACTGTATTTTTTATACTTAGGAATACATCAACATTCAAGCCATAGAATCCTTGAAGGGCTCAGATTGGAAGGTACCTCAGAAATATTGACTTCAACCCCTCTGCCATGGGCAGGGACACCTCTCAACTAGACTCAGTTACTTAAGGCCTCATCCAGCCTGGCCTTGAACACCCCCAGGGAGGAAGCAGCCACAACCTCCCAAGGCAGCCTATTCCAGAGTCTCACCACTCTCCTACTGAAGAACTTCTTCCTAAGATCCAGCCCTGTCTTTAGACACCCTCATGAAAAGTCCCTCTGCAGCCTTCCTGGAGGATTCCTCCAGCTATTGGAAGGCAGCTATAAGGTCCCATGGAGTCTTCTCCAGGCTGAACCCCGCCAGCTCCCTCAGCCTGTCCTCAGAGCAGAGGTTCTCCAGCCTTGGATCCTCCTTGTGGCCCTCCTCTGAACTCAATCCAACAGCTTTTCGCCCTTCTCATGCTTGGACACCAGAATTGGAGGCAGGATTGGAGGTGAGGTCTCAGCAGAGCAGAGTCAAGGGGCAGAATCCCCTCTCTTGCCCTGCTGCCCACACTCTTCTGGCTGCAGCCCGGCACACAGCTGCCTGCTGGGTTGCATGAGGGCACTGCTGGCTGGTGGGGAGCTGCTCAGCAACCAACACCCCCAAGTCTCTTTCTTCAGAGCTACTCTCACCCCACTCTGCACCCAGCCTGGATTTGTGCTTGGGGTTGGCCCAAGCCAGATGCAGGCCGTTGCGCTTCAGGTCCTGCAGGCTGGCATTCTCAACCATGCACATGTTTAGCAAGTACCTGCTTTCTCCTCAGCCTGAATACTGAAACAGATTCACAATTCCTGTTAACTTCTCTGGGGATGATTCCTGCTTGTCTGAAGGAGTGGGACCTCCTCAGAGAAAATAACAACCTGATGATGTGCTTAAGTGCCAAGGACAGCAATGCATGGAGATTCACATGAAATTATTGGGGATGTTCAATCTGGCTCAGAAGAGGCTTTGAGCTCTTAGAGTTGAAATATTGCATGTGGAAGGATTAAACTTCTAAACCCCATTTTCCTGTTTGAAGACTTCCCTGGCACATCATAAAGCTCCATTTAAGGTGAAACTTTGTTTGTTTGCTCAGATTGTAGATGAGCCTAATATATATAATCTTTAAAAGTTAATGGTATAGATTTCTGTGGGCTGGATACTTTTTATCAGCAGTCAGTCAAATTGCTGGATTTAACATTGTCATTAGTGCTAATTATGAGCCATTTTGCTACGTGAGGAAGCTGGAATAGAAGCCAATGAATCACACCTTTTCAACGACATGACACAGCCTATTGGCAAAAAAAAAAACCCCACCCAACCAGCACAGACTTCAGATGGGTTTAATTTTTGCTCCTTGTGCTAATCCTCAACATTTCAATCAACTTAATTGCAATAATTTTGGCTCAGCCCACCCATTTCCAAAAATAAATATGCATATTGGAGCTATGTAATCCCATTTCCAGAAGCAGTTACAGCATGTGTGTGTAACCAGGGAGGAAAGGGGCAGTTTTCTCTCTCATTTCACTCAGCACATTCTATAAGCAGATGCTGAAATTACAGCCTTCTTTTCCCACCTCCTGACATTGCTTTATTCTGGCTCTGTTGTCTTGATTTCTAAGACTGTTTGAAGGGAAACTAACAAACAAATGAAACCTCAACAACTCCAAACCCCCAAACAACAGCATGAACAACTGCTACGACAACAACAAACCCAAAAGACAAACCCTAAACAGCAAGAACAACTACAGCAAACCCCAAAATACCCCAAATAACAACAGCAAGACCTAAAGAAACCCTAAGAACAGCTACAACAATAGCAAAATCCAAAAGAAACCCAAACAACTGTAAGAACAACAACAACAAAAGCATTAAAAAAGGCAAACAACAAGAAAAACTGCAACAACATAAACTCCCTCCCCCAAACTGCACAACAACAACCAACCCCAGAAACCTCCAAACAGGAACAACAACCCCCCAAAACCCCCAAACAACAGCAACAACAAAGTCCAAAAGACAACAGCTACAATAACAAAACCCAGAAACCCCCAAACAACAAAACCCCCAACCCCCAAACAACAGGAATAGATACAATAACAATAAAACAGAACAAGTAAATTGCAACAAAACAAACAAAAAACCACAACAGCAACAACAAAGCCCAAATAACCTAAACAAGAATAGCAAAACCCCCAAAAACCAAACAGCAGCAACAACAAACCCCCCAAAGCCCCAATGACACCCCAAGAAACCCAAAGAGCAAGAAAATCTACAACAAAACCAACCCAACCCCAAACAGCAGCAAAGAGAAAACCCACAAAACCCCAAAC